>CM055120.1:223584698-224083604 GCA_029206835.1 Rana muscosa
TAAATTCAAATACCCGCTACATATAAAGTTGTGCTCAAAAGTTTGCATACTCTGGCAGAAATTGTGAAATTTTGGCATTAATATTGAAAATATGACTGATCATGCCAAAAAGTTGAATTTCCCACATTTGTGGCTTTTTAACTCACAATTAGTGTCTGTGTATAAATAGTGAATGAGTTTGTTAGCTCTCACATGGATGCACTAAGCAGACTAGACACTGAGCCATGATGAGGTAGAAAAGAAGAGTCAAAAGATACGCGTAATAAGGTAATGAAACTTTACAAAGAAAGACAAGGATATAAAAAGATATCCAAAGCCTTGAATATGCCAGTCAGTACTGTTCAATCACTTAAGTGGAAAATTTGGGGATCTCTTGATACCAAGACAAGGTCAGGTAGATCAAGAAAGATTTCAGCCACAACTGCCCCAGGAACTGTTCGGGATACAAAGAAAACCCCACAGGTAACCTCAGGAGAAATACAGGCTGCTCTGGAAAAAGATGGTGTGGTTGTTTTTAAGGAGCACAATACGATGATACTTGAACAAATAAGAGCTGCATGGTCAAATTGCCAGAAAGAAGCCTTTACTGCACAAGTTCCACAAAAAAGCCTGGTTACAATATGCCCAACAACACTTTGACATGCCTCATTGGCTTTTTTTGTGGCATTGGCGCAGTAAAGGTTTCTTTCTGGCAGCTCAGCCATGCAGCTCTTTTTTGTTCAAGTATTGTTGAATTGTGCTCTTTAAAAACAACCACTCCGTCTTTTTCCAGAGCAGCCTGTATTTCTCCTGAGGTTACCTGTGGGTTTTTCTTTGTATCCCGAACAGTTCCTGTGGCAGTTGAAATGTTTCTTGATCTACCTGACCTTCAAGGCTTTGGATATCTTTTTATATCCTTTTCCATCTTTGTAAAGTTTCATTGCCTTGTTACGCAGGTCTTTTGACTGTTCTTTTCTACCTCCTCATGGCTCAGTGTCTAGCCTGCTTAGTGCATTCATGTGAGAGCTAACAAACTCATTGACTATTTATACACAGACACTAATTGTGATTTAAAAAGCCACAAATGTGGGAAATTAACCTTTAATTGCCATTTTAAACCGTGTGTGCCACCTTCTGTCAGTCTGTCAGTACCAAGTTATCATTATGATTTAAAATGGATCCAAAAAACGATTTAATAATAAATGGCTTCATGTGATTGCTATCCTTAGATAAAAGACAGTTTTTTTGGCATGATCAGTCATATTTTCAATATTAATACCAACATTTCACAATTTCTGCCAGGGTGTGCAAACTTTTGAGCACGACTGTATATGTCAGGTTTCTGTGATGTAAAAAAATGAGACAAATATAAATAATATCAGAACTTTCACCTTTAATGTGACCTATAAACTGTACAAATCAATTGAAAAACAAACTGAAATCTTTTAGGGGGGGTAAAAATAAAATAATGTGGTTGCATAAGTATGCACACCCGCTTAGGCTTGATTCAAACAAATGCGTTTTTTGATGCATTTTGCAGAAATGCAGGGAAATTTTTTAACATGGGTTCCCATGGAACACATTCTCATGAATGCATTTTTGTGCCTCTGCGTTTTTGGAAAGGGTCGGGGACTTTTTTCTTGCGAAATGCAGCGTTTTGCATGTAATAGGCTGAATGGACCTGCATCCAAAACGCAAGTACTGCGTTTTTACTGCGATTTTGCCACAATTTGCATTTTGCTTTTTTATTTTTTACACTGTGTACAGTTGCAAAAAAAAGCACATGAACCCTTTTGGAATGATATGGATTTCTGCACAAATTGGTCATAAAATGTGATCTGATCTTCATCTAAGTCACAACAATAGACAATCACAGTCTGCTTAAACTAATAACACACAAAAAATTAAATGTTACTGTGTTTTTATTGAACACACCATGTAAACATTCACAGTGTAGGTGTAAAAAGTATGTGAACCCCTAGACTAATGAGATCTCCAAGAGCTAATTGGAGTGAGGTGTCAGCCAACTGGAGTTCAATCAATGAGATGAGATTGGAGGTGTTGGTTACAGCTGCCCTGCCCTATAAAAAACACACACCAGTTCTGGGTTTGCTTTTCACAAGAAGCATTGCCTGATGTGAATGATGCCTTGCACAAAAGAGCTCTCAGAAGACCTACGATTAAGAATTGTTGACTTGCATAAAGCTGGAAAGGGTTATAAAAGTATCTCCAAAAGCCTTGCTGTTCATCAGTCCACGGTAAGACAAATTGTCTATAAATGGAGAAAGTTCAGCACTGCTGCTACTCTCCCTAGGAGTGGGCGTCCTGTAAAGATGACTGCAAGAGCACAGCGCAGACTGCTCAATGAGGTGAAGAATCCTAGAGTGTCAGCTAAAGACTTACAAAAGTCTCTGGCATATGCTAACATCCCTGTTAGCGAATCTACTATACGTAAAACACTAAACAAGAATGGATTTCATGGGAGGATACCACAGAGGAAGCCACTGCTGTCCAAAAAAAACATTGCTGCACGTTTACAGTTTGCAAAAGAGCACCTGGATGTTCCACAGCAGTACTGGCAAAATATTCTGTGGACAGATGAAACCAAAGTTGAGTTGTTTGGAAGAAACACACAACACTATGTGTGGAGAAAAAGAGGCACAGCACACCAACATCAAAACCTCATTCCAACTGTGAAGTATGGTGGTGGGGCATCATGGTTTGGGGCTGCTTTGCTGCGTCAGGGCCTGGACGGATTGCTATAATCGAAGGAAAAATTAATTCCCAAGTTTATCAAGAAATTTTGCAGGAGAACTTAAGGCCATCTGTCCACCAGCTGAAGCTCAACAGAAGATGGGTGTTGCAGCAGGACAACAACCCAAAGCATAGAAGTAAATTAACAACATAATGGCTTAAACAGAAGAAAATACGCCTTCCGGAGTGGCCCAGTCAGAGTCCTGACCTCAACCCGATTTGAGATGCTGTGGCATGACCTCAAGCAAGCGATTCACACCAGACATCCCAAGAATATTGCTGAACTGAAACAGTTCTGTAAAAAGGAATGGTAAAGAATTACTCCTGACCATTGTGCACGTCTGATCTCCAACTACAGGAAACGTTTGGTTGAAGTTATTGCTGCCAAAGGAGGTTCAACCAGTTATTAAATCCAAGGGTTCACATACTTTTTCCACCTGCACTGTGAATGTTTACATGGTGTGTTTAATAAAAACATGGTAACATTTAATTCTTTGTGTGTTATTAGTTTAAGCAGACTGTGATTGTCTATTGTTGTGACTTAGATGAAGATCAGATTACATTTTATGACCAATTTGTGCAGAAATCCATATCATTCCAAAAGGGTTCACATACTTTTTTTTGCAACTGTAAAGCTGGTTGCTAAGGAGAGGAGAGGATCGGGAAGCCAGCCGCCCCGTCCTTAACAACCGATGAGTCATCAGCTGTCAACAGCTTAATGTAAAAAAAAGAATTGCCGGCTAAAAAAAAAAATTAAAAATAAAACAGCGTGCCCCCCCCCCCCCCAGGTCCATACCAGGCCCTTGGGTCTAGTATGGATTCGGAGGGGACCCCCCACGCCACAATTGAAAAAAAAATGGCGTGGGGACCCCCCAAAATCCATACCAGACCCTTATCGAGCATGCAGTCCGGCAGGTAAGGTAAGGCAGGAAACGAGCGAGCGCCCCCCCGCCTGAACCATACCAGTCCACATGCCCCCCACCCCAAGGCACCTTGCCCCCACAGTTTACACCAGTGCGGTCAGTTCTAGAAAACAAAAAGTAGAACATGATGCATTTTTACTGGACTGTACTGTAACGTGGTAAAATGCATCAAAAATGCACCGGAATGCACTGAAACGCACACGACCCCAGTACAGTGCAAAAATAAAAACAAAAAACCCCAGGAAAAAATAAGAAAAAAAGCATCTGTAATGCATCCGGAAACGCATCAAAAGTGCACCAAAAACACACCAGAATGTGTCAAGAACGCATGCATGCAGAAACCCATATAACATATGTGGTGCAATCACTGTTTACATATACATATGACAGCTCTGAAGTCAGAAATGCCCAGAGCTGAGCCCTTATGGCTTCACATACAGCAGAAAACACCAAGGAATAGATATTCCTTAATATCTTACCTTTCCACATCCTGTCACTAATTGTGGTCCTGAGCTCCTAGGAGGAATGGGAGACCCCGGGAAACACAGAGGGGAAGTCCAGCGGGAGGAGAGGCACACTGCAAGTAGCGTAAAAGTGATTTAGTGGCTCTACAGCCACCTGGATCACTTTACAATAAAGCCAGGAGCCTACTGAGCAAAACAGGTACAAGTCCACGACTGCTACTAGAGAAATTTTGTGTTCAGGAAATACGTCATACATGCATGCGCAGGTAAATGCTGATGCACAGAAGCATTGGTGATTAAATGTGTATGGCTGTGTACAGCCATTCACTTTCATGGTAAGTTGTTAGCGCCACCTGTGGCTCTCCTGGTGTGGAAAACGCTGATTTCCAGGCATAGTTACAACTTTTCAACTAGAGTACGTGTGCATAATGCCTTACACTGTTGTAATAAAGGGATAGGGATCATCATTAATTTTTAGGAAGTAGACAAAGTACACCTTCTGTGAGAAAAATATGAGGGTTGTGGAGTACCACTCCAAGAACAAACAAAAAGCAATAAAAAGTCAGAATGTCTGATATCTGTACCTGTTCTGGATCAGTGACTCATGCCGCGTACACACGATCATTTTTCACGTCGTGAAAAATGACATTTTTTGTTTTCAACAAGAAAAACGACCGTGTGTGGTCTTTTTGTCATTTTTCACGACGTGAAAAACGGCATTAAAAACGACGAGAAAAATTAGAACATGTTCTAATTTTTCTCGTCGTTTTTCCTGACATTTCTTCCGCGGCAGTGTTTCCCATAGGGAAACACTGCCGCGGAGCCCATAGACGATCGTTTTTCTCGTCATTTTAAAAAACCGTGTGGGGGGAACAAGCTGTTCCCTCGTTTAAAATGTCATTATTCACGGCGGTTTTTAAACCGCCGTGAATAATGATCGTGTGTATGCGGCATTAGAGTACTGACTCCAGGGTATGGCATAACAATCAGGCAATGATGACCTACATCATTTTTTTACAACATATGTCCTACAAGGAAATCCAAGCCTTTCAGGTGCACTACCTTGTCTAATCTAATTGTATACATTTTAAATATATATATAATATATTTTTAAAACATATATTGCTGAGGTATGGATTTATCTCCTATGATTTCTAACTATAGTAAGTGTATAAATGTTGTACATTTTTCTGTTTGTCACTTTACATAACAGCAACATATACAGAAATATGTTTGTTAATGGGGTTATTTATATTTTACATTGTTCTGTACATAGCAAAAATAAATGTCTCCTTATCACCTCTCCCTTTAAATCTTACAACAAAGGCTAATTATGTTTTTTATATTTTATCATATATATACAGTATATATCATCAAATGAACGTCTAATAACATTGCTATATTATTAATTATTGTAGATAAGAGTGCACATGACTGACACTAGACTCAAAACTACCATACCCTGGTGGGACTGTGTATTTTATTGATGTTAGAGTTAAGTATTTGTATTTAAATGGCAAGGCTCTACAACAGAATTGTCAGATTTAGTAAGTCATACAAAACTGGCATAGCTACCACCAAGTCGATTCCAATTATACAGCAGAGATAGGTATTTAATCCACTTACGCCTTGAAAAAGATCTGTCATTTACTCCAAAATTAAAAATAAACATGAAACCCTACTATGAAGTCACAGATCTATGATGTAAATTAGCTATAAACACTTTGAAATGAAATTGCATATATATATATATATATGTGTGTGTGTGTGTGAATTAAACTTCTACTTCAAGACTAACTTAATTATAAAGAATCACAGAAAATGATTAAATGGCATGCATGAAACATACAATCTTAACTCAGTACTTGCAATATACAGAAAATTACATGCATGTTGTTTAAAATACAAATGCAATACATACAGTCCACTACAGTTTATTAATAAGGGAGTAAATTTCAACTTACCATTTTACACCGGGCTTCATAAATTTACTATATCATCTTAGTGCAAACAATGAACAACTTTCCTGTCTTTACACACATTTCCTCTAATGCCACTTGAGACTATGTTCGAGAGTACATCCCATTTATACTGTGGTTTCTTTGATATTAGAGGGTGTGTTTAAGAAAATAATGTTTGATTCCAGTAACTCAAAGGAGGATGAAAATCTAAAAAACTTCAGTGTACTATTATTCACATTTTTAATGGGAGTGGACTCAAAGAAGAACCACCAACGTGATCACTAAAATACTGTGCGCACATACAGCAAACTTTTTGGCACTTCTTGTTTATAATTTTAAATCAGTATGTTTTGCTCGAAAATTACTTAGAACCTCCAAACATTATACATTTTTTTTGTTTTTAGCAGAGACCCTAGGGCAGGGGTCGGCACTCTAAGGCCCCTTTCACACTGGGGCGGGCAGGTGCGGTGGCGGTATAGCAGCGCGATTTTCAGCGCTGCTATACCGTCGTTCTTACCGCGGTATGCGGCCGCTAGGGGGGTGAATTTAACCCCCGCTAGTGGCCGAAAAAGGGTTAATACCGCCGCAAACCGCGGCTATTGCCGTGGTTTGCGGGCGGTATTACCATGCTGTCCCATTGATTTCAATGGGCAGCCGCGGTAAAGGAGCGGCTAGCAGGACTTTTGGAGCGGTCCTGCTAGCGCACCGCTTCAGTGTGAAAGCCTTCGGGCTTTCACATTGAAGGCTA
Source organism: Rana muscosa (assembly GCA_029206835.1). Lineage (NCBI taxonomy): Eukaryota > Metazoa > Chordata > Amphibia > Anura > Ranidae > Rana > Rana muscosa. Next base: position 223,591,528 of record CM055120.1, read on the forward strand.
CAGCCACAAACTTTTCATGCGGTATAATAGCGCTAATATTAGCGCTAAACCGCATGAAAAACACCCCAGTGTGAAAGGGGCCTAAATGTCCAGCCCGTCAGTGCGCGTGTTGAATTCACCTGCACCCGACCCACGGACATTTTAAGTAAGAGCAGAGCGGAGCAGGGAGCAGGAAGCTAAATGAGAACACGGGAGAGACACACAGAAGCACTGAAAAAAAAGACAGTGGGAACTTCCGGAGTTAACTTTCCAGGTGATTGGTTGCTAGCAACTAATCACCAGCTTGCAACCAATCACCAGCTTGTTATTATGAAAAATTAACTCTGGAAGCTCCCGCTGTCTTATATGTGAGTATATAATATATATATATTTAATTACAGTATATATTTACTGTTCTGTTATTAACATTTAAAAGTAAATGTTTTTCAAAGTTTCTTGTATTTTGGTGATTATTATTATCATACAGCGGGATAGGGATCAGGGCACTGCTATAAAGTGAAAACCATCTTAATGTGCAGAAAGGCAGTTTTCACATTATAACACCAGCATCGGTGACTGGGTGTCACAAGGAAAGCTTCCTGCCCCTAGGGACCTCCGGGCCCCTTACAAGAAAAAAAAAGGGGGGTTGCCATCCGGGCCCCTGGGGACCTCCGGTACTGCCTGTACCCCCCTGATGGCAGCCCTGCGTAGCACTCTTGAATCCTCTCCAGACTCCCTTAGAGACTGCAGACATGATATAAGTCAAGAGATGGTTAGAGGTTGTGGACATGATACAAGAGATGGTTAAAGGCTGCGGACATGATACAGGAGATGGTTAGAGACTGAGGACATCATACTAAAGATGGTCAGAGACTGCAGACATGGTACAAGAGATCAATGCAGCCTCACCAGTGCCCATCAAATGCAGCCTCACTGTGCCCATCAATGCAGCCTTACTGTGCCTGTGAATGCAGCCTTACTGTACCCCTGAATGCAGCCTCACTGTGCCCCTGAATGCAGCCTCACTGTGCCCCTGAATGCAGCCTCATGGTGCATCAAATGCAGCCTCATTGTGCCCATCAATGCAGCCTCACTGTGTCCATGAATGCAGCCTCACTGTGTCCATGAATGCAGCTTTACTGTGCCCGTGAATGCGGCCTCACTGTGCCCGTGAATGCAGCCTCACTGTGCCCATGAATGCAGCCTCACTGTGCCCATGTATGCAGCCTCACTGTGCCTGTGAATGCAGCCTCAACATCCATCAAATGCAGCCTCACTGCCCATGAATGCAGCCTCACTGTGCCCATCATTTCAGCCTTACTGTGCCCGTGAATGCAGCCTCACTGTCCATCAAATGCAGCCTCACTGACACTGTGCATCAAATGCCACAATGACACTCACTACCCATCAACACATACTCACCATTGCCTGTGAGTCACAGGGCTGGGTATGTGTGTGTTCAGTGGTGCTGTAACAAGGTCCCACCCCCCTAGACTGGCTCGTGTGATAGGCGGAACACTGATTCAATCAGTATTCCATCTACTATCACACAAGCCAGTCTAGGGGGGCTGGACCTTGTTACAGCGCCGCTAAACACACACAGACCCAGCTCCATGATACACAACAGGAGATGCCCGCTGTGTGAAACACATGACATAAGAGGAGAGAAAGGGAGGGAGAGAGCGCTGCAGCCAGCCACAGCTCAAAGCGGCCCCAGAGTAGACGGCCTACCTTTTTTCTTGATCCCTTTCTTTACTAATTGTGACAGGTCATCCTTAAATTGTCTGACCGCATTGGTCACCAGTAGCGTAAATGTGCTGGTCTCTCCATCTCTTATTTATAATAGATTTGTGACATCAACACAATCCCTCCCCCTCTTGTCTGCTGGCCTGACCACCACTTCTTTCTTCTCCTCAAGGGATTTTATACCTTTATTAATAAATTCTGGATCTTTTCCTTTTCTGATCTTCAATTTTTCTAAATCAATAACCACCAAATTTTTTAAAACATCTGTAAACTTACTGGCAAATGCAGATCTATTTCGTAAACCTGTATTTGATGGTATATTCTGGATGACCCGTTCTGCAGTTTTTGATAAAAAATACTTTTTAACCACTTGCCGACCGCCGCACGACGATATACGTCCACACAATGGCACGGGCAGGCAAATGGGCGTACCTGTACGTCCCTTTAAATTTGCCGCCCGGCGGGCGCGCGCGGGTCCCGGGAACTCGATGTTCCCGGGCGACCCGCGATTGCGGTCAGCAAAGGCAGAACAGGGGGATGCCTTTGTAATCAAGGCATTCCCCTGTTCTGCCTAGTGACATGTCAGGGATCTACTGTTCCCTGTGATCGGGAACAGTGATCGCTGACGTGTCGCTGGTAGCTCCTCCCCCTAACAGTTAGAATCACTCCCTAGGACACACTTAACCCCTTCAGCTGTTGAGTTTCCTCATATATTTCCGAAAGTTTACATAGGTCTCAAACTTATTTAGATTCTTAGTGGGAGCAAATTTTAACCCTTTATCCAAAAGCTTCAGTTCATTATCACTAAGGGGAACCCCACTCAAATTGTAAATACCTCCTCCCCATTGGTATTTTTGGAGTTTCCTTCCTGCTCGTTTTCCCCTTTGTCTCTTCCTTCTGCTCCAGATATGTTTCCATTCTGCCCCTCGGGACCCCCCTCGGGCTTTCACATTGGAGTGACAGGAGAGGCGCTTTACAGGCGCTTTGTAGGCGCTATTTTTAGCGCTATAGCGTCTGTACGCTATAGCGTCTGTAAAGCGCCTCAGTGCTAAAGGGGTCTTAGGGTTAAAGTATTTTTCCGATTCTGCAGTCAGATTTAAGGAAACCCCACTATGTTTATGTGTTTCCATTCACACAGCATACTTAAAAATAGGATCTCAGATGTCAAGATGCCAGATTATGAGTGAGGGGAAACTGCACCAACACAGGTTGATATTACAGTGCTCATGTCAAATTCTTCAACCTGCTTCTTGGTCTTGCATGTATCTACACTGCTTTTAGGCCTCATGCACACTGGACGTTTTTGATACTACTGTTAGGGACGTCAGGCCTTTTTTTTTTTTTTTTACTGCTTCTAAACTCCCCTGCATGTTATCCTATGTGTTAAAGTGGAGCTCCCACCCCCCCCTCCAAAAATTAAAAGTCTACAAATACTGTAGCTGCTGACTTTTAATATTAGGACACTTACCTGTTATGATTTTCCAGCCGGATCCCTACTGTGCATGTCTAAAGCACCACAGCCAGGTCTCCCGGAAGTGGGGGCAGGTACCTGTTCCCCCCTCCCCCCCCCCAAAGGTGTCAAATGTGGTACCAGAGGGGGGGAGGAAGCAAACAAGCGGAACTCCACTTTAACCACTTAAGGACCGGAAGGTTTTACCCCCTTTATGACCAGAGCACTTTTTGCAATTTGGCACTGCGCTGCTTTAACTGGTAATTGTGCGGTCATGAATTTCAATAAGCGTACATTTATTGGTTTGTGCAAATGTTATAGCGTCTACAAACTATTGTGCATTTACTGGAATTTACTCAGTTTTTAGTTTAAAACTTCCTAGCTCATTTCTTGAAATGGCAGGGCAGTACAACCCCCCCCCCCCCCAAATTACCCCTTTTTGGAATGTAGACACCCCAAAGAATTTGCTGAGAGGCATGTTGAGCCCATTTAATATTTCATTTTTTTGTCACAAATGATTGAGTTTTTTTTTTGTTGTTACTGAAAGTATATATTGCTCACACATGCCATGGATATATGTGAAATTACATCCCAAAATACATTCTGCTGCTTTTCCTGAGTACAGGGATACCACATGTGAGAGACTTTTTGGGGGTCTAGCCTAGTACAGGACCCCAAAACCAATCACCACTAGTGATGAGCCGAACACCCCCGGGTTCGGTTCGCACCAGAACCCGCGAACGGACCGAAAGTTCGTACGAACATTAGAACCCTATTAAATACAATGGATGCGAACGTTCGAATTCTAAAGTGCTAATTATAACAACTATTATGCATGTTATTGTCCTAAAAAGGGTTTGGGAACCCGGGTTCTGCACCAGGGGACATGTATCAATGCAAAAAGAAGTTTTAAAAACGGTCGTTTTTCGGGAGCAGTCATTTTAATGATGCATAAAGTGAAAAAAAAAAAGTCAAATATTCCTTTAAATATCGTACCTGGGGGGTGTCTAAAGTATGCCTGTGAAGTGCCACGTGTTTCCCGTGTTTAGAACTGTCCCTGCACAAAATGACACTTCTAAAGGAAAAAAAAGCCATTTAAAACTGCTTGCGGCTTTAATGTAATGTCTGGTCCCGGTAATATGGATGAAAATCTTTAAGAAAAATGGCATAGCTACCCCATGACCCCCCCCCCCCTACCCCAGCCCATTACCAGCCCCTTTGGGTCTTGTATGGATATTAAGAGGAACCCCGCACATAAAATAAAAAAGGCCCTATATACTCTGAACAGCCGTATACAGGCGGTGCATACAAGACAGGGACTGTAGGTTTGTTCTTATGTAGAATGTGTTTGTAATTTTGAACAGGTACATTGTTGAAGTGTAGCTCCAGCCCAAAAATCTATTTTTAAACTTTTTGGAAAACATAGGTAAGGGTTATCACCCCTGTAACATTTGTTTTGCTGTCTGTGCCCCTGTTCAGAACATTTCACCTCACTTTCCGTCCCAATGACAACTGTTTTTGAAATGTGGTGTTTTTCTTGAAACAAGGATTGCTGATAAAGCATCAGTACAGAGGAGACACCTTTCTCCCATATTTATTCTTACAGGAGAGAATTTTCCTTCCTAGTGGTAGATTTCCTCTCACTTCCTGTTGTCTTCTTGCGTTTGCAAGTAGGAGTCGTTTGTAAGTTGGATGTTTGAAAGTAGGGACCTGCCGTATATACTCTGCAGAATAAGGCCCCTTAGTTGTTGGTGTTGGCACAACACTGTAAGCACTCACAGTTACTCTTGGTTGGTGCTGGAACGCCCTGCTGTCAACTATTATATCAGGAATTTTAATTACATATAATTGTTGAACAGTGGTAGTAAAAATTGGGCCTTTGATGGTGGTGCTGGTGCCACAACACTGTAAGCCCTGACAGTTACTCTTGGTGGGTGCAGCAATGGGCCCTGCTGTGAATTATTAGATCAAGAATTGTAATTGCATGCCCCTGTTGAACAGGGGCTGAAAAATTGGGCCTTTCGTGGTGGTGGTGGTGGTGGTGGTGTTGCCACAACACTGTAAGCCCTCAGAGTTACTCTTGGTGGGTGCAGGAATGGGCCCTGCTGTGAATTATTAGATCAAGAATTGTAATTACATGCCCCTTTTGAACAGGGGCTGAAAAATTGGGCCTTTCGTGGTGGTGGTGGTGGTGGCGTTGCCACAACACTGTAAGCCCTCAGAGTTACTCTTGGTGGGTGCAGCAATGGACCCTGCTGTGAATTATTAGATCAAGAATTGTAATTGCATGCCCCTGTTGAACAGGGGCTGAAAAATTGGGCCTTAGGCACTGGTGGCACAACACTACAACCCCTCACAGATACTGTACTTGGAGCACAGCAATGAGCCCTGTTGCAAAGTATTGCTTCAAAAATTGTAATGACACGCCCCTGTTAAACAGGGGCTGAAAAATTGGGCCTTAGGCACTGGTGGCACAACACTACAACCCCTCACAGATACTGTACTTGGAGCACAGCAATGAGCCCTGTTGCAAAGTATTGCTTCAAAAATTGTAATGACACGCCCCTGTTAAACAGGGGCTGAAAAATTGGGCCTTAGGCACTGGTGGCACAACACTCCAACCCCTCACAGATACTGTACTTGGAGCACAGCAATGAGCCCTATGGCAAATTATTGCTAAAAAAATTGTAATTACACGCCCCTGTAAAACAGGGGCTGAAAAATTGGGCCTTAGCCACTGGTGGCGGCACCCATAAACAAAAATGATCTTCCAAGCTATCATCATCAATCGTATCATTGAGGACTCGGAGGAGGAGGATAGCCAGTCAACATAACAGCACAGGCACTCAGCATCAGCATCAGTCTTGAAGGGATGTGACATGTTAAAATCAATTAGTCTGTTATATCAGCATCAGGTGTGTGGTAGCTGGTGGTGATCCAAGACTGGTTCATCTTGATGAAAGTCAGTCGATCAACCGAGTCGGTGGACAGGCGCACCCTGTGATCCGTGACAAATCCTCCAGCAGCACTGAATGTGCGTTCCGAAAGAACGCTGGATGCAGGACAGGCCAGTAGCTCAATTGCATACTGTGCAAGCTCTGGCCAGTGATCCATCCTCAAGACCCAGTAAGCCAGAGGATTTTCGGTGGGGAAGGTGTCCAAGTCTGACCTTGCCCCTAGATATTCCTGCACCATGTTTATCAGACGCTGGCGATGGTTGCTGGAACCGATCATACTTTGGGGCTGCGGACTAAAGAATTGTCTGAACGCATCGGTCAGACGGCCACCTTCCCCACCGCTCCTTCTTTGACTGGCCGAAGCCTCAGCAACTCGTTGTCCAGGACCAGGAGTTTGTAACCTCCCAGTCTCTGGGAACGCGTTGCACAGACCTTTCTGCAAGGCCTCCCGGAGTTGTCTCATCCTCTGCTCCCTCTGCGAAGGTAACATAAGGTCCGCAACCTTACCCTTGTACCGTGGATCAAGGAGAGTGGCCAGCCAGTAATGGTCCCTCTCCTTGATCCGAAGAATACGAGGATCCTTCCGCAGACTTTGCAGGATCAGGGAGGCCATGCAGCGTAGGTTTGCTGAGGCATTCGCTCCGGAGTCCTCTGGGTCACTAAGGACGACATGATCCGCAGCCACCTCCTCCCAGCCACGTACAAGTCCACTGGTTTCTTGGGACTGTAAATCATCCCTAAAAGACTGCTGCTGATGATGCTGAGTGCCAGCCTCCACCTCCATGCTGACACAATCCTCCTCCTCCTCCTCCTCCTCCTCCTCCTCTTCCTGTGCGATGGGTGGGACAGAAGGAACACTGTCTGGGTAAAGGGGGCCTTGAGAGGCAAGGAAGTCCTCCTCTTCCTGCCTCTGTTCTGCCTCAAGTGCCCTGTCCATTATTCCACGCAGCGTGTGCTCCAACAGGTGGACAAGAGGTACAGTGTCACTGATGCATGCACTGTCACTGCTCACCATCCTCGTGGCCTCCTCAAAAGGTGCCAGGACAGTGCATGCATCCCTGATCATGCCCCACTGGCGTGGAGAAAAAAACCAAGCTCCCCTGACCCTGTCCTGGTGCCGTAGTCGCACAGGTACTCATTGATGGCCCTCTGCTGCGTGTGCAGCCGCTGCAGCATGGCCAACGTTGAGTTCCACCTGGTGGGCATGTCACATATAAGGCGGTTCTTGGGCAGGTTCAACTCCTTTTGCAGCTCAGCCAGGCGAGCACTGGCATTATAAGATCTGCGGAAATGCACACAGACTTTCCTGGCCTGCCTCAGGACATCCTGTAAGCCCGGGTACCTGCCCAAGAACCGCTGCACCACCAGGTTAAGGACGTGAGCCACACAGGGCACATGGGTCAGTTGTCCCTGTCGGAGGGCGGAGAGGAGGTTGGTGCCATTGTCGCAAACCACCATTCCTGGCTTAAGCTGGCGTGGCGTCAACCACCTCTCGGCCTGGCCCTGCAGAGCAGACAGGACCTCTGCCCCAGTGTGGCTTCTGTCCCCCAAACACACCAGCGCAAGCACGGCATGGCATCTTTTTGCCTGCGTACTTGCGTAGCCCCGTGAACGGCTACGGAGCACCGCTGGTTCATAGGACAAACCACAGGAAGAGGCCATGGAGGAAGAAGAAGAGGAGGGGTGGAGGAGAGAGGTGTGTCACAACCAGTAGTAGCATTTTGGAGGCGTGGCGGTGGAACAACCTCCAACACTACTGCACCTTGTCCTGCATCCTTCCCAGCTGCCAAAAGAGTGACCCAATGGGCCGTGAAAGAAAGGTAACGTCCCTGTCCATGCCTGCTGGACCATGAGTCAGCGGTAATATGCACCTTACCGCTGACCGCCCTGTCCAGCGAGGCCAAGACATTGCCTTCCACATGCCGGTAGAGAGCCGGAATAGCCTTCCGTGAGAAAAAGTGGCGTTTGGGAACCTGCCACTGAGGAACCGCACATTGCACAAACTCACGGAAGGGTGCCGAGTCTACCAACTGAAAAGGCAGCAGTTGAAGCGCTAGCAATTTAGCCAAGCTAGCATTCAACCGCTGGGCATGTGGATGGCTGGGAGTGAACTTCTTTCGACGGTCCAGCAGCTGGGGCAGGGAAATTTGCCTGCTAGAATCGGACGTCGGTGTACTGCTAGCAGAGTGGCCGCAAGTACTTGGCTGTGACACACCTAATTCTACACCTTCATTCCTCTCAGTGCATGTTTCAGAGAGGACTGAAGTTATGGTGGGGTTGGAGATCCCAGCTGATGCGGTGCAAGGAGAGGTCCGCTTTGTTCTTTGGTGTGGGTCTTTGAGGTAGGCTTGCCAACGAGCTGCATGGCAGGTCAACATATGTCTGGTCAGGCATGTGGTACCCAAGCGGCTGATGTTTTGGCCACGCGATATACGCTTGAGACATATGTTGCAAACAGCAGCTGTGCGATCTGATGCACTAGCCTCAAAAAAGGCCCACACCAAGGAACTTTTTGAATGACGGGCAGAGGCAGCGCCCTGCACAGGCGGAGCTCTGCGGTGTGATTCCGTCGGTGTACTGCCCTTATGCTGGCCACCAAAGGGCATCCTGCCTCGTTGGAGATGTGCCTCCTCCTCATCCTCCTCCTCCTCCTCTCTCCTATTAGGCACCCACGTGGAGTCAGTGACCTCATCATCCCCTCCCTCCTCATCACTGGAGCCAATCTGGCAGTATGCTGCAGCTGCTGGAACATGACTGCCAGATTGGTGTCCTTCTTGAGCATCCCCTCTGTCTGCTCTCACGCTACTGCCTTCCTGTAGCTGGGTTTCATCATCAGACCCTTCGAAACGCTGGGCATCCTCCTGGAGCATGTACCCAACACTGTGCTCAAACAGTTCGGGGGACTCCTCAGGAGGAGGACATGGTGGGTCTAGGGAAGGAGTGACTGATGATGAGTCTGACATTGATACCAGGGAAGAGGACGCTTTGGCAGCTGCTTTGCCAGTACCCTGAGCCTGGGTGAGAGAGGATGAGGAGGAGGAGGAGGGCTTGGTCATCCACTCTACCAAGTCTTCGGCATGATGTGGCTCAACATGTCCAGCTGCCGAAAAGAAGGACAAGCGTGTCCCATGGCCATGTGCTGATGACAATGCACCGCGTCCACGACCAGCACTGTTGCCCCCAGACACAGAGCCTGCTTGCCCTCTTTTATTGCCTCCTGACTGTCTGCCTCTCCTTGTTTGCCTTCCAGACATTCTAATAGATGGCCTGCAGGGAGATGGGAAAAAAGCAATAAGGGCTACCTTCAGGTGTCCTTCTCTGTCCCTTTACTTAAGGATTTCTAAATATGGTTGAGGATGATTGCTTTTGCACAGAATAGCACAACGACAATTTCCCTGACTGTCCAAAAAACAAGGATTTCAAAGATGGTTGATGAGGAATGCTTTAGCACACTATAGCACAAGGAGAATTCCCCTCACTTTCCTTCTTTGTCCCTAGAAACAAGGACTCGCACAGTGAAAGAAACTGACACTCTCCCTACCTAGAGTTTTCTGTCCCTAGAAAAAATGTTTTTTCCCCTCACTTTCCTTCTTTGTCCCTAGAAACAAGGACTCGCACAGTGAAAGAAACTGACACTCTCCCTACCTAGAGTTTTCTGTCCCTAGAAAAAATGTTTTTTTAAAGCACACTATAGCACAAGGAGAATTCCCCTCATTTTCCTTCTTTATCCCTAGAAACAAGGACTCGCACAGTGAAAGAAACTGACACTCTCCCTACCTAGAGTTTTCTGTCCCTAGAAAAAATGTTTTTTTAAAGCACACTATAGCACAAGGAGAATTCCCCTCACTTTCCTTCTTTGTCCCTAGAAACAAGGACTCGCACAGTGAAAGAAACTGACACTCTCCCTACCTAGAGTTTTCTGTCCCTAGAAAAAATGTTTTTTTAAAGCACACTATAGCACAAGGAGAATTCCCCTCACTTTCCTTCTTTGTCCCTAGAAACAAGGACTCGCACAGTGAAAGAAACTGACACTCTCCCTACCTAGAGTTTTCTGTCCCTAGAAAAAAAGTTTTTTTAAAGCACACTATAGCACAAGGAGAATTCCCCTCACTTTCCTTCTTTGTCCCTAGAAACAAGGACTCGCACAGTGAAAGAAACTGACACTCTCCCTACCTAGAGTTTTCTGTCCCTAGAAAAAATGTTTTTTTAAAGCACACTATAGCACAAGGAGAATTCCCCTCACTTTCCTTCTTTGTCCCTAGAAACAAGGACTCGCACAGTGAAAGAAACTGACACTCTCCCTACCTAGAGTTTTCTGTCCCTAGAAAAAATGTTTTTTTAAAGCACACTATAGCACAAGGAGAATTCCCCTCACTTTCCTTCTTTGTCCCTAGAAACAAGGACTCGCACAGTGAAAAAAACTGACACTCTCCCTACCTAGAGTTTTCTGTCCCTAGAAAAAATGTTTTTTTAAAGCACACTATAGCACAAGGAGAATTCCCCTCACTTTCCTTCTTTGTCCCTAGAAACAAGGACTCGCACAGTGAAAGAAACTGACACTCTCCCTACCTAGAGTTTTCTGTCCCTAGAAAAAATGTTTTTTTAAAGCACACTATAGCACAAGGAGAATTCCCCTCACTTTCCTTCTTTGTCCCTAGAAACAAGGACTCGCACAGTGAAATAAACTGACACTCTCCCTACCTAGAGTTTTCTGTCCCTAGAAAAAATGTTTTTTTAAAGCACACTATAGCACAAGGAGAATTCCCCTCACTTTCCTTCTTTGTCCCTAGAAACAAGGACTCGCACAGTGAAAGAAACTGACACTCTCCCTACCTAGAGTTTTCTGTCCCTAGAAAAAATGTTTTTTTAAAGCACACTATAGCACAAGGAGAATTCCCCTCACTTTCCTTCTTTGTCCCTAGAAACAAGGACTCGCACAGTGAAAGAAACTGACACTCTCCCTACCTAGAGTTTTCTGTCCCTAGAAAAAATGTTTTTTTAAAGCACACTATAGCACAAGGAGAATTCCCCTCACTTTCCTTCTTTGTCCCTAGAAACAAGGACTCGCACAGTGAAAGAAACTGACACTCTCCCTACCTAGAGTTTTCTGTCCTTAGAAAAAATGTTTTTTTAAAGCACACTATAGCACAAGGAGAATTCCCCTCACTTTCCTTCTTTGTCCCTAGAAACAAGGACTCGCACAGTGAAAGAAACTGACACTCTCCCTACCTAGAGTTTTCTGTCCCTAGAAAAAATGTTTTTTTAAAGCACACTATAGCACAAGGAGAATTCCCCTCACTTTCCTTCTTTGTCCCTAGAAACAAGGACTCGCACAGTGAAAGAAACTGACACTCTCCCTACCTAGAGTTTTCTGTCCCTAGAAAAAATGTTTTTTTAAAGCACACTATAGCACAAGGAGAATTCCCCTCACTTTCCTTCTTTGTCCCTAGAAACAAGGACTCGCACAGTGAAAGAAACTGACACTCTCCCTACTGTGAGGGGGTTAACTCGGTAGCGGGTGTGTGTGACCCCCTGGTTGGGCTCCCCACACAAAAACAGGGCCAGCAGACGGAGGTTGTGGTTTTCAAAATCAAAAGGTGCGGTTTATTTCTCTATGTACAGTGACAAAAACACAGCAAAGCCAAAAAGAAACATAAACAACATAAATCCTGGTCAGTTTGACCTCTGACTTAACATGCAGGTTTCCCAAACTAACAACTGGGATCAGCCTGGTGCTGTCCTAGTCCCTAAGTCCCTGGTTTAGTAAAAGTCCAAACAAATAGCCACACAGGCTTTGCCTCACCGCACAGGGGTTCACTCTCCCTAGACAGTCCACACAGGTCTGGGTCCAGGCATGAGCTAACATCTAATGAAGCTGGGAGTTTTTATAGAGGCCTTAATGAGCTGACAAGCTTCAGCTGGTCTCATCAACTCCCTGTCTGCACGACGCCCAGCACTCTCCCTAGAGGTATGAGTCATCCATGAGCCCACTAGCCTTAGCTGGGCTTATACAACTCTCCACCTAGTTGTATAAGTCGGCGTAAAGCCTGAATCTGGGCGAAATATATCTACCCCCCTGGATGCAACCAGGTGACTTTACCTTCCTGCTGTCACATACCCCCCCTCTTGTTTTAACCTTGGGGTTGGAACACCAGCAATCAGGCATTCATGTACTCGAGACAAAGCATCCACATTCCCCATTTGAACGCCAGGGCGATGCTTTACTGTGAAGTTGAATTCCTGTAGGGCCAGGAACCACCTATTCACTCTTCTATTTGTCTCCTTGTTTTGAGCCATCCACTTTAACGGAGCGTGATCCGTAACCATGTCAAAGTGCCTACCTAGCAGATAGTACCGAAGGGAATCTAGAGCCCACTTCACCGCTAAACACTCCTTTTCAACCGTGGCGTAATTTACCTCATGGGACTTCAACTTCCTGCTGAGGTAAATGACTGGGTGCTCTTCCCCGTTCCAGACCTGGGACAATACTGCTCCTAACCCCACATCTGACGCATCACTTTGTACGACAAAGTCTTTAGAGAAGTCGGGTGAGTACAACACTGGCTGGCTACATAAGGCTTGTTTCAAGAATTGGAATGCTGCCTCAGCCTCGGGGGTCCATTTAATCATGACCGACCCTTTCCCTTTCGTCAGGTTGGTTAGGGGCACAGCCTTAGAAGCAAAGTGGGGAATGAAGCGCCGATAATAACCCGCGATTCCCAGAAAGGCCCGTACCTGCTTCTTGCTGTTGGGACGTGGCCAACTCTGGATGGCCTCGACTTTGTTGAGTTGGGGTTTTATCACTCCCCTGCCAATGGTGTACCCAAGATATTTGGCCTCCTCCTGCCCAATGGTACACTTCTTGGGGTTAGCCGTAAACCCCGCTTCCCGGATAGAGTCTAGGACTGCTTGCACTTTTGGCAGATGTGAGGCCCAATCTGTGCTATGGACAATTACGTCATCCAGGTAAGCCGCAGCATACTTCCGATGGGGCCTCAGTATCTGGTCCATTTTCCGCTGGAATGTGGCCGGCGCATTCTGTAACCCGAACGGCATTCTCTTATATTGGAACGCCCCGTCTGGGGTTACAAATGCGGTTTTCTCTTTGGCCGACTTGGCCAGGGGAATTTGCCAATACCCTTTTGTGAGGTCAAGAGTCGTCATGTATCGGGCTGTTCCCAGCCGGTCGATCAACTCATCTATACGTGGCATGGGGTAGGTGTCAAATTTTGTAACTTTGTTCAACTGACGAAAATCGTTACAAAATCGCCAGCTCCCATCCGGTTTAGGCACCAACACAATGGGACTAGACCAATCACTTTGGGACTCCTCTATCACCCCTAAGTTCAGCATTTTCTGTACTTCCTCCCGTATTGCCTCCCGTCGGGCCTCTGGGATCCGATAGGGTTTTAACTTCACCCTTTCACCGGGCGGGGTAATAATATCATGCTCTACCCCAGATGTTTGTCCCGGCAGCTCAGAGAACACCTCCTTGTTGCGAAGCACAAACTCCTTAACCTCCTGTTGTTGGGGTTGTGACAAGGTGGCTGCTATTCCAACCTCCGGAATCACGCAACCAGTTTGAGCTGGTGACCAAGTTTCTGCGACTAGGGACTCTCTATCCCTCCAGGCTTTCAACAGATTAACGTGATATATCTGTTCGGGCTTTCGCCTTCCTGGTTGTCTGACCTTGTAATTCACTTCGCTCACTTTTTCCATTATCTCGTAGGGGCCTTGCCATTTGGCAAGGAATTTACTTTCAACCGTAGGGACAAGTACCAATATCCTATCCCCCGGGGAAAAGGTACGGGTCTTTGCTCCACGGTTGTACACTCTCTGCTGTGCCAACTGCGCTTGGGCCAAATGTTCCTTCACGATGGGCATTACCTGTGCAATTCGATCTTGCATCAGGGCGACATGCTCAATCACACTCCTGTGGGGAGAACTCTCACTTTCCCAAGTTTCCTTGGCAATATCCAACAGCCCTCTTGGGTGTCTCCCATACAGTAACTCAAAGGGGGAGAATCCCGTAGAGGATTGGGGCACCTCCCTAATAGCAAACATCAAATAAGGAAGTAGACAGTCCCAATCCTTTCCATCTCTATCCACCACTTTCTTCAACATTTGTTTTAGGGTTTTGTTGAATCTTTCAACCAGCCCATCGGTTTGGGGGTGATACACAGATGTACGCAATTGCGTCACTTTGAACAATTTACACAGCTCTTTCATAACCCGGGACATAAAGGGTGTACCTTGGTCCGTAAGCAGTTCTTTACAAATACCCACCCGGCTAAAAACAAGAGATAGCTCTTTGGCTATGGTTTTGGCCGAGGTATTTCTGAGAGGGATCGCTTCTGGATAACGGGTGGCATAGTCCATTATAACCAATATGTACTGGTGCCCCCTAGCGGACTTGATTATAGGACCTACCAAATCCATTGCGATTCTCTCAAACGGGACCTCAATGATGGGTAGAGGGACCAGCGGGCTACGGAAATGTGGCATCGGGGCCGACCTCTGACACACAGGGCAGGAGGAACAATAATTTTCTATGTCCTTCATCACCCCAGGCCAATAGAATCTCTGCAATACCCTCTCTCGGGTTTTCTCTGTCCCCAGATGACCTCCAAGAATGTGCCCATGGGCCAACTCCAACACCAACTTCCTGTAAGGTTTGGGCACCACAAGCTGCTCAACGGTTTCTTCTGCCCTTTTTGCCACCCGATACAGTAGGTCCTTCTCTACGCTGAAGTATGGGTAAGTGCAGGTATTATCTGGGTTCACTAACTCGCCATCTATTTCCACTACGTTTTCCCGTGCCTTTATTAGGGCGGGGTCTTTTAACTGTTCTGTGGCAAAATTTTCCCTGTGAACCTCCAGATCAGAAAACTCCACAGACGGTAGGTTTTCGTCTGAGGAGGTGGGCTCCTCTCCAGTTTCTTGAGTCTCCCCTGCCAATACTGACAAGGGAAATTCTGGAGAGTCCTCACCACTCTCAGAGGAGTTCTGGCTATCACATTCCTGGTACATAGGGGCACCAGTGGGGGGCTCAGGATCATCCCACAGTTCCCAGAACTTCGGAAAATCTCTTCCCACAATGGCATCATGCGGTAATTGAGATACTAACCCCACTGGATGAGAGAGGGTACCTTTGGGGGTCTTGAAACACACTGTAGTCACTGGATACTCTCGGGTGTCCCCATGCACACAAATAACAGCTACCTTGCTATTCCCAGAGACCTCTGTTTTAACTAATTCAGCCTTTATCAGGGTCACAAGGCTACCTGAATCCAGTAATACCACAACATTTCTACCATTAATACACATTTTGCATAAATGTTTCTCAGTTCCCCGAATGGCAGTGCATGCGACTGTCGCACACAGCGACTGACGTCTGTCCGTCAGAAAGTCACATTGCATGGGTTCCTCCACAACCGGGCAATTTGCTGCAATATGTCCCGCTTGCCGGCAGCGGTAGCAAACAATCCTTTTGGCTGCCTCTTGAGCCCCTGACTTCCCAGGCTGTTCTCGCCAAACTTTGGGTAGAGCTCCCACCCTCGAACTCTCTCCACCCTCACCCCTTGGAATCCTCTTATCCGCCCCTGGGGATGGTCTGGTCTTAGGGTGGAAAGTCCGAGAGTCTCTGGAAGAGGCCGTCAGGTTCTCTGCAGCCAAGTATCTCTCTACACGATCCACAAGTTTACCGGCCGTTTCTGGGTCTCCATGGCTTACCCACTTTTGAATGGCGGTAGGAAGAGCTCTCAAGAAACGATCCATCACAACACGTTCCACAATCTCCGGTGCGGACAAAGTCTCTGGCTGTAGCCACTTCCTGCTCAGGTGAATGAGATCATACATTTGAGACCTGGGGGGTTTTCCAAGCTGGAAAGTCCAGTTATGCACACGCTGAGCCCGGACAGCCAGGGTGACACCCAGCCTTGCCAATATTTCAGCTTTTAGCATCACATAGTCTTTTGCTTGGTCAGGCTCTAGGTCATAGTAAGCTTTCTGCGATTCACCAGTTAACAGAGGAGCCACCAGTCCAGCCCACTGCTCCTCAGGCCACTTTTCTCTTTCAGCAGTCCTTTCAAATGTGGTCAAAAATACCTCTGGATCATCCTCTCCAGTCATTTTTGTCAATAAACGACTCACCCCAAAGGACGCGGTATTAGTGGGACGGCTTTCCTCACTGGTCTGCGGACGTTGCTGCATTACTGCTTCCATCTGTTGTTGTAGTCTCTGCTCTTGCTTCTGCAACAGGTCTATGAAGCGGGCCTCAGATTGCTGCTGGGCTTGTTGCTGGGCTGCGAAGCTCTGTTGTTGAGCTGCAAGGCTCTTTTGCAAACCTGCATTTGTCTGCTGTTGATTGGCATTTGCTAGAGCCAGCTGTTTCAGTATCTCCTCCATGCTGGCTTAAAAAAAAACTGCCACTGGTTCTCCACCAACTGTGAGGGGGTTTGCTCGGTAGCGGGTGTGTGTGACCCCCTGGATGGGCTCCCCACACAAAAACAGGCCCAGCAGACGGAGGTTGTGGTTTTCAAGATCAAAAGGTGCGGTTTATTTCTCTATTTACAGTGACAAAAACACAGCAAAGCAAAAAGAAACATAAACAAAATAAATCCTGGTCAGCTTGACCTCTGACTAAACATGCAGGTTTCCCTAACTAACAACTGGGATCAGCCTGGTGCTGTCCTAGTCCCTAAGTCCCTGGTTTAGTAAATGTCCAAACAAATAGCCACACAGGCTTTGTCTCACCGCACAGGGGTTCACTCTCCCTAGACAGTCCACACAGGTCTGGGTCCAGGCATGAGCAAACACCTAATGAAGCTGGGAGTTTTTATAGAGGCCTTAAACGAGCTGACAAGCTTCAGCTGGTCTCATCAACTCCCTGCCTGCACGACGCCCAGCACTCTCCCTAGAGGTATGAATCATCCATGAGCCCACTAGCCTCAGCTGGGCTTCATCAACTCTCTCCCTAGTTGTATAAGTCGGCATAAAGCCTGAATCTGGGAGAAATATACCTACCCCCCTGGATGCAACCAGGTGACTTTACCTTCCTGCTGTCACACACACTATAGCACAAGGAGAATTCCCCTCACTTTCCTTCTTTGTCCCTAGAAACAAGGACTCGCACAGTGAAAGAAACTGACACTCTCCCTACCTAGAGTTTTCTGTCCCTAGAAAAAATGTTTTTTTAAAGCACACTATAGCACAAGGAGAATTCCCCTCACTTTCCTTCTTTGTCCCTAGAAACAAGGACTCGCACAGTGAAAGAAACTGACACTCTCCCTACCTAGAGTTTTCTGTCCCTAGAAAAAATGTTTTTTTAAAGCACACTATAGCACAAGGAGAATTCCCCTCACTTTCCTTCTTTGTCCCTAGAAACAAGGACTCGCACAGTGAAAGAAACTGACACTCTCCCTACCTAGAGTTTTCTGTCCCTAGAAAAAATGTTTTTTTAAAGCACACTATAGCACAAGGAGAATTCCCCTCACTTTCCTTCTTTGTCCCTAGAAACAAGGACTCGCACAGTAAAACACACTGACACTCTCCCTACCTATCCTTCTCTTTCCCTAAACTAAAGGAATCCAGGTTAAGCAAGAAAGAAATAAATGTCACTGTCCCTGCCTATGCTTGTCTTTCCCTGCTCCGGAACACACTACACTAGGCCGCCGTGCTGGCGGCCTTTTATAGTGTGGGGCGTGTACTAAACACCCTCAGCAATAATTGGCCACAGGCATCCTGCCTGTGGCCAATCATTGCTCTCCTCGCTGCCGGCGCTGTGATTGGCCAAGCATGCGGGGTCACAGTGCATGCTTGGCCAATCACAGCGCCTGGATGACACTGCGATGGCGTAGTGCATTGTGGGCCGTTCGCGTCACTCGAATTTGGCGCGAACGGCCCAAATCGTTCGATCTTCGTCGAACGATCGAACAGCCGATGTTCGAGTCGAACGTATGTTCGACTCGAACACGAAGCTCATCCCTAATCACCACCTTCAGAATTTCAAAGGGTGTAAATTGCTCATTTCACTTCCTCACTACCTATCACTTACTACCTATCACAGTTTCGGAGGCCCTGAAATGTCAAGATAGCACAAAATCCCCCCAAATGACCCCATTTTGGAAAGTAGATACCCCAAGCTATTTGCTGAGAAGCATGTTGAGTCCATGGCAGTGGCGGCCCGTCCATAGGGGGCGCACGGGCGCCACCCCCCCCAAGGCTATTGGCAAAAAGAAGAAAAAAAAACGGGCCTTTAAAAAGAATTTTTTTTAAAGTTCATTAAGTTCACTGGGCTTGGGCGCCGGCCCCAGTGCACTATGGGAGCGTCAGAATAGGGTACTCACCAAGGCTGAGATGCCGAGAGCGGTTCGCTGTTGCGACTAAGCGCAGTCCGCCCCCTGGAGGTGGTACAGAGCGTGGATGGCATAAAGAGGCACAAGCTATTAGCAGGCAGGGTCCCTTGCGTGGAAGTCCTGTAGAACTGGAGCAGGGACCGATGGGTATCAGGATCCAGCAGGAGAAGTCAGGTAGAAAGTCCGGAGCAGGCTGAGGATCAAACACAGGTAAGCAGACAATCCATGTCACAGGCTGGGGGTCAAGGCACTGGAGACAGGAGGCAAGACTGGGTCACAAGCAGAAGGTCAAGGCACAGGAGACTGAAGGTGAATCTGGGTCACAGGCAGAGGGTCAAACAAAGGAGGCAGGAACAAAGTCCGTAAAACAAGCCGAGGTCGGGTCCAGGAGAAGATCAGAGTAGGTCAGGGTCAATCCGGGTCACAGCAGGTAATCAATCAACAGGAGACAGGAACTCAGGTACAGGAAACTGAAGACACTTGCTCAGTTCTTATAGGCAGCCAGGAAGTCATGTGGTGCATGTCATGTGACGGCCAGTCTGCAGCTGAAGGTTTCTCTGACAGCTTCTCACTGCTGCCACCTAGTGTTAAAGGTACAATATGCTTCTTCACAACATGCCTCTCTGACAGTGCCCCTCCCCTAGGGGCGGCCTCTGGACGCCCAAACTGGACACCAACTCTGGGTGTTCCAAATGAAAAGATCGGATCAAGCGAGGGGCGTGTATGTTCCTTAAGGGTTCCCAAGAGTTATTTTCAGGCGGGTACCCCTTCCACTTGATTAGGTATTGGAGTTGTCTACCCCTCTTCCTGCAGTTCAGTATGGTTTCAACCTCAAATTCGTTTTCTCCATCCACCTGGACCGGTGGAGGAGGCGGTTCTTCTCTTCCCGGGAAGGGGCTAGGAGCTACAGGTTTCAATAAGGATGCATGAAAAACAGGATGAATTCTGTAAGAGCTGGGTAAGGCCAATTCAAAGGCCACAGGGTTGATTATCTTCTTGATTTTGAACGGCCCTATGAACTTCGGGCCCAATTTCCGTGAGGGACAAGGTAATCTGAGGTTAGCTGAAGATAACCAAACTTCCTCACCAACCTTGAAAACCGAGTTCTCCTTCCTTCCCCTGTTGTAGTACTTCTTATAGTCATCCTGGGCCTTCTGCATTGTTTCTTGAATCTTTTGAAAGTTCCTTTGGATGGAGGCTATTTGGTCTTAAACAGCAGGAACAGATAATTCAGGGGTAGAGTCCGGGAGGAAAGAAGGGTGAAACCCAAAGTTAGACCAGAAGGGTGTTTGGTTGGTGGCTGTATGAACCAAATTATTATACGCAAATTCAGCGTAGGGTAGCAGAGAGGACCAGTCATCTTGGGAGCCGGAAGAGAAACAGCGGAGATACTGCTCCAGAGTTTGGTTCGTTCTCTCCGTCTGGCCGTTGCTTTGAGGGTGGTATGCCGAGGAGAGACAGATCCTTATTTCTAGTGCTTGACAAAGTTCTTTCCAAAATTTGGAGGTGAATTGGACCCCTCTATCAGAGACGACACTGTCAGGTACTCCATGTAGCCTTATTATTTCTTAATAAAAATGTTAACTGTATCCAAGGCAGAGGGGGTGCCCACCATGGGCAAGAAGTGTGCCATTTTGGAAAGGCGGTCGGCAACGACCAGGATGGAGGTGAAACCTTCCGAGGGAGGAAGATCGACAATGAAGTCCATAGAAACTTCAGCCCATGGGCGTTCTGGGATGGGTAAAGGTCTAAGTAGTCCCCAAGATTTGGTGTTAGCCCCTTTACTGCACTCACTGGCATGAAACACATGAGAGAATATACTCTTTACAGTCCTGCCTCCAACCAGGCCACCAAAAGGAATGGGCAACCAATTCTGAAGTTTTCAGAGTCCCAAAGTGACCAGCCAGTTTACAATCATGAAGCATCTTTAAAGTCAGAGGTCTAGCCTCCAGTGGGACAAAATTTTTTCCTTGGGACCAGAGCAAGTCATCTCGTTTTTCCAAGGAGGATACCTCTGGGTCAGTACAATGGCTGGACGCCAACTTGATGGTGGTCATAAGATCAGTGTGTGTGAGCAGAAGGAAGTTTTGCGGAGATAAGATGGTGCTGGGTTCCATTGACTAGGGAGATTCAGAGAACACCCGGGAGAGTGCGTCTGCTTTCCCATTCTTGGAGCCGGGTCTGTACGAAATATGGAAGTTGAACCTAGAAAAGAAGAGGGCCCAACGGGCTTGCCTGGGTCTTAAGCGTTTGGCTGTCCTGAGGTATTCTAGGTTTTTATGATCGGTGAAGATCATAATGGAATGGGACGCACCCTCCAACAGATATCTCCACTCCTCCAGGGCGAACTTGATGGCCAACAGTTCCCTGTCTCCCACATCATAATTCCTTTCCGAGGAACTTAGTTTCCAGGATGCAAAAGCTACAGGATGGAGGAGGGCCTTGGGGCCCTGTCTCTGGGAGAGGATGGCTCCAGTGGCGGTTACCTCCAACACAAATGGCAGGGCTGGATCTGGATGCCGTAGGATTGGTGCAGAGGTGAACAGGGTTTTGAGTTTGGTAAAAGCTTCCTGAGCCTCTTGGGACCACTGAAAACGACTGTGTTGGTGGGTTAGTTGGGTGATGGGTGCAACAATGGATGAGAAACCAATGATAAACCTCCGGTAAAAATTTGCGAATGCAATAAACCGCTGTACTCCCTTTTTGTCTACTGGAGCCGGCCACTCCTTAATTGACTTGACCTTTTGGGTATCCATTTCGACCCCGTTGGTAGAAATGACAAAGCCTAGGAATTGCACAACAGATTTTTCGAATTCGCATTTCTCTGGTTTAAGGTACAATTTGTGTCTCCTGAGAATTGCAAGGACTGTCTTTACATGAACCCGGTGAAGCTCAATGGTGGCAGAGAAAATAAGAATATCGTCCAGGTAAAAAACTAGGAAATTGTCCAGGTATTCTCGAAAAATGACAGTTACCAGGTGCTGAAACGTAGCCGGGGCGTTGCACAGCCCAAAAGGCATTACCAAATATTCATAATGTCCAGACCTGGACCTGAAAGCAGTCTTCCACTTGTCCCCAGGCCCGATTCGGATGAGGTTATAGGCACCTTGCAGATCCAACTTAGAGAAGATTCGGGCAGACCGGAAACGCTGAAACAACTCTGGGATCAGTGGGAGTGGGTAGCGATTTTTAATCGTTATTTTGTTCAGTTCTCTATAATCCATGCACGGTCTTAGGGAACCATCTTTTTTTTCCACAAAGAAGATGCCGGCTTCAGCCGGCGAAGAGGAAAGACGAATGAACCCCTTATCCAAGTTCTCATCAATGTAAATCTTAAGAGCTGCTAGTTCAGTCTCTGATAGTGGAAAAATGCGGCCAAAGGGTATTTTGGAACCTGGTAGCAGATCAATGGGGCAGACCGATGAGGTGGTAGACAGTCAGCTTTTTGTTTATCGAAGACGTCCCTAAATTTGAGGTATACCGGAGGGACGTGCTGGAGATTGTCAGGTGCAGGTGCCACGGGTAAACAGGAGACCGGAGCTGGAGGAAGGCAATGCTGGGAACAGTATGGAGAGAAGAAGGAGACTTACTTCTTGTTCCAATTGATGTAAGGTTCATGTGCCTGTAGCCAGGGGAGCCCCAAGATGATGGGAAACATGGGGGAGAAGATGATGTCGAAGCTTAGAAGCTCCTGGTGGCCGGAGTCCGTGGTGACAAGGATGGCCTTGTTTGTTGTGTGACAAGTCCAGAACGAGGAAGAGACCCATCAGCCAGGTAAACTTGGAGGCTTTGTTCATTGATCTGCAGAGGAATGTGTAGTTCTTGGGCCAGTGAAGTGTCTAGGAAACAGCTGCAGGCTCTGGAATCAATAATTGCTGGTAGATGAATTTCCTTTTCCGTTAGCTGTAAGGAGACAGAGAGGGTGACATAATTCTGGGACAGACCAGTGTTTTGAAAGTTCATAATAAACTGTGAGCGTGACTTACTGGGTCTCACAGGGCAGGTACGAAGAAAATGTCCAGTTCCCTCACAGTACAGACAGAGGTTGGCCTGTCGCCGTCATTGCTTCTCTTCAGGGGTGAGAGGAGCACGGACCAATCCAAGCTGCATGGGCTCAGCCTCTGGAGCAGGGGTGACAGGAGTCACCGGAATGGATGGATGGATGGGAAAAGGTTTAGGGAGCATCCAGCTAGGTCGGGAAGCCTGGAAGCGCTCAGTGCGCCGCTCGCGCATGTGCCTGTCCAACTTGGTAGCGGATTGGATTAGATCCTCCAAAGTGGCAGGAGTTTCAATCCTGGCCAACTCATCTTTCAAGGCTTCAGACAGCCACTGGCGGTACTGGTATTTAAGAGCGGGTTTGTTCCACCCTGTGTCAGCCGACCATTTGCGAAATTCAGCGGTGTAGTCCTCCACCGGCCTCCTCCCTTGAGACAGGGTGTGTAGCACGGCTTCAGCGGTAGCGGTGCATTGAGGGTCATCGTAGAGTTGAGACATACTCTGAAAGAAAGTGTCCAAAGAATTCAGAAGTGGGCTCCTTTGTTCCATCAGACTGTGGGCCCAAGCCTTTGGCTCTTTGGACAGCAGGGAGATGACAAATCCCACTTTAACTACTTCAGACAAAAAAGTCCTGGGCTGAAGGGCTAAGTACAAGGAACAGGCATTTTTGAAGGCTCAAAACTTTTTGCGATCGCCTGAAAATCACTCCGGCATGGGAACCCTGGGCTCAGGGGAAGCCATAATCACCGTGGGGCTTAATGCAGGTTGAGAAGAGGAGGCCCCGCTGGTGGGTGCAGGAGCTGCGGCTGTTGGTGCAGGTGACCCTAAAAGTTGCTGGAGACGACCGTCAATCTGGACATAGCCTTCCTGCAGTTTCTGAACCGCGTCGGTGAGGGCTGTGACCTGCTGGCACAGGATCTCAAGAGGAGAACGCGCTCTGTTGGCCTCTGACATGGCTGGTTTGTACTATCAGAATAGGGTACTCACCAAGGCCGAGATGCCGAGAGCGGTTCGCTGTTGCGACTAAGCGCAGTACGCCCCCTGGAGGTGGTACAGAGGGTGGATGGCACAAAGAGACACACGCTACCAGCAGGCAGGGTCGCTTGCGTGGAAGTCCTGTAGAACTGGAGCAGGGACCGATGGGTATCAGGATCCAGCAGGAGAAGTCAGGTAGAAAGTCCGGAGCAGGCTGAGGATCAAACACAGGTAAGCAGACAATCCAGGTCACAGGCTGGGGGTCAAGGCACTGGAGACAAGAGGCAAGACTGGATCACAAGCAGAAGGTCAAGGCACAGGAGACTGAAGGTGAATCCGGGTCACAGGCAGAGGGTCAAATTCAGGAGGCAGGAACAAAGTCCGTAAAACAAGCCAAGGTCGGGTCCAGGAGAAGATCAGAGTAGGTCAGGGTCAATCCGGGTCACAGCAGGTTATCAATCAACAGGAAACAGGAACTCAGGTGCAGGAAGCTGAAGACAAACCAGCAATTCCTCTGAGCACTTGCTCAGTTCTTATAGGCAGCCAGGAAGTCATGTGGAAGTCATGTGTGGGGCTAGCATCTTGGGCTCTTTGAAAAGTGGGCGATTTTTATAAGTGATGCACTTCTGAGTCTGCACTTAAGCGGATGCACAAAGCGAGGCAACACAACAGTCCTTAGCATTTAGAACACTTTTTATTTATTTTTTTCCCCAAAATTTTTGGTCTTCCTTCCCCTTCTAAAACGCTCTGTCTACCACTCCTTCTAACAGCTGTATCTTCTATACTTAAACTGTCCTTCCTACACCCCCCTTCTCCACCCCACAGCTTATACATATCATCCTCACTTCTGTCCTCTCCCTACTACTGCACTCACCAAATCTGGCTAATTGTATATTCACACGCCCAATATTCCAAACCACTGAGGCATGTCCCCTCACATAAATCACATTCCCACATCACCTCCCTCACCCTTCTGCTTCTCCTCGCCTCTGGTGATGTATCCCCAAACCCTGGGCCTCCTTCATCTAACTGTGCTCAACGCACCCATTGCCCTACACCCTCTGGCTGCAGCCGCAATGCACACAATCTAGTTCACATTCCTCTCCTTCCCAAGACCAGACTCCCTCTCTCTTGCGCCCTTTGGAACGCTCGCTCTGTCTGTAATAAACTTACCTCCCTCCACGATCTCTTTATCGCTAACTCATTTAATCTGCTCGCCGTCACCGAAACCTGGCTTCACGAATCCGACACTGCGGCTTCTGCTGCTCTATCCCACGGTGGTCTTCTCTGGACTCACTCCCCCAGACCCAGTGGACGCAAAGGTGGGGGTGTTGGAATCTTTTTAGCCCCACATAGCACCTTTCAGGTACTTGACCCACCTCCCTCTCTGTCACTCTCCTCATTTGAGGCACATTGCATTCGCCTCTACTCCCCAGTTTCACTAAGAATAGCTGTGATCTACCGGCCCTCCGGCCCACTATCTTCCTTTCTTGATGACTTCTCCGCCTGGTTACCGTACTTTCTCTCTTCCGAAATCCCCACAATCATTCTTGGTGACTTCAACATCCCTATTAATAATAACTTTCCTGCAACTTCCAAACTTCTCAGTCTAACCTCCTCCTTTGATCTGAAGCAATGGATACATGCTCCTACTCACTCCGAAGGCAATTCCCTTGACCTTGTCTTTTCCCACCTATGCACTCCATGCAACCTCTCCAACTATCCTTACCCCCTCTCTGATCACCACCTTATTAATTTCACGCTCTCCCTCTCCTCATCCTCCCCCAAACGCCTAACGATTACACGTAGAAACCTTCACAATATCAACCCTTCTCTTCTGTGCTCTGCAACTGACCACCTTTATGACAAAAATCGCACCCCTGTCCTGCACCCACCTAGCCACTTCTGTCTACAACACTACACTTCTAGCCTCACTGGACAGACTGGCCCCCCTCACTACACGCAGAATAAGGCCCCGCCCCCTTCAACCCTGGCAAACAGATGATACTAGAAGTCTGAAAAAGCACAGTCGTGCTCTTGAGCGCCTATGGCGTAAAACTAAGTCCCAGAAAGATTTCGGCCAGTATAAATCTGCCCTCCAACTATACAATTCCAGCCTCCGCACTGCCAAGCAGACCTATTTCGTCACCCTCATTAAAAACTTATCATCCCGTCCCCGTCAACTCTTCTCTACCTTCAACTCGCTCCTTCGTCCCCCACTGCCTCCACCCACTACCTCACTCACTGCCCAGGAGATTGCCAATCACTTCAAACAGAAGATTGATAGAATTCGCGAGGAAATCTCTACGGTTCAGATTCCCTCTATGCTATACACCTCATGCCCACAGGTACAACCTTTACTTCCCTCTTTCAACCCCACGACTATAGATGAGGTTGCTAAATTACTTGCTAATGTCCATCTTACCACCAGCGCTCTGGATCCTGTTCCCTCGCAAATGCTACGTTCACCCTCTGGCTCTATTCTACGCTCCATAACCCACATATTCAATCTCTCCCTCTCTTCTGGCATCTTCCCTAACTCTTTGAAACATGCACTAGTCAGCCCCATACTTAAAAAGCCCTCTCTGGACCCATCCAATCCTGACAACCTACGCCCCATCTCCTTGCTCCCCTTTTTATCCAAACTCCTTGAACGTCTAGTCTACAACCGACTGAGCGTCCACCTTGCTGATAATAACCTTCTTGATCCCCTTCAGTCTGGAATTCGTCCTCAGCATTCCACAGAAACTGCCCTCCTAAAATTAACAAATGATATACTAACGGCCAAAACTAAGGGACACTACTCCGTACTCCTACTCCTGGAACTCTCTGCTGCCTTCGATACAGTTGACCACCCCCTCCTCCTCAAAAAACTCCATGCCTTTGGTCTCCGCGACTGTGCTCTTCGCTGGTTCTCTAC
Source organism: Rana muscosa (assembly GCA_029206835.1). Taxonomy (NCBI): domain Eukaryota; kingdom Metazoa; phylum Chordata; class Amphibia; order Anura; family Ranidae; genus Rana; species Rana muscosa. Next base: position 223,617,907 of record CM055120.1, read on the forward strand.
CTACTTATCCAACCGCACCTTTAGCGTTACTTGCAACTCGACTTCCTCCTCTCCCCTTCCTTTCTCAATTGGGGTCCCCCAAGGCTCTGTTCTTGGACCTCTCCTATTCTCAATCTACACCTCCTCCCTGGGTCAGCTGATAGCCTCTCACGGCTTCCAATACCACCTCTATGCTGATGACACTCAAATCTATTTCTCTGCCCCTCAACTCTCTCCTTCATTCTCCTCGCGTATCTCTAATTTACTATCAGATATATCAGTTTGGATGTCACACCACTTCCTCAAACTTAATCTATCCAAAACTGAACTGGTCATTTTTCCTCCCCCTCGTGCCTCCTCCCCCGATCTCTCTGTTAAAATTGAGGGCACAACTATCAGCCCATCCCCACACGCCAAGGTCCTAGGAGTTGTTCTAGACTCTGAACTCTCCTTTAATCCTCACATCCAATCACTGTCCAAATCTTGCCGCATCAACCTCCGCAACATCTCCAAAATACGCCCCTTTTTAACCAAAGATACAACAAAGCTCCTTATCCACTCCCTGGTCATTTCTCGCTTCGATTACTGCAACTCCCTCCTCATTGGCTTACCTCGGAAAACTTTAACCCCCCTTCAGTCCATCATGAATGCTGCTGCCAGACTCATCCACCTTACCAACCGCTCTGTGTCTCCTTCTCCTCTCTGTCAATCCCTCCACTGGCTTCCGCTCACCCAACAAATTAAATTCAAAATACTAACGACCACCTACAAAGCCATCCACAACACTGCCCCTAGATACATCACTGACCTGGTCTCTAAATACCAACCTAATCGTTCTCTTCGTTCTTCTCAAGACCTCCTGCTCCCTAGCTCGCTCATCACCTCCTCCCATGCTCGTCTACAGGACTTTTCCAGGGCTTCTCCAAGCCTATGGAACTCCTTACCCCAATCTGTCCGTCTATCTCCTTCTCTATTAGCTTTTAGACGATCCCTAAAAACCCTCCTCTTCAGAGAAGCCTATCCCACCCACACCTAACAACTATATTTCCATTCTGTCCACCTGATCATCCCCCACAGCTAATACCCTTTGTTTCACGTGACCCTCCCTCCTAGACTGTAAGCTCTAACGAGCAGGGCCCTCTGATCCCTCTGTTTTGAATTGTATTGTGATTGTACTGTCTTCCCTGATGTTGTAAAGCACTGCGCAAACTGTTGGCGCTATATAAATCCTGTATAATAATAATAATAATAATAATGTGGAAGTCATGTGGTGCGTGTCATGTGATGGCCAGTCTGCAGCTGAAGGTTTTTCTGACAGATTCTCACTGCTGCCATCTAGTGTTCAAAGTACAATATGCTTCTTCACAACATGCCTCTCTGACAGGCGCAAAGCTAATAGCCTCAGCACTCTCATTGGGTCAGTCTTCTGTCTGTCTATCTATCTGACCATTAGCACCGCCGTAGGACTTAGGAGGTGCTTTCCCGGGCAGCCGTGTCACTTTCAGTTTCTATGCCAGTGGGACTGAAGTCGGCTCCATGAAGCAAGGTAATGTGATCTAACTATGTCAGTGTCTTTCCTCCACATACCTAGGCTTACAGTAAGCGCCAGTACCGTTATTTCCCATTTACAGGAACAAGCTCCAGTAAGGACAGCCACCTTTGCATATCTGACAGTCACAGTTCTGATATCAGCCGATTTGTGATCGGCTGATATCAGAGTATTTAGAGTCTGTATCTCACGTTGCTGCTCCTCCCCTCCCCCTCTCCCCTTTAGGCAGTCTGCTTCAGTTGTCTCTTCTGCACATGCAGTAACTCATGGCATGGCAACTACTACTGTGTGGGACTCTGTGATAAGAAGTTGGGTGAGTTTTACAGCAACAGGTTGTTTTAATATGTGTCAAAAACGGGCATTCAGGTAGGGAAGAAGTTACAAAACATTACTGTATGGGAGGAGAGAGAGAGAGAGAGAACATGATCTGTGGGGGAAGGTGAGAATATGCCAACACCATCACATTACAGGATAATTCATCCTCAGTGACTCAGGTGCCAATATAACTAATGTGCTGAGTGCTGCTGGATCCCCTCCACCTCTGTATATAGTGTGATGTGTTCTCTGTATGTATTGTATGTAGGGTGACCACATGTCCTGGATTGCCCAGGACAGTCCCGCATTTTGCAGGTCTGTCCCGGGCACATTCATTCCAGGACAATACAGTGTATCGGAATGAAACTGACACAGCCACCCCCCCCCCCCCCCCCGGGCCAATCTGATGCCCCCAAAAAAGGTCGCCACATTACCGCTTTATTTACTGACAGTACTTGTCCTGGCCAACAATGCCTGAAGGAGCACAATCCCGCCCCCTGCTTGTGATTGGAGAAATTATAAATCCTACCTCTTGTGTCCAATATCTGTGCTGTGATTCTTTACAGCACAAGCTGATTTTTGGGAAGGGAGGGTGTCCCTGAATGGTAGTTTGAAAATGCGGTCACCCTAATTGTATGTATTGTGTGTTCTCTGTTAGGGATGAGCCGAACACCCCCGGGTTCGGTTCGCACCAGAACCCGCGAACGGACCGAAAGTTCGCACGAACATTAGAACCCTATTAAATACAATGGATGCGAACGTTCGAATTCTAAAGTGCTAATTATAACGACTATTATCCATGTTATTGTCCTAAACAGAGTTTGGGAACCCGGGTTCTGCACCAGGGGACATGTATCAATGCAAAAAGAAGTTTTAAAAACGGCCGTTTTTCGGGAGCAGTCATTTTAATGATGCATAAAGTGAAAAAAAAAAAGTCAAATATTCCTTTAAATATTGTACCTGGGGGGTGTCTAAAGTATGCCTGTGAAGTGCCACGTGTTTCCCGTGTTTAGAACTGTCCCTGCACAAAATTACATTTCTAAAGGAAAAAAAAGCCATTTAAAACTGCTTGCGGCTTTAATGTAATATCTGGTCCCGGTAATATGGATGAAAATCTTTAAGAAAAATGGCATAGCTACCCCATCACCCCCCCCCCTACCCCAGCCCATTACCAGCCCCTTTGGGTCTTGTTTGGATATTAAGGGGAACCCCGCAACACAAAATAAAAAAGGCCCTATATACTCTGAACAGCAGTATACAGGCGGTGTAAACAAGACCGGTGTAAACAAGACAGGGACTGTAGGTTTGTTCTTAAGTAGAATCTGTTTGTAATTTTGAACACGTACATTGTTTAAGTGTAGCTTCAGCCAAAAAATCTATTTTTATGCTTTTTGGAAAACATAGGGAAGGGTTATCACCCCTGTAACATTTGTTTTGCTGTCTGTGCCCCTGTTCAGAACATTTCACCTCACTTTGCGTCCCAATGACAACTGTTTTTGAAATGTGGTGTTTTTATTGAAACAAGGATCGGTGATAAAGCATCAGTAGAGAGGAGACACCTTTCTCCCATATTAATTCTTACAGGAGAGAATTTTCCTTCCTAGGGGTATATTTCCTCTCACTTCCTGTTGTCTTCTTCCGTTTGCAAGTAGGAGTCGTTTGTAAGTTGGATGTTTGAAAGTAGGGACCTGCCGTATATACTCTGCAGAAATTGGCCCCTTAGGTGTTGGTGTTGGCACAACACTGTAAGCACTCACAGTTACTCTTGGTGGGTGCTGGAACGCCCTGCTGTCAACTATTATATCAGGAATTGTAATAACATATAATTGTTGAACAGTGGTAGTAAAAATTGAGCCTTTGATGGTGGTGCTGGTGCCACAACACTGTAAGGCCTGACAGTTACTCTTGGTGGGCGCAGCAATGGGCCCTGCTGTGAATTATTAGATCAATAATTATAATTGCATGCCCCTGTTGAACAGGGGCTGAAAAATTGGGCCTTTGGTGGTGGTGGTGGTGGTGGTGGTGGTGTTGACACAACACTGTAAGGCCTGACAGTTACTCTTGGTGGGCGCAGCAATGGGCCCTGCTGTGAATTATTAGATCAATAATTATAATTGCATGCCCCTGTTGAACAGGGGCTGAAAAATTGGGCCATAGGCACTGGTGGCACAACACTGCAACCCCTCACAGATACTGTACTTGGAGCACAGCAATGAGCCCTGTTGCAAAGTATTGCATCAAAAATTGTAATTACACGCCCCTGTTAAACAGGGGCTGAAAAATTGTGCCTTAGCCACTGGTGGCGTCACCCATAAACCAAAATGATCTTCCAAGCTATCATCATTAATCGGATCATTGAGGAGGAGGAGGAGGATAGCCAGTCAACATAACAGCACAGGCACTCAGCATCAGCATCAGTCTTGAAGGGATGTGACATTTTAAAATCAATTAGTCTGTTATATCAGCATCAGGTGTGTGGTAGCTGGTGGTGATCCAAGACTGGTTCATCTTGATGAAAGTCAGTCGATCAACCGAGTCGGTGGACAGGCGCACCCTGTGATCCGTGACAAATCCTCCAGCAGCACTGAATGTGCGTTCTGAAGGAACGCTGGATGCAGGACAGGCCAGTAGCTCAATTGCATACTGTGCAAGCTCTGGCCAGTGATCCATCCTCAAGACCCAGTAAGCCAGAGGATTTTCGGTGGGGAAGGTGTCCAAGTCTGACCTTGCCCCTAGGTATTCCTGCACCATGTATATCAGACGCTGGCGATGGTTGCTGGAACAGATCATACTTTGGGGCTGCGGACTAAAGAATTGTCTGAACGCATCGGTCAGACGGCCGCCTTCCCCACCGCTCCTTCTTTGACTGCCCGAAGCCTCAGCAACTCGTTGTCCAGGACCAGGAGTTTGTAACCTCCCAGTCTCTGGGAACGCGTTGCACAGACCTTTCTGCAAGGCCTCCCGGAGTTGTCTCATCCTCTGCTCCCTCTACGACGGTAAGATAAGGTCCGCAACCTTACCCTTGTACCGTGGATCAAGGAGAGTGGCCAGCCAGTAATGGTCCCTCTCCTTGATCCGAAGAATACGAGGATCCTTCCGCAGACTTTGCAGGATCAGGGAGGCCATGCAGCGTAGGTTAGCTGAGGCATTCAGTCCGGAGTCCTCTGGGTCACTAAGGACGACATGATCCGCAGCCACCTCCTCCCAGCCACGTACAAGTCCACTGGTTTCTTGGGACTGTAAATCATCCTTAAAAGACTGCTGCTGATGATGCTGAGTGCCAGCCTCCACCTCCATGCTGACACAATCCTCCTCCTCCTCCTCCTCCTCCTTCTCCTCCTCCTCTTCCTGTGCGATGGGTGGGACAGAAGGAACACTGTCTGGGTAAAGGGGGCCTTGAGAGGCAAGGAAGTCCTCCTCTTCCTGCCTCTGTTCTGCCTCAAGTGCCCTGTCCATTATTCCACGCAGCGTGTGCTCCAACAGGTGGACAAGAGGTACAGTGTCACTGATGCATGCACTGTCACTGCTCACCATCCTCGTGGCCTCCTCAAATGGTGCCAGGACAGTGCATGCATCCCTGATCATGCCCCACTGGCGTGGTGAAAAAAACCCGACCTCCCCTGACCCTGTCCTGGTGCCGTAGTCGCACAGGTACTCATTGATGGCCCTCTGCTGCGTGTGCAGCCGCTGCAGCATGGCCAACGTTGAGTTCCACCTGGTGGGCATGTCACATATAAGGCGGTTCTTGGGCAGGTTCAACTCCTTTTGCAGCTCAGCCAGGCGAGCACTGGCATTATAAGATCTGCGGAAATGCACACAGACTTTCCTGGCCTGCCTCAGGACATCCTGTAAGCCCGGGTACCTGCCCAAGTACTGCTGCACCACCAGGTTAAGTACGTGAGCCACACAGGGCACATGGGTCAGTTGTCCCTGTCGGAGGGCGGAGAGGAGGTTGGTGCCATTGTCGCAAACCACCATTCCTGGCTTAATCTGGCGTGGCATCAACCACCTCTCGGCCTGCCCCTGCAGAGCAGACAGGACCTCTGCCCCAGTGTGGCTCCTGTCCCCCAAACACACCAGCGCAAGCACGGCATGGCATCTTTTTGCCTGCGTACTTGCGTAGCCCCTTGAACGCCTACGGAGCACCGCTGGTTCCGAGGACAAAGCACAGGAAGAGGCCATGGAGGAAGAAGAAGAGGAGGGGGTGGAGGAGAGAGGTGTGTCACAACCAGTAGTAGCATTTTGGAGGCGTGGAGGTGGAACAACCTCCAACACTACTGCACCTTGTCCTGCATCCTTCCCAGCTGCCAAAAGAGTGACCCAATGGGCCGTGAAAGAAAGGTAACGTCCCTGTCCATGCCTGCTGGACCATGAGTCAGCGGTAATATGCACCTTACCGCTGACCGCCCTGTCCAGCGAGGCCAAGACATTGCCTTCCACATGCCTGTAGTGAGCCGGAATCGCCTTCCGTGAGAAAAAGTGGCGTTTGGGAACCTGCCACTGAGGAACCGCACATTGCACAAACTCATGGAAGGGGGCCGAGTCTACCAACTGAAAAGGCAGCAGTTGAAGCGCTAGCAATTTAGCCAAGCTAGCATTCAACCGCTGGGCATGTGGATGGCTGGGAGTGAACTTCTTTCGACGGTCCAGCAGCTGGGGCAGGGAAATTTGCCTGCTAGAATCGGACGTCAGTGTACTGCTAGCAGAGTGGCCGCAAGTACTTGGCTGTGACACACCTAATTCTACACCTTCATTCCACTCAGTGCAGGTTTCAGAGAGGACTGAAGGTATAGTGGGGTTGGAGATCCCAGCTGATGCGGTGCAAGGAGAGGTCCGCTTTGTTCTTTGGTGTGGGTCTTTAAGGTAGGCTTGCCAACGAGCTGCATGGCAGGTCAACATATGTCTGATCAAGCATGTGGTGCCCAAGCGGCTGATGTTTTGGCCACGCGATATACGCTTGAGACATATGTTGCAAACAGCAGCTATGCGATCTGATGCACTCGCCTCAAAAAAGGCCCACACCAAAGAACTTTTTGAATGACGGGCAGAGGCAGCGCCCTGCACAGGCGGAGCTCTGCGGTGTGATTCCGTCGGTGTGCTGCCCAATACGCTGGCCACCCAAGGGCATCCTGCCTCGTTGGAGATGTGCCTCCTCCTCATCCTCCTCCTCCTCCTCTCTCCTATTAGGCACCCACGTGGAGTCAGTGACCTCATCATCCCCTCCCTCCTCATCACTGGAGCCAATCTGGCAGTATGCTGCAACTGCTGGAGCATGACTGCCAGATTGGTGTCCTTCTTGAGCATCCCCTCTCTCTGCTCTCACGCTACTGCCTTCCTCTATCTGGGTATCATCATCAGATCCTTCGAAACGCTGGGCATCCTCCTGGAGCATGTACCCAACACTGTGCTCAAACAGTTCGGGGGACTCCTCAGGAGGAGGACATGGTGGGTCTAGGGAAGGATTGACTAATGAAGATAATACCAGAGAAGAGGACGCTTTGGCAGCTGCTTTGCCAGTACCCTGAGCCTGGGTGAGAGAGGATGAGGAGGATGAGGTGGGCTTGGTCATCCACTCTACCAAGTCTTCGGCATGATGTGGCTCAACATGTCCAGCTGCCGAAAAGAAGGACAAGCGTGTCCCATGGCCATGTGCTGATGACAATGCACCGCGTCCACGACCAGCACTGTTGCCCCCAGACACAGAGCCTGCTTGCCCTCTTTTTTTGCCTCCTGACTGTCTGCCTCTCCTTGTTTGCCTTCCAGACATTTTAATGGATGGCCTGCAGGGAGATGGGAAAAACAGCAATAAGGGCTACCTTCAGGTGTATACTGTGCAGGAGGCTTAGCAACAATGACACTGACACTGTCCCCTGCCTATCCTTCTCTGTCCCTAAACACAAGGATTTGCAATATGCTTCAGCAAGATTGGTTTAGCACAGAATAGCACACTGACAGTTTCCCTCACTGTCCTTCTCTGTCCCTACAAACAAGGTTTAGCACAGAATAGCACACTGATAGTTTCCCTCACTGTCCTTCTCTGTCCCTACAAACAAGATTTAGCACAGAATAGCACACTGCTAGTTTCCACGAGTATCCTTCTCTGTCCCTAAACTCAAGGATTTCAAATACGGTTCAGCAAGATTGGTTTAGAACAGAATAGCACACTGACAGTTTCCCCGAGTGTCCTTCTCTGTCCCTAAACTCAAGGATTTCAAATATGTTTCAGCAAGATTGGTTTAGAACAGAATAGCACACTGACAGTTTCCCTTACTGTCCTTCTCTGTCCCTACAAACAAGGTTTAGCACAGAATAGCACACTGATAGTTTCCCTCACTGTCCTTCTCTGTCCCTACAAACAAGATTTAGCACAGAATAGCACACTGCTAGTTTCCACGAGTGTCCTTCTCTGTCCCTAAACTCAAGGATTTCAAATACGGTTCAGCAAGATTGGTTTAGAACAGAATAGCACACTGACAGTTTCCCCGAGTGTCCTTCTCTGTCCCTAAACTCAAGGATTTCAAATATGGTTCAGCAAGATTGGTTTAAAACAGAATAGCACACTGACAGTTTCCCCGAGTGTCCTTCTCTGTCCCTACAAACAAGGTTTAGCACAGAATAGCACACTGATAGTTTCCCTCACTGTCCTTCTCTGTCCCTACAAACAAGATTTAGCACAGAATAGCACACTGATAGTTTCCACGAGTGTCATTCTCTGTCCCTAAACTCAAGGATTTCAAATACGGTTCAGCAAGATTGGTTTAGAACAGAATAGCACACTGACAGTTTCCCTCACTGTCCTTCTCTGTCCCTACAAACAAGGTTTAGCACAGAATAGCACACTGATAGTTTCCCTCACTGTCCTTCTCTGTCCCTACAAACAAGATTTAGCACAGAATAGCACACTGATAGTTTCCACGAGTGTCCTTCTCTGTCCCTAAACTCAAGGATTTCAAATATGGTTCAGCAAGATTGGTTTAGAACAGAATAGCACACTGACAGTTTCCCCGAGTGTCCTTCTCTGTCCCTAAACTCAAGGATTTCAAATATGGTTCAGCAAGATTGGTTTAGAACAGAATAGCACACTGACAGTTTCCCAGAGTGTCCTTCTCTGTCCCTAAACTCAAGGATTTCAAATACGGTTCAGCAAGATTGGTTTAGAACAGAATAGCACACTGACAGTTTCCCTCACTGTCCTTCTCTGTCCCTACAAACAAGGTTTAGCACAGAATAGCACACTGATAGTTTCCCTCACTGTCCTTCTCTGTCCCTACAAACAAGATTTAGCACAGAATAGCACACTGCTAGTTTCCACGAGTGTCCTTCTCTGTCCCTAAACTCAAGGATTTCAAATACGGTTCAGCAAGATTGGTTTAGAACAGAATAGCACACTGACAGTTTCCCCGAGTGTCCTTCTCTGTCCCTAAACTCAAGGATTTCAAATATGGTTCAGCAAGATTGGTTTAGAACAGAATAGCACACTGACAGTTTCCCCGAGTGTCCTTCTCTGTCCCTAAACTCAAGGATTTCAAATACGGTTCAGCAAGATTGGTTTAGCACAGAATAGCACACTGATAGTTTCCACGAGTGTCATTCTCTGTCCCTAAACTCAAGGATTTCAAATACGGTTCAGCAAGATTGGTTTAGAACAGAATAGCACACTGACAGTTTCCCTCACTGTCCTCTGTCCCTACAAACAAGGTTTAGCACAGAATAGCACACTGATAGTTTCCCTCACTGTCCTTCTCTGTCCCTACAAACAAGATTTAGCACAGAATAGCACACTGATAGTTTCCACGAGTGTCCTTCTCTGTCCCTAAACTCAAGGATTTCAAATACGGTTCAGCAAGATTGGTTTAGAACAGAATAGCACACTGACACTTTCCCTCACTGTCCTTCTCTGTCCCTAAACTCAAGGATTTCAAATATGGTTCAGCAAGATTGGTTTAGAACAGAATAGCACACTGACAGTTTCCCTCACTGTCCTTCTCTGTCCCTACAAACAAGGTTTAGCACAGAATAGCACACTGATAGTTTCCCTCACTGTCCTTCTCTGTCCCTACAAACAAGATTTAGCACAGAATAGCACACTGATAGTTTCCACGAGTGTCCTTCTCTGTCCCTAAACTCAAGGATTTCAAATATGGTTCAGCAAGATTGGTTTAGAACAGAATAGCACACTGACAGTTTCCCAGAGTGTCCTTCTCTGTCCCTAAACTCAATGATTTCAAATACGGTTCAGCAAGATTGGTTTAGAACAGAATAGCACACTGACAGTTTCCCTCACTGTCCTTCTCTGTCCCTACAAACAAGGTTTAGCACAGAATAGCACACTGATAGTTTCCCTCACTGTCCTTCTCTGTCCCTACAAACAAGATTTAGCACAGAATAGCACACTGCTAGTTTCCACGAGTGTCCTTCTCTGTCCCTAAACTCAAGGATTTCAAATACGGTTCAGCAAGATTGGTTTAGAACAGAATAGCACACTGACAGTTTCCCCGAGTGTCCTTCTCTGTCCCTAAACTCAAGGATTTCAAATATGGTTCAGCAAGATTGGTTTAGAACAGAATAGCACACTGACAGTTTCCCCGAGTGTCCTTCTCTGTCCCTAAACTCAAGGATTTCAAATACGGTTCAGCAAGATTGGTTTAGCACAGAATAGCACACTGATAGTTTCCACGAGTGTCATTCTCTGTCCCTAAACTCAAGGATTTCAAATACGGTTCAGCAAGATTGGTTTAGAACAGAATAGCACACTGACAGTTTCCCTCACTGTCCTTCTCTGTCCCTACAAACAAGGTTTAGCACAGAATAGCACACTGATAGTTTCCCTCACTGTCCTTCTCTGTCCCTACAAACAAGATTTAGCACAGAATAGCACACTGATAGTTTCCACGAGTGTCCTTCTCTGTCCCTAAACTCAAGGATTTCAAATACGGTTCAGCAAGATTGGTTTAGAACAGAATAGCACACTGACACTTTCCCTCACTGTCCTTCTCTGTCCCTAAACTCAAGGATTTCAAATATGGTTCAGCAAGATTGGTTTAGAACAGAATAGCACACTGACAGTTTCCCTCACTGTCCTTCTCTGTCCCTACAAACAAGGTTTAGCACAGAATAGCACACTGATAGTTTCCCTCACTGTCCTTCTCTGTCCCTACAAACAAGATTTAGCACAGAATAGCACACTGATAGTTTCCACGAGTGTCCTTCTCTGTCCCTAAACTCAAGGATTTCAAATACGGTTCAGCAAGATTGGTTTAGAACAGAATAGCACACTGACACTTTCCCTCACTGTCCTTCTCTGTCCCTACAAACAAGGTTTAGCACAGAATAACACACTGACACTCTCCCTACCTATCCTTCTTTGTCCCTAAACACAAGGAATCCAGGATTAGTAAAGGGAAAAAAATGACACTGTCCCTGCCTATGCTTCTCTTTCCCTGCTCCGGAACACACTACACAAGGCCGCTGCGCTGGCGGCCTTTTATAGTGTGGGGCATGTACTAAACCCCCTCAGCAATAATTGGCCACAGGCATCCTGCCTGTGACCAATCATTGCTCTCCTCGCTGCCGGCGCTGTGATTGGCCAAGCATGCGGGGTCACAGTGCATGCTTGGCCAATCACAGCGCCTGGATGACACTGCAATGGCGTAGTGCATTGTGGGCCGTTCGCGTCACTCGAATTTGGCGCGAACGGCCCAAATCGTTCCATCTTCGTCGAACGATCGAACAGCCGATGTTCGAGTCGAACGTATGTTCGACTCGAACACGAAGCTCATCCCTGTTCTCTGTATGTATTGTATGTACTGTGTGTTCTCTGTATGTATTGTATGTACTGTGTGTTCTCTGTATGTATTGTGTGTTTTCTGTATGTGTTGTATGTACTGTGTGTTCTCTGTATGTATTGTATGTACTGTGTGCTCTCTGTATGTATTTTATGTACTGTGTGTTCTCTGTATGTACTGTGTGTTCTCTGTATGTATTGCATGTATTGTGTGTTATCTGTATGTATTGTATGTACTGTGTGTTCTCTGTATGTATTGTATGTACTGTGTGTTCTCTGTATGCATTGTATGTACTGTGTGTGTGATGGAGTTCATAAAATGACTATATTATGTCTATGTTATCTCTCTCTTCTAACCACTCAGATATTGTTATTTTCTTTCCTTCTTTGTTATTTTTTTTTGTTTCTTTTCTTTCTTGTTGCTATGTGTGTGTGTGTGTGTGTGTGTATATATATATATATATATATATATATATATATGTGTGTGTGTATGTGTGTTATGGTAATCTTATAACAAGCCAGCAGTAAGTTTCCTTAAATTAGAAACAGATGTTTCCTCCACTCCTACTCCTTCACCGTGCAAAGCAAACATGGCGCTGAGCTAAGGAATGTGGATACCACGTGCAAGAACAGACGTCACAGGAAAAGGACCATATACAGATGAACCAATGATATGCACACATATGTGATGAAGTTTGCTTATGTCACTTTGTTTATATAAGGGGCTGTGACCTGAATAAACCGCCTGGTTGATGAGAAGAGCTCATACTGACCTGTGTGTCTCAGTGTGTGATTCTTTTAGCATGCATGCATTCACATCACCTTGAATTTGGGTCAGAGGCAAAATAGAGTATACATCCTGGAATTGGACCACAGATAAATCTATTACATTTTGGCTACCCAACGTGGACTCTGGATTGTGTTCTCTGGAGGTAGACAACCTAGTTATGGCTGTCAGCGAATCGAGGCGTGGCTGATGGAACGAGGCCTGATCAACTTCCCAACACGGTAAGAGAAGAGTGTTATATTCCTTACCTGTGTTATTCCGGCTCGGTCACCCTCCCTTTCGCTCGCATTCAGTCTGCTATTCAAAGATCGTCAAAGACGGGTAACTTCTTGTCCAGGGCCGATTTAATAAGAACCTGTCGACCTATTTTGCCGCCTGATATTTCATGTTATTTTTTGTTCTGTTTTGACTTGAATGTGGCTATTTCAGAGGATGTCTGTATGAGAAGGGGGAGACACAGTTGCCTTGTCAGCCTTTGTACAAAGTTTCTGATAAGAGGGTGTACGGTTATAAATAGAGACACAGTTGCCTTGCCTGCCTTTGTACAAAGCTGATTACGAAAGGGTGTACGGATAATAGAGACACAGTTACCTGGTCAGCCCCTTGTACAAAGGTAATGGTTGAAAGAGGGTGTCGGGAAATAAATAGAATATATATATATATGTATAAATACACCTCACTATAGTGAGTGTGGGAGAATATGAACCAGGTAGGTTCGGGGTTAAATATTACCTCCATACAGACAGAAGGGCTGAAATAGCGTGTCACATTCTAACTGTGTATGTGGATTCATGTTTGTGCGTGAAGGTGGATGGGGTTAATTTTGGAATAGGAGCAAGGAGTACGGCTGGCCCCCACACTTGTGTTACGCTGAAAAACATTCCTAAGCCTAGCTTGTCAGCTTTCTCCCAGTCTACGCTGTGAAGAAAGAGTCATATTATCAGGGAATTAATTGACCAGACTGTGTGGACTGCACAGAGATAACCAAAACGCATGTAGACTGCAATATAATGGGATTTATTGAGAAGGTGATATGGATAAATATAAACAGTGCAAACTAACAAAACAACCCACAAACAACAAATAATATATACAGCAAAGGGCAGTACCAGAACCTTGAACGTAAGCCAGGCCGGGGTCATACACAGCAGATCAGGAGATTGACAAAGGTGTGTTCCAGGGGCATAAACGTAGCCAGGCCAAGGTCATACACGGGGAGTCAGCAGATGGGAATAGGGAACAAAACCAGGCAGGGAGAAGACGGATGGATAGGCTCAGGACGGGGATCAGGTCAGGTCAGGTCAGGACAGGTACAGGCTCAAGGACAGGTACGGGCTCAAGGACAGGTACAGGCTCAAGGTCCGGATACAGGCTACAAGGTCAAGGCTCCAGGAGAAAGATACCAAGGCGAGCATGTGAGGGCTCGCCGGGTATTTATAGGACTGCAATAATTGCCCTCATGTCACAGCTGATCGAAGGAAGTACTGCCTGCCCCACACTGCCGGAATACCCCCGCTGGTGGACTACGGCCCATTGATCAGGCATTACCACCAGCAGGTGATATCCTCTGTCAAAGATACAGGCTGAGAGAGGACACCTGCTGGTGGACACTAGTACTGCGATCCATAGGACCGACAGCGCCACCAGTGGGTGAAGCTTTCCCTGACAGTACCCCCCCCAAATCCAACCAGTACCCCCCCCCAAATCCAACCAATCCAACCAGTCCTGATTGTCCAAAGTCTAGGGCATTGGGTAGCACCAAGGATGAGGGTACTTCAGCCTGGTCATCAGGCACTTTGGGCTGGACCAGGGGCACGTCCAAGCAGCAAGCAGGCACATCTGGGCAGACAAGCTGGGCAGCAGGTTCTGGGTCATTGAGCTGGGCAGCAAACAGAAACATCTCCGGCTGGGCAGCAGACAGGAACATCTCCGGCTGGGCAGCAGACAGGAACATCTCAGGCTGGGCAGCAGACAGGAACATCTCAGGCTGGGCAGCAGACAGGAACATCTCAGGCTGGGCAGCAGACAGGAACATCTCCGGCTGGGCAGCAGACAGGAACGTCTCCGGCTGGGCAGCAGACAGGAACGTCTCCGGCTGGGCAGCAGACAGGAACGTCTCCGGCTGGGCAGCAGACAGGAACGTCTCCGGCTGGGCAGCAGACAGGAACGTCTCAGGCTGGGCAGCAGACAGGAATGTCTCAGGCTGGGCAGCAGACTCCACAGACTGCGAAACGGGCATCGTAACCTCAAGCCGGGAAACGGGCACCACAACCTCAAGCCGGGAAACGGGCTCCACAGCGGGTACCACAACCTCAGGACGGGAAACAGCCACCACAATCTCAGGCTGGGAAACGGGCACCACAACCTCAGGCCGGGAAACGGGCACCACAACCACAGGCCGGGAAACGGGCACCGGATCTTCAGGCGGGGTCCCATGCACCGAATCTTCAGGCGGGGTCATCGGATCTTCCGACTGGGACACCGGGTCTTCCGACTGGGACACCGGGTCTTCCGACTGGGACACCGGATCTACCGACTGGGACACCGGATCTACCGATTGGGACACCGGATCTACCGACTGGGACACCGGATCTACCGACTGGGACACCGGATCTTCCGACTGGGGCACCGGATCTTCCGACTGGGGCACCGGATCTTCCGACTGGGACACCGGATCTTCCGACTGGGACACCGGATCTACCGACTGGGACACCGGATCTACCGATTGGGACACCGGCATCAGGACTTCTGTTTGAAAGACAGGCACAGGAATTTCAAGCTGGCAGGCTGGCACAGGAACTTCAAGCTGGCAGGCTGGCACTGGAACTTCAAGCTGGAAGGCTGGCCGGGGAACTGCAGTCTGGAAGGCTGGCCCGGGAACTGCAGGCTGGAAGGCTGGCCCGGGAACTGCAGGCTGGAAGGCTGGCTCTGCAGACTGGAAGGCTGGCCTGGGAACTGCAGGCTGGAAGGCTGGCCCGGGAACTGCAGGCTGGAAGGCTGGCCCGGGAACTGCAGGCTGGAAGGCTGGCTCTGCAGGCTGGAAGGCTGGCTCTGGAATGGCAGGCTGGAAGGCTGGCTCTGGAATGGCAGGCTGGAAGGCTGGCTCTGGAACGGCAGGCTGGAAGGCCGGCCCTGGAACTGCGGGCTGGAAGGCTGGCTCTGGAACTGCAGGCTGGAAGGCTGGCCCTGGAACTGCAGGCTGGAAGGCTGGCTCTGCAGGCTGGAAGGCTGGCCCTGGAACTGCAGGTTGGAAGGCTGGGCCTGGAACTGCAGGCTGGAAGGCTGGCCCCGGAACGGCAGGCTGGAAGGCTGGCCCTGGAACGGCAGGCTGGAAGGCTGGCCCTGGAACGGCAGGGTGGAGCAGATTGGTGGGTGTGGAGGTAGGTTGGGTTACTGGTTGGATAGTGTGGGTCGGGAAGTACCTTTGCTTCTTCTTAGATTTAGTCACTGCAGGTTTGCAAATAACGGGGGGAGTGTATGAAAAAGATGGGATCGAGCAAATGGAAGAATATGGTAGAGACACGGGGACAGAGGCTGGAGGAGGTTTTTGTGGACTTGTTACAGGAGGAAGGGAAGAGGTAGGTGGATGGAAGGCAGGATAAGTGCAGCAAATGGGGTCTGGGTAATAGAACTTGGTGGGAAGCTGAGTATACTGAGCTGTAGCTGAGGTTGCCGGGGGTGACGGGGAGATAGATTCTTGAGAAGGCAGGTGACTAATGGCAGGGTTGGGTTGTTGTGGTTTAGCTAGATACAGGAGATCAGACCAGGCCTGAAGCACAGGCTGAACAAAAGTTGGTTTACACACACCCTGCCTAATCAGAGACTGCACTGCACAAATACAATCAACTGCTTGGAACAGGCCAAATAGTGCTCAAAAAAGGATGCAGAGTCATCCTCCAACAACCATACTAGGGACTCCACCTGATCAAAACTGAAAGGGGGAGTGTAATCATCACGGCCCCTTGGAACACAGGACAGGGCTAGCTTAGTGCATATTTGAATCAAAGGCTGAACTTCCCCAAATGGCATAATTCCCTGATCAACCAGGGAGTGAATAAACCTAAGAGATAACCAAAATGCATGTAGAGTGAAATATAATGTGATTTATTGAGAAGGTGATATGGATAAATACAAACAGTGCAAACTAACAAAACAACCCAAAAACAACAAATAATATATACAGCAAAGGGCAGTACCAGAATTTTGAACGTAAGCCAGGCCGGGGTCAAACACAGCAGATCAGGAGATTGACAAAGGAGTGTTCCAGGGGCATAAACTTAGCCAGGCCAAGGTCATACACGGGGAGTCAGCAGATGGGAATAGGGAACAAAACCAGGCAGGGAGAAGATGGATGGATAGGCTCAGGACGGGGATCAGGTCAGGACGGGACAGGACAGGACAGGTACAGGCTCAAGGACAGGTACGGGCTCAAGGACAGGTACGGGCTCAAGGACAGGTACGGGCTCAAGGACAGGTACGGGCTCAAGGACAGGTACGGGCTCAAGGTCCGGATATAGGCTACAAGGTCAAGGCTCCAGGAGAAAGATACCAAGGCGAGCATGTGAGGGCTCGCTGGGTATTTATAGGACTGCTATAATTGCCCTCATGTCACAGCTGATCGAAGGAAGTACTGCCTGCCCCACACTGCCGGAATACCCCCGCTGGTGGACTACGGCCCATTGATCAGGCATTACCACCAGCAGGTGAGATCCTCTGTCAAAGATACAGGCTGCGAGAGGACACCTGCTGGTGGACACTAGTACTGCGATCCATAGGACCGACAGCGCCACCAGTGGGTGATGCTTTCCCTGACAGTACCCCCCCCCAAATCCAACCAGTACCCCCCCAAATCCAACCAATCCAACCAGTCCTGATTGTCCAAAGTCTAGGGCATTGGGTAGCACCAAGGATGAGGGTACTTCAGCCTGGTCATCAGGCACTTTAGGCTGGACCAGGGGCACGTCCAAGCAGCAAGCAGGCACATCTGGGCAGACAAGCTGGGCAGCAGGTTCTGGGTCATTGAGCTGGGCAGCAAACAGAAACATCTCCGGCTGGGCAGCAGACAGGAACATCTCCGGCTGGGCAGCAGACAGGAACATCTCAGGCTGGGCAGCAGACAGGAACATCTCCGGCTGGGCAGCAGACAGGAACGTCTCCGGCTGGGCAGCAGACAGGAATGTCTCCGGCTGGGCAGCAGACAGGAACGTCTCAGGCTGGGCAGCAGACTCCACAGACTGCGAAACAGGCATCGTAACCTCAAGCCGGGAAACGGGCACCACAACCTCAAGCCGGGAAACGGGCACCACAACCTCAAGCCGGGAAACGGGCTCCACAGCGGGCACCACAACCTCAGGACGGGAAACGGACACCACAATCTCAGGCTGGGAAACGGGCACCACAACCTCAGGCCGGGAAATGGGCACCACAACCACAGGCCGGGAAACGGGCACCGGATCTTCAGGCGGGGTCCCATGCACCGAATCTTCAGGCGGGGTCATCGGATCTTCCGACTGGGACACCGGGTCTTCCGACTGGGACACCGGGTCTTCCGACTGGGACACCGGATCTACCGACTGGGACACCGGATCTACCGACTGGGACACCGGATCTACCGACTGGGACACCGGATCTACCGACTGGGACACCGGATCTTCCGACTGGGACACCGGATCTTCCGACTGGGGCACCGGATCTTCCGACTGGGACACCGGATCTTCCGACTGGGACACCGGATCTACCGACTGGGACACCGGATCTACGGACTGGGACACCGGATCTACCGATTGGGACACCGGCATCAGGACTTCTGTTTGAAAGACAGGCACAGGAATTTCAAGCTGGCAGGCTGGCACAGGAACTTCAAGCTGGCAGGCTGGCACTGGAACTTCAAGCTGGAAGGCTGGCCGGGGAACTGCAGTCTGGAACGCTGGCCCGGGAACTGCAGGCTGGAAGGCTGGCCCGGGAACTGCAGGCTGGGAGGCTGGCTCTGCAGACTGGAAGGCTGGCCTGGGAACTGCAGGCTGGAAGGCTGGCCCAGGAACTGCAGGCTGCAAGGCTGGCCCGGGAACTGCAGACTGGAAGGCTGGCCTGGGAACTGCAGGCTGGAAGGCTGGCCTGGGAACTGCAGGCTGGAAGGCTGGCCCGGGAACTGCAGGCTGGAAGGCTGGCCCGGGAACTGCAGGCTGGAAGGCTGGCTCTGCAGGCTGGAAGGCTGGCTCTGGAATGGCAGGCTGGAAGGCTGGCTCTGGAATGGCAGGCTGGAAGGCTGGCTCTGGAACGGCAGGCTGGAAGGCCGGCCCTGGAACTGCGGGCTGGAAGGCTGGCTCTGCAGGCTGGAAGGCTGGCTCTGGAACTGCAGGCTGGAAGGCTGGCTCTGGAACTGCAGGCTGGAATGCTGGCCCTGGAACTGCAGGCTGGAAGGCTGGCTCTGCAGGCTGGAAGGCTGGCTCTGGAATGGCAGGCTGGAAGGCTGGCTCTGGAATGGCAGGCTGGAAGGCTGGCTCTGGAACGGCAGTCTGGAAGGCTGGCCCGGGAACTGCAGGCTGGAAGGCTGGCCCGGGAACTGCAGTCTGGAAGGCTGGCCCGGGAACTGCAGGCTGGAAGGCTGGCCCGGGAACTGCAGGCTGGAAGGCTGGCTCTGCAGACTGGAAGGCTGGCCTTGGAACTGCAGGCTGGAAGGCTGGCCCGGGAACTGCAGGCTGGAAGGCTGGCCCGGGAACTGCAGGCTGGAAGGCTGGCCCGGGAACTGCAGGCTGGAAGGCTGGCTCTGCAGGCTGGAAGGCTGGCTCTGGAACGGCAGGCTGGAAGGCTGGCTCTGGAATGGCAGGCTGGAAGGCTGGCTCTGGAACAGCAGGCTGGAAGGCCGGCCCTGGAACTGCGGGCTGGAAGGCTGGCTCTGGAACTGCAGGCTGGAAGGCTGGCCCTGGAACTGCAGGCTGGAAGGCTGGCTCTGCAGGCTGGAAGGCTGGCCCTGGAACTGCAGGTTGGAAGGCTGGCCCTGGAACTGCAGGCTGGAAGGCTGGCCCCGGAACGGCAGGCTGGAAGGCTGGCCCTGGAACGGCAGGCTGGAAGGCTGGCCCTGGAACGGCAGGCTGGAGCAGATTGGTGGGTGTGGAGGTAGGTTGGGTTACTGGTTGGATAGTGTGGGTCGGGAAGTACCTTTGCTTCTTCTTAGATTTAGTCACTGCAGGTTTGCAAATAACGGGGGGAGTGTATGAAAAAGATGGGATCGAGCAAATGGAAGAATATGGTAGAGACACAGGGACAGAGGCTGGAGGAGGTTTTTGTGGACTTGTTACAGGAGGAAGGGAAGAGGTAGGTGGATGGAAGGCAGGATAAGTGCAGCAAATGGGGTCTGGGTAATAGAACTTGGTGGGAAGCTGAGTATACTGAGCTGTAGCTGAGGTTGCCGGGGGTGACGGGGAGATAGATTCTTGAGAAGGCAAGTGACTAATGGCAGGGTTGGGTTGTTGTGGTTTAGCTAGATACAGGAGATCAGACCAGGCCTGAAGCACAGGCTGAACAAAAGTTGGTTTACACACACCCTGCCTAATCAGAGACTGCACTGCACAAATACAATCAACTGCTTGGAACAGGCCAAATAGTGCTCAAAAAAGGATGCAGAGTCATCCTCCAACAACCATACTAGGGACTCCACCTGATCAAAACTGAAAGGGGGAGTGTAATCATCACGGCCCCTTGGAACACAGGACAGGGCTAGCTTAGTGCATATTTGAATCAAAGGCTGAACTTCCCCAAATGGCATAAACCCCTGATCAACCAGGGAGTGAATAAACCTAATGTCCCCTAGCAGCTGATCGCTGGTTCGCTCTGTCAATGCCTGGCGGCAGTATACACTATTCTCAGACGCCAGTAGAGCATAAAAACTAACCTCATTGGTATTCATGTTAAGCAAAATATACTAAACCCAAAATGATTTCTCTGTGCGGCCACGTCTGATCAGGGGGCCTTGGTATACTATCAGGGAATTAATTTACCAGACTGTGTGGACTGCACAGAGATAACCAAAACGCATGTAGAGTGAAATATAATGGGATTTATTGAGAAGGTGATATGGATAAATACAAACAGTGCAAACTAACAAAACAACCCAAAAACAACAAATAATATATACAGCAAAGGGCAGTACCAGAATCTTGAACGTAAGCCAGGCCGGGGTCAAACACAGCAGATCAGGAGATTGACAAAGGAGTGTTCCAGGGGCATAAACGTAGCCAGGCCAAGGTCATACACGGGGAGTCAGCAGATGGGAATAGGGAACAAAACCAGGCAGGGAGAAGACGGATTGATAGGCTCAGGACGGGGATCAGGTCAGGTCAGGACGGGACAGGACAGGACAGGTACAGGCTCAAGGACAGGTACGGGCTCAAGGACAGGTACGGGCTCAAGGACAGGTACGGGCTCAAGGACAGGTACGGGCTCAAGGACAGGTACGGGCTCAAGGACAGGTACGGGCTCAAGGACAGGTACGGGCTCAAGGTCCGGATATAGGCTACAAGGTCAAGGCTCCAGGAGAAAGATACCAAGGCGAGCATGTGAGGGCTCGCTGGGTATTTATAGGACTGCTATAATTGCCCTCATGTCACAGCTGATCGAAGGAAGTACTGCCTGCCCCACACTGCCGGAATACCCCCGCTGGTGGACTACGGCCCATTGATCAGGCATTACCACCAGCAGGTGAGATCCTCTGTCAAAGATACAGGCTGCGAGAGGACACCTGCTGGTGGACACTAGTACTGCGATCCATAGGACCGACAGCGCCACCAGTGGGTGAAGCTTTCCCTGACACATATTCCCTCCCACCTTTTTGTAAGGAAGGGGCTAGTGCTCCTTTTAAGAAAAAAAATAAAGGAATGGTTTTTAAAATTGCGCCTGCTGCTGTTTATTTTTCCAGACGTTTAACTGTTTAACACTGCTGCTAGCCTACGACTGATTTTTTAAACCTGAGTGTAACTTTTGATTAAGAAGTCTGGAGTTTTTATATTTGCAGTTTATTTTTAAGTTGAGCCTTAGCTAAGTAGCTATTTAAAACTCTTCACAGGATAGAGTTGCAAGTTGGGAAGGGGTAAGAATGGGACAACATCCCACTAGACCGGCAGAGGGCAGCTTGGCCTATGACCTGGTGCTACAGCGAGAAGGGAAACAAAATGTGAAAGGATGGAAACAGTTAATGAAAGTTGCTGGACTATGCAAACATGGTGGATGCTTGCAACCGGAAGAATGGAGAGTTGTGTTAATAGAAAAGAAAGGGTTGTTGACAAATAATAATTTAGTCTCGGCAGCAGAAGCCTGGATCAGGGTAGCAAAGGGGTTAATGAAAGAGGGGTGGGTGAAACAGGAAATACAGAACAAGGAGGGATTGATGTATGTATATCATAAAGGAAAAAGCCTGCCCCCACCCTATGATGGTGGCCCCAAGTGGGCGTGTGAGGAATGTGGGAGGTCCGGACTCCCACACCCTGACCGCCCCGGGCTCTGTCCCGAATGCAGTTGTAAGTTGGAGGACCTCCTATGGAAGTCCCTCCCCTTGCAAACAGGCCTTCCTCCAGCCTCATCATCCCAGTCATCCCAGCCCCTCTACCCCCTGTGCCCAGTATTGAATGCAGATGGCAGCTTTTACTGACCACTGGTCGTTGCCCCAGTGATGCCCTCAATACAGGGTTCAGTAACCCAACCATCTGCTGCCTTTGCCCAACATGCTCCAGTGTCAGTACCCCATCACTCTACCCCGGCTGAGGCACTAGCACCTCCTGCAGCAGCTCCACCACCGACCTTAAGCCAACCTTCCTATGCCAACCCACCGAGTCCAATTTGGGATGGTCCTGATGAGAGGGGTTGGCTGCAGGACCTGATAACCTGGAATCCGGGGCCCGGCCGCCCACTGCCGGACGCTCCGCTCATGTATGCCTCCTTTACCCCCTCGCAAGCATCCACCTTAGTAGTTTCCCTCCCTGACCCCGAGCGGCAGCCCATGCCGTTCTACCGTCGGATTGCACAAATCCAAAAGACATACTCGTCGGCATGGAGGGACTTAGCTAGCTTATGTGAAATAAAAGCAGGTTATTCCTACTGGCCCATCATGGAGAAAATTTTTAACAATGCCTGGTTGGAGAGCGAGGTCTCATATAACTCAGGGGTTGTATTTTGTGACCAGTTACAGAAATGGGCTAGAGGTAAATTAGCAGATCAAGCAACTAGCACACAGGATGTGACGCAGGACCTGCTGGAGTCGGTGGAAATTATTTACATAAGACTCACTCAGGTCTTTACTGATCTAGGATTCTCTTTGCATAACAAAACGCATTATCGCATGCTATCAAGTGCTTTCGTAGCGGGTTTGAAAGAACCGATACGGAAGGGGCTGATAGTGGCCCGACCAGAGTACAAGACATTAAACTGAGAAGCCCAATTGCCTGTTGCAAGAGGTCTGGAAACCCAACAACCAGTCAAGGAGGTGACAACCTTAATGACTGTGACTCCCACCCCGCCAATGATTGTGACTCCCACCCCGCCAATGACTGTGACTCCCGCCCCGCTCCAGAGACCCCCTGTTGTCTACTTTAATTGCGGGACACCGGGTCACTACAGGAGGGACTGTAGGGCCCCCAGACAGCCTAGAAGATACCCCCCAAAATGACCGGAGGTATGATCAGCACCCAAACTTTGGGTATGATTCTGTCAGGGGTGCCCCCGTCTGCAAAGTTTTTCACTGTCATAGATTTAGCACACGCCTTCTTTAGTGTGCCATTGGACCCCTCCTGTTAGTACCTGTTCGCATTCACCCACGCTTCCAAACAGTATACTTGGGCAGTTATGCCCCAAGGGGCACAGAACTCGCCCAACCAGTTTACCAAGGCCAAATCCTCACCAACTGGGATAACCCCAACCCGGACCTGGTTGTGGTTTTGCAGTATGTAGATGAACTGCTCTTGTGTGCACCCTCTCAGGAAACAGTGGAACAATCATCGGTGAGCCTCCTGGTGTATCTAGCTCTACAAGTATGCAAGGCCTCTAAAGAAAAATTACAGTGGTGCCCCCCGGTAATGCTAAGGCCCTACATGCATTTTTGGAACTGATCTCTTACTGCAGAGCCTGGATACCAGAGGCTTCCCTTCTCATGCAACCCCTGTATGACAACCTGCAATGTGCCCCCTTTGCGCTGTCCAAAGAAGTGCTCACTAACTTTCACATTTTGAAAAAGGCAATCAGCACTGCTCCTGCACTCGGTCTCCCTGATTATGGAAAGCCCTTTCGCCTGTTCATATCTGAGACACAGGGCCACGCCTCAAGGGTGTTGACACAAAGTCATGGACTCCATAACCGCCCCATCGGTTACTATTCAGCCCACCTGGACCCAGTTGCCAGAGGAGGCCCATCATGTCTCCGAGCAGTTTTTGTTGCCCAGGCCCTGCTGGACAAAACTTCAGATATTGTCCTGGGCCATCCCCTTATGCTGCTAGCCCCTCAAGATATCTCTGCTATTCTGAATCAGGTGCAACCCAAGCATTTATCCTCTGCCCGCCACCTCCGGTTGCAATGCAATTTACTCATGCCTGACAATGTCATACTACTTCGATGCCAACAACTCAACCCTGCTACTCTCCTTCCTCTTGTCCAAGGGGGGTATCATGACATTTCTCTGGACGAACAGGAAGAAGAGAATGACGCAGACCTACCTGCTCCTACCCTAGATAAACATGAACATGATTGTTTTGAACTCATGGAGGTGGAAACCACCCATATACCCTCTGTCCTGGATGCCCCGATCCCATTGCCTCAACTCACCTTGTATGTTGATGGCTCCAGATTCACAGATTCATCCGGCAATTTCCACACAGGATATGCGGTTACCACAGAGACTACAGTTATGCAAGCCGCCTCGCTCCCAGCATCCATGTCTGCTCAAGAGGCTGAGCTCCATGCCCTTACAGTAGCCTGCCAGTTTGCAAAAGGACGAACAGCAAATATCTACACCGATTCCCGGTGTGCAC
This sequence comes from Rana muscosa, assembly GCA_029206835.1. Taxonomy (NCBI): domain Eukaryota; kingdom Metazoa; phylum Chordata; class Amphibia; order Anura; family Ranidae; genus Rana; species Rana muscosa. The sequence goes on from CM055120.1 coordinate 223,642,332, forward strand.
TGGGCGTGGCCCATGACTTTGGACTAATATGGAAGACAAGAGGCTTCTTGACTACAGCCGGTACCTCAGTGAAGCATGGCAAGGCCATAGATGCGCTCCTGACAGCACTCCAACTCCCAGAACAAGTAGCAATACTTAAAATTAAAGCCCATGGGAAGATAACCACACCAGAAGCCTGAGGAAACCACCTGGCCGATGAAACAGCAAAACAAGCAGCCATGACCCCCTTAGGGGCTGAAACCACAGAATTTGTGGGAATATATCATCCGCAGCCAGAAGCGGTAAACAAAGCCCTACTACAAAAAACTCAAACAGACGCTGCAGACCAAGAGAAAGCAACATGGAGCAAGATGGGAGCAGTACGGGTGGATGATCTTTGGACTGTAGGAACCCGCCCATGTCTCCCCAGAGCTTTGTACCCAGCTGGGGTACAATGGGCCCATGGAGCAACCCATCTCTCAAAGACTTTGATAGACTCCCTTATAAACAAACATTATGTAGCTCCAGGAATAACTACTTTAACTAATCAATACTGCAAGTCCTGCCACATTTGCCTAGCATGCAAACCCGGAAGGCTAGTGAAACCACCCCCGAAACACTCAGCTAGACCGCTCTACCCCTTCCAGAGGATACAGATTGATCACATACAAATGCCAAAGAGTGGTAGATTTGAGTATGCCCTGGTGGTGATAGACATGTTCTCAGGATGGCCCGAGGCTTATCCAGTCGCAAATCAGACAGCGAAAACCACGGCTAAGAAATTGCTTTTGGATGTGGTTTGCAGATATGGGGAGTGATCAAGGCCTTGCGTTCACTGCTACAGTCACAAAATAAATATAGTTGGCCCTAGGTACAATATTGGCGTTTCACACACCTTATCACCCTCAGAGTAGTGGGAAAGTGGAAAGAATGAACCGGACACTTAAAACCCGAATGCTAAAAATGGCCAAGGACACAGGTATGTCCTGGCCTAAAAGTCTGCCAATAGCCTTATTCAGCGTACGGTATTCCCCAAGGGGGAAGCATTCTTTATCCCTTTTTGAAATCTTGTTTGGAACGGCCCCTAGATTAGGTTGTTATTATCCACAACAGTTGCAATTGCAGTCTGATACTTTGATAGATTATGTGACTGCTCTTTCAAAAGAGTTAATTAATATCCATGCACAAGTATTTTCTTCCATTCCAGATCCTGATCTAGATACCGGTACTCACAGCATACTTCCTGGTGACTGGGTGATGGTAAAGAAGTTCCCCTGAAAGCATTCCCTGGAGCCAAGATATGATGGTCCATTCCAAGTGTTGCTGACAACAGCCACTTCAGTTAAGTTGGCCGGAAAGAACACTTAGATACACGCTTCCCACTGCAAAAAGGCTCCAGTTCCTGAGGACCGTGCACCACCCGCATCAGAATGAAACGATATATCTTTTTCCTTATAGCAACTGCACACACACAGGAGGTGGCTATCAAACCAGTAGATGGTGTAACACAATTCTGGTATAATTCATCAAACCCACATGTAGCTACCTTCATATTTGATTACTGTACTATAATCTCCTTCCCTCCATTCGACTGGCAGTCTAACATATACCGGCTGCAGATTGCCTCCGGAACCATATATATATATGTCACAGACGACTGTGACCATTGGAAATCTGTGGGTTGGGTGGGAGGACTAGGGATATAAGCCACAGAGTGCCTGAACAAGAAAGACAAATATGGAGAGTCATTACTCAGCAGACTAACCTTATTAAAAACAGGCACATGGTCAAGTGATGGGAGGACGGGACATAGCACGAAACTCACCCTAACCATAAGAAATACCAGTCCTACAGATGCAGGCACATATGTTATGGGGGTACGGTATGATGGGGAGAATAGGGGACCAAGAGGACAGTTCCAACTTAAAGACATGTATAATTCATCTGAATGGCAGGCCCTTCAAACAGAAAGCGATCCCATTAAACCACATGTACATATGAGCACCCTAGGAGATATGGTGGCCATAGCTAATCCCACATTTGAAGACACGATGGCAGCAGAGACTGGTTTCTCGGATGTCAACCTGTGGCTCGAATGGATGAGGTATAATGCAGGGAAACATAACAGGTCCAACTGTTATGTGTGTGGTGGAGCTAGACCCCATTTGGGAACAGTGCCATTAAACATACCTCCCACTCAAGAAGAGTGCTTTCTGAGCCTGTTCACCAATACTTCCCCTGACTACTCCCAGTGCGAAACATGGAAAGGAGAATATCCCATAGTAACCAAGACATCCAAAAGGGATACTGTGCCTCCTACAGCAGTGTATCCACAGATCTGGTGCAGAATCAAACTCAATCTTTGGGAAACGTGTATTGGATCTGTGGGGACATGAAGATTAGGACTAAGTTAACAGACCAATGGACAGGGGAATGTGCACTTGCCAAAGTCATAATGCCCCTGCACATCTTTCCGGGAGGTGACCTAGTAGCAGAAGCGGAGCACTCATTCAAATCCAGCAGGAAGCACAGAAGTGCCCCAGCTGGTAGTTTTGACCCCCATGTATATATAGATGCCATAGGAGTCCCAAGGGGGGTCCCAGATGAGTTTAAAGCCCAAAACCAAGTAAAGGCAGGTTTTGAGTCCCTGATTCCCATAATCACTATAAATAAGATTGTAGATTGGATTAATTATATCTACTATAACCAACAGAGGTTCGTTAACTATACCAGGGATGCACTCCAGGGTGTAGCTGAACAACTGACTTCACCAATGACTTTCCAAAATTGTATGGCCTTAGACATGATTTTAGCTGAGAAGGGGGGTGTGTGTAAAATGTTACCTGGGACAAGTACATGTTGTACGTACATTCCGGACAATACAGGCCCAAATGGTAAGGTAACCTTGGCTATAAAGAAATTAGAGGATCTCTCAAAAGAGTTAAAAAGAAATTCGGGGCTGACCGATCCCTGGGACCAGTATTTTGGGTGGATGAGTGGGTGGCAACGCATTTGTACTCAAATAGGCATAGCAATTTTGATGCTGCTTACATTAGCTGCGATAGTGGTTTGCTGTATAATGCCCTGTATGAAGAAGCTGTTGGGAAAAGCAGCTAAAGAGGTAACCCCTACCTTTTTGAATTTGGGTGATATTAGAGATCCAATGGAAGAGGAGGAAAAGGGACCGTATGCTCCATTGCAGTTCTTGCCTGTTAACAATACATACAACATTCTCAAATGATTAGGGAAAGAATAGTGTTTGACTGTTCTCCTGACCATTTCGTCGAAAGAGGACACTGGACAAGCCATGTCTGACTTCTATGCGAAATACAAAAGAGATCCTAATGTCGGGAGGGCCAAGTAAGGCCATACAGCATAGGGACAGTACTGATAAAATAGTAATTTTAAGGGGGGATTGCGATGGAGTTCATAAAATTACTATATTATGTCTATGTTATCTCTCTCTTCTAACCACTCAGATATTTTTATTTTATTTCCTTCTTTGTTATTTTTTATTGTTTCTTTTCTTTCTTGTTGCGATGTGTATATATATATATATATATATATATATATATATATATATAAATATATATGTGTGTGTGTGTATGTGTGTTATGGTAATCTTATAACCAGCCATCAGTAAGTTTCCTTAAATGAGAAACAGATGTTTCCTCCACTCCTACTCCCTTCACCCCCTCCCATCGTGCAAAGCAAACATGGCGCTGAGCTAAGGAATGTGTATACCACGTGCAAGAACAGACGTCACAGGAAAAAGACCATATACAGATGAACCAATGATATGCACACATATGTGATGACGTTTGCTTATGTCACTTTGTTTATATAAGGGGCTGTGACCTGAATAAACCGCCTGGTTGATGATAAGAGCTCATACTGACCAGTGTGTCTCAGTGTGTGATTCTTTTAGCATGCATGCATTCACATCACCTTGAATTTGGGTCGGAGGCAGAATAGATTATACATCCTGGAATTGGACCATAGATAAATCTATTACATTTGTTCTCTGTATGTACTGTATGTACTGTGTGTTCTCGGTATGTATTGGGTGTATTGTGTGTTCTCTGTATGTATTGTATGTATTGTGTGTTCTCTGTATGTATTGTATGTACTGTGTGTTCTCTGTATATATTGTATGTACTGTGTGTTCTCTGTATGTATTGTATGTATTGTGTGTTCTCTGTATGTATTGTATGTACCGTGTGTTCTCTGTATGTATTGTATGTACTGTGTGTTCTCTGTATGTACTGTATGTACTGTGTGTTCTCTGTATGTATTGCATGTATTGTGTGTTCTCTGTATGTATTGAATGTACTTGGGGTTCTCTGTATATATTGTATGTACTGTGTGTTCTCTGTATGTATTGTATGTACTGTGTGTTCTGTGCATGTACTGTGTGTTCTGTGTATGTACTGTGTGTTCTGTTTATGCACTGTGTGTTCTATGTATGTACTGTGTGTTCTGTGTATGTACTGTGTGTTCTGTGTATGTACTGTGTGTTCTGTGTGCTCTGTATGTATTGTGTGTTCTCTGTGTATAGTGTGTTTGGGTATTGGGAGCCGTAACAGCAGAGGATGGGCAGGTAAGGACCTGGAAGGGTTTGTGCCCCCCCCAAATTTTTTTATCACCAGCCACCACTGGTCCATGAAATATTCTATATTTTGCCACAAGTTTTCGGAAAATTACCAACATTTTTTTCTTTTTACACAAAGTTGTCACTAAATGATATATTGCTCACACATGCTATGGGTATATGTGGAATTACACACCAAAATACATTCTGCTGCTTCTCCTGAGTACGGGGATACCACATGTGTGAGTCTTTTTGGGAGCGTAGCTGCGTACAGGACCCCGAAAACCAATCACCGCCTTCAGGCTTTCTAAGGGCATAAATTGTTGATTTCACTCCTCACTACCTTTCACAGTTTCGGAGGCCATAAATTGCCAAGATAGCACAAAACCCCCCAAATTACCCCATTTTGGAAAGTAGACACCCCAAGCTATTTGCTTTTCTCCGAAACTTGTGGCAAAATATAAAATATTCCATGGACTCAAAATAACTCTCAGCAAATAGCTTGGGGTGTCTGCTTTCTAAAATGGCGTCATTTGGGGGGGGGGGAGTTTTGAAGTGTTCTGGCATTTTATGCTAAACATTAGAAGCTTATGCCACACATCACCCTCTCTTCTAACCACTTGAAGACCAAGCCCTTTCTGACACTTTTATTAATATGCAAAAAAAAGTTTTTTTTTGCTAGAACATTACTTTGAACCTCCAAACATTATATATTTTAGCAAAGGTCCTACAGATTAAAATGGTGGGTGTTGCAAAAAAAAAAAATCCACACAGTATTTGCGCAGCGATTTTCCAAATGCAATTTTTTTGGGGAAAAAACACTTTTTTTTTATTTTAATGCACAAAAAAACACTTTTTTTAATTTTAACCACTTGACCACTGGGCACTTAAACCCCCTTCCTAACCAGACCAATTTTCAGCTTTCGGTGCTCTCACATTTTGAATGACAATTACTCAGTCATACAACACTGTACCTATATGAATTTTTTGTCCTTTTTTTCACACAAATAGAGCTTTCTTTTGGTGGTATTTAATCACCGTTGGATTTTTTTTTTTTTTGCGCTATAAGAGAAAAAAGACTGAAAATTCTGTAAAAAAATGTTTTTTTTTTTTCGTTTCTTTTATAAAATTTAGCAAATTACTATTTATTCTTCATAAATTTTGGCCAAAATTTATACTGCTACATATCTTTGGTAAAAATAAGTACAAATTGGTGTATATTATTTGGTCTTTGTGAAAGTTATAGAGTCCACAAGCTATGGTGCCAATATCTGAAAATTGATCACACCTGAAGTACTGACGGCCTATCTTATTTCTTGAGACCCTAACATGCCATAAAAGTACAAATACCCCCAAATGACCCCTTTTTGGAAAGAAGACATTCCAAGGTATTTAGAAAGAGGCATTGTGAGTTTTTTGAAGTTGTCAGTTTTTCCCACAATTCTTTGCAAAATCAAGATTTTTTTTTCTCTTTTTTTTTTTCACAAAATTGTCATATTAGCAGGTTATTTCTCACTCACAGCATATGCATACCACAAATTACACCACAAAACACATTCTGCTATTACTCCAGAGTATGGCGATACCACATGTGTGAGACTTTTACACAGCGTGGCCACACACAGAGGCCCAACATGCAGGGAGCACCATCAGGCGTTCTGGAGCACCCAGGCCAATTCTGACATTTCTCTCCTACATGTAAAAATCATCATTTGTTTGCTAGAAAATTACATAGAATCCCAAAACATTATATATGTTTTTTTAGCAAAGACCTTAGAGAATATAATGGTGGTCGTTGCAACTTTTTATCTTGCACGATATTTGCGCAGCAATTTTTTTAACGCGTTTTTTACAGAAAAAAAATGTTTTGTGCTAAAAAAAAAAAAAACAGTAAAGTTAGCCCAATGTTTTTACATAATGTGAAAGATGAAGTTACGCCGAGTAAATAGATACCTAACATGTCACCCTTCAAAATTGCACACGCTCGTGGAATGGCGCCAAACTTCGCTACTTAAAAATCCCCATAGGCGACGTTTTAAATATTTTTACTGGTTACATGTTTTGAGTTACAGAGGAGGTCTAGGGCCAAAATTATTGCTCTCGCTCTAACGTTCGCGGCGATACCTCACATGTGTGATTTGAACACCGTTTTCATATGTGGGCGGGACTTACGTATGCGTTCGCTTCTGTATGCGAGCTCACGGGGACAGGGGCGCTTAAAAAAAAATATATTTTTTTTATTGTTCATTTTACTTTATTTATTTTAGTTTGACATGTTTTTCCGCCCCAAAAATTTTTTTGATCACTTTTATACTTATTACAAGGAACGTAAACATCCCTTGTAATAGGAATATGGCATGACAGGTCCTCTTTACAGTGAGATATGGGGGGGGGGTCAATAAGACCCCACATCTCACCTCTAGGCTGGGAAGCCTGAAAAAATAAAAAAATCCTGGCTTTGATCATAGCGGTGAGTCGGTAGAAGCACCGGAGGGCGGGGGGGGGGGACATCCCCTCTCGCCTCCCGTAAGAATGATCAAGCGGCGGAACAGCCGCTATGATTGTTGTTATGGTGTAGGGAATCGCCGGCTGAAAAAGCTAATATCTGAATGATGCCTGTAACTGCACCCATCATTCAGATATCCCCGCACATAGTCAAGGACGTCATATGACGGCCGGCGGGCGGGAAGTGGTTATTGCGGAGTATTGCCGGGCATTGCGGAGTATTGCCGGGCATTGCGGAGTATTGCTGGGCATTGCGGAGTATTGCAGGGCATTGCGGAGTATGGCAGGGTATTGCACGGGGTATTGCACAGGGGGTATTGCGCAGAGTATTGCAGAGTATTGTGCAGGGTATTGCAGAGTATTGTGCAGGGTATTGCAGAGTATTGTGCAGGGTATTGCAGAGTATTGTGCAGAGTATTGTGCAGGGTATTGCAGAGTATTGTGCAGGGTATTGCAGAGTATTGCGCAGGGTATTGCAGAGTATTTTGCAGAGTATTGTGCAGGGTATTGCAGAGTATTGCGCAGGGTATTGCAGAGTATTGCGAAGGGTATTGCAGGGTATTGCGCAGGGTATTGCAGAGTATTGCGCAGGGTATTGCAGAGTATTTTGCAGAGTATTGCGCAGGGTATTGCACCAGGGTATTGCAGAGTATTGCACCAGGGTATTGCAGAGTATTGCGCAGGGTATTGCAGAGTATTGCGCAGGGTATTGCAGAGTATTGCGCAGGGTATTGCAGAGTATTTTGCAGAGTATTGCACCAGGGTATTGCAGAGTATTGCACCAGGGTATTGCAGAGTATTGCACCAGGGTATTGCAGAGTATTTTGCAGAGTATTGCGCAGGCTAATTTGCAGAGTATTGCGCAGGGATGGCTGAGCAGGGATGGATGGATTGCTGGATCTGTGACTGCAATTGTCACAGATCCAGCCCACAGCTGACATGATCTGACATGGGGGAGGGAGCTGACATGATCCGCTCCCTCCCCTCTCCTCTCACACTGAACTGATCGGTACACAGAGGGGAGAGAGGAAACCGGCGTCATCACATGACGCCGGTCTGTTTACAAGTGATTGCTCCGTCATTTGACGGAGCGATCACGTGGTAAACGGCCGCTATCAGCGGCGATTTACCGCGATTCGTGATGCGCCGGGTCCTCTGGACCTGGCGGTCACGGAGATTCCCGTGTGCACGCCCCAGGGGGCGCGCGGGAGCGCGATTCTGGGAGGACGTTATATAACGTCCTCCCAGAGTTAAGCAACCACCTTGTCGACGTTATTTGTCGGCAGGTGGTTGCCAAGTGGTTAATGCACAAAAAACACTATATTGCCCAAATCTTTGGTAAAATATAAAAGATGATCTTATGCCGAGTACATAGATACCAAACACGACTGTAACGGCACCCTAAGTATAAAAGGGGTTTACACCGTTAGGATATTCCCTTTCCAACCACACGACAGCCACCAGACACTCCAACCAGCCGAATAAGACCCCATACGAATGATTCTCCCCCCAGATACGAGACAACACTCTGTATTCAAGTTCCAAAACAGGGAATGACTTTATTTTCAAAACACATGGTAACACATTTCTCTTCAAAACCCTCCCCTCCCATCCTTTGGGAAACAGGGCGGGTTAAACTGTCCAATGACAATGGTGATACAGGTCAGGTGTGTTCAAACTTCTCCTTCAGTAAACAGTCTTAGCAGGAGGGGTGATTCCCCCCCCCTCCTCACAGATGACACTTCAACATCCCATAATATGCAGCCAGACGGTCGACCAGCTCCAATCCACATCATCACAGTAGCAGACTTAATTCATAATAGACAATAGCATGCAAATCACCTTAACTCCTCACAGCAATGATTACACAACCCCCCCCCACTCACAGTACACATCCAATCTAGATACAATGTATGTGCAGCATTGAATATGGCTATCATAGACCATATTGGGGTTTTCATTCACCCTGTGCCCCTAATAGAGACACAGGGTGGTTGACACATAAGAGGCATTGGGGGAGCTGAAGCAAGGGTATCTCATACTTTCTAAGCGATTCTGAGTTCCCCGGGCCTTCCCGTTACATCTCTCCCCTTTCGGCAGGAGACTAACAGAGGAGGGGACCCCAGACGGGTTGACTCCGAAGTTAGTCCATAGGTCCCTTCTTCTAATGCCGGTATCCACACAATACCCCAAATAAATTGCTCCAAACAGAGCATCACTTACCCAGCCAACCTCTGTCTCTCTCAGAGAACATACCCGCCGCTGGGGAGAAGACAGGGTGACTGGGCTCAGTCTTTCATGCCGCTGGGGATCCGACTGCCCAGCATCCCCGAGGTACACAAGTGGAGACCGAAGTCCCATCCACTTGTGGTAGGTGAAAATCCCCCAGTGCTTGCAAAGCAAGGCTGACATCCTCCTGTCCCAGTGTCACACCATTTTCTGGGGTTGTGTCAGTGAGGGCCGAAGTCCCATCCAGTACCACAGGAACTCCCTCTTCTGTTAGTTGAGAGCAGAGGCCCGCGGCACTCTGCTCTGTTGCCAGCTCTTCCGCTGGGTTGCTGTGAGTGGAGACCGTAGTCCCATCCGCCGATATCCGCTCAAGTGGCAGTCGTGTGCAGCGGCCAGTAGCATTCTGCCCTGCTGCCAGTGATTCAGCTGGGGGTAAAAGCTTTACCACCTCAGCTTGTTGCTGGAGAGATGGGCCAACTGCCCCGGCTCCCTGAAACTCCACAGTTGTTTCCGGTGCTGGGCAGAGGTTGCTAGCACTCTGCCCTGTTGCCAGCACTTCTGCTGGGGACTTCACCCCATCTGCTCTGGCTAACTGTTGGGGAGGGAAAAGGGCTGCTTCTCCCCCCTGCATCTCTGAAATCCCCTGGGAAAGAGGAACCATCACCTTCTCATCTAGGGCCTCCAAAACTGCCACGGGTGTAGAGCAGGGGTCTGCAGTACTCTGTCCTGCTGCCAGTACTTGGGCAGGCGATGCATAATCCATAACATCCTCTGAACAGTCCCTTAAGTCCATACATTCTGTAATCTGTAGCTGGGAAGATGAGCCAACTGCCCTAGCTCCCTGGAACTCCATATCATTCACTTCGGCTTTAGGGATGGCAATCTTCAGATTTTCCACTGCCGATTCTTCAGCCAGGCTAGCTCCCTGGAACTCCGTATCATTCACTTCGGCTTTAGGGATGGCAATCTTCAGATTTTCCACTGCTGATTCTTCAGCCAGGATTTCATAATTGTCAACTGGTATTTCCTGATAGTCCCAGGCAAAGGGAGCCCCACCCTGCTGCTGAGCCAAGTCTAGCAGCTGTCTGTAGGCAATCTCCAGCTCCCATTCCTGAATGGCCAGAAACTCCAAATCTTCCTGTGCCCAGTGCCCTTCTGAGACATTCAGTCTTTGCTCTCTGTGCTCCATTATTTCCTCCAAACGCCACTCCCGATCACTCCCAAAGTCAGGGTCACTGGACAGCCTCCAATACAACAATCCCAGGCCATCATAGTCAAAGCCTTCCGTGGGGCTGTCATCCGCTGACCATGGGCACTCTTGGGCTACATACCACCGGAGGGCTCTGTAGCTCTCGTCCAACCGCATCTCTGCCCGGATCAGCCTGCTTAACTCAGTTGTCCACTCCTGCTTTGGTTGTTCCCCCAATAACGGCATTCGTACATCATACTGCGACCAGTACCTTACATAGATAGAGGGGAGAACCTTTCCCTGGTGTTGCTGCTCGAGAGCTAGCGCTTTCTTCCAGAGTTCGCAGCGGATCGAATCAGACCATCCCAGCAGGACCTCCTCTGATACTGGTCCTCTATGCTCTATCTGCATCTCTTGTAACCTCCTTCTGACTTCCTCTTCCATGGAAGTTTAACAGCCCGATCAAAACTTGCCTCTTCGGGTGTCCTGTCTGTTACGCTGGGCCTTTCGGTTCCATCCATTTCGACTAGTTCTCTGATAATGTCCCTCTTCTTACGGTTGTTGGCCGGTCTTCCCCGGTTCTCCAGTAAGTCCTTGAGGGTGGGGAGCTTTAGCCTTTCATACTGTGCTTCCATTGTCCTGTGTCCTCTTGTAGCTGTCCTTCTGGCTGTGGGGATCAATCCCACTGCTTGCCAACAATTGTAACGGCACCCCAAGTATGAAAGGGGTTTACACCGTTAGGATATTCCCTTTCCAACCACACGACAGCCACCAGACACTCCAACCAGCCGAATAAGACCCCATACGAATGATTCTCCCCCCAGATACGAGACAACGCTCTGTATTCAAGTTCCAAAACAGGGAATGACTTTATTTTCAAAACACATGGTAACACATTTCTCTTCAAAACCCTCCCCTCCCATCCTTTGGGAAACAGGGTGGGTTAAACTGTCCAATGACAATAGTGATACAGGTCAGGTGTGTTCAAACTTCTCCTTCAGTAAACAGTCTTAGCAGGAGGGGTGATTCCCCCCCTCCTCACAGACGACACTTCAACATCCCATAATATGCAGCCAGACGGTCGACCAGCTCCAATCCACATCGTCACAGTAGCAGACTTAATTCATAATAGACAATAGAATGCAAATCACCTTAACTCCTCACAGCAATGATAACACAACCCCCCCCCCTTCACAGTACACATCCAATCTAGCTACAATGTATGTGCAGCATTGAATATGGCTATCATAGACCATATTGGGGTTTTCATTCACCCTGTGCCCCTAATAGAGACACAGGGTGGTTGACACATTAGAGGCATTGGGGGAGCTGAAGCAAGGGTATCTCATACTTTCTAAGCGATTCTGAGTTCCCCGGGCCTTCCCGTTACAACGACATGCTTTAAAAAAACTACATACAAAAAAACTACTACATACATTTTTAAAAGCCTTTAAAAGCCTTTACAGGTTACCACTTTAGATTTACAGAGGAGGTCTACTGCTAGAGTTACTGCCCTTGATCTGATGTTCGTGGTAATAGCTCACATGCATGGTGCAATTGCTGTTTACAACACTTGCGTTCGCCTTTGCGCGTGAACACCGGGGGGACAGGGGTGCTTGAATTTATTTATTATTTTAAATTATTTATTTAGATTTTTTATTTTATTTTTACACTGTCCCTTTTTTTATCACAGGGAATGTAAATATCCCCTATGATAGTAATAGATAGTGACAGGTACTCTTTTTAAAAAAAATTGTGATCGATTAGACTCTAGATCGCTCCTCTGCCCTTAAAGCATCTGACCACACCGATCGGTGTGATAAGTTGCTTTTCCAATTCCCCAATGGCGCTGTTTATATCTGGTGAAACTGAAGTGATAAAATGCTTGTAGCTTCCGGTTTCTTAGGTCATAGAGATGATTGGAGCCATTCTGGTCTCTGATCAGCTCTATGGTCAGCTGGCAAAACCACCGGCTGCATTCTCGGGTTCCCCGGTGGGACAGGAGAGCCCGAGAAAACCATGGAAGATGGCGGGAGGGGGGAGACATTCCCTCTCACTGCTTGTAAAAGCAGTCTAGTGGCTAATTATTTTAACTATAAACATTCCAGGTTAGGGTCTCTCAAAATGCAATGGCCATCTAACATCTTTCGAGACCCTGTTTGAAAGTGTGCCCTAGGACTGTGCCGTGCTGTACCGTATTCTACTATACTCAACAAGTGTGTGGTAGCAACGGAAGCAGTCCCTGATGCAGAGACCAGGTTGGCCAGGATAGGAGGGACAAAAATAACAGGTGTCACGCCCTTATCCGCGTTTTCTACAGACACAACATCTTCATTGGGGTGTTCGTTGGGTAGAGGTACCAGGGAGGACATCCAGAAAATGCCTCCCATGCAGCTGGCTCACTGCATCTGGATTGTGAATTTGAGCCACAGCACCTTCTGGATACAGAAGGGCTGTGATAATCTCTTCCTGGAATTTTAGGAAGGATGCAGACACTTTTTTAGACCAGCATCTGGCCTATATGGCAATTATGTATGGCACCATCATCGTGGTCCTTGAAGTCCACCCCTCCCATGTTAAGGTTGTATTTGTGGACAGAGAGGGACTTTTCAACAACACCAGTTGCCGTTGTAATTTGGACTGCCGTGTCTGCGTCAATGGAAGACAGATGAAAACATTCCGTGTGTCCCTCTACTTAACTGCAAGCAATTTATTATACTTCAAGCAGGCTCTCCCCCCTGTCTAAGTCGAAAATCTACAAGCTGTTAGGGAAAGCCCCAGCAATTAGGTCACACGGTGCCACATGCGCCAATTTCTGAATCAAAAAGGTGACTAAAAAATGGCACACTTGTGTAATAATTGTCCACGTATAAATGGTATCCCTTTCCAAATAAGGGTGACAATAAGTCCCAAACAATCTTGCCGCTACTTCCTATGTAGTCAGGGCGGCCAGAAAATGTAATCAGGGACTCATCAATGCAGACCGCTTGTTGGGGCATATACAAGGCTGCAAATTTTTGATCAAAGTGATTTACGAGGGGCTGAATTTTGTGGAGCCGATCATATCCAGGGTCACCCTGAGGAAGACAGAGTTCATTGTCATTGAAATGCATGAACCGCAAGATTTGCTCATATCGAGTCCTGGCCATGGCAGCAAAGAACACAGACATATGGTGAATTGGGTCAGTGGACCAATATGACCGCAACTCACTCTTTTTAGTGATGCTCATGATGAGGGATAGGCCCAGAAAGGTCTTAAATTCAGGAACCGTTATAGGTTTCCAGCCAAATTGTCTGGCAAGGGTAAAATTTGGGTTTGCAGCGATAAATTGACCAGCATATAAATTGCTTTGATCCACAATAGATCTGTATAGATCTTCTGTGAAAAACAGCTCATAAAAGCCAAGGGGAGTTAAATTCACTGTTTCCACCTGAATTCCGGGTTGGCTAATGAATGGGGGAAGTACGGACGCTGTAAAAGTGGTGGGTTGCCAATCAGGATTTGCAAGCGCATCAGGAAGGACACTATGGGCTCTACGGGCCTGTCTTTGAATTCTTGGTGGCTGCGGGACACTACTTGTGCTAGCCACCGCACCAGCTTGAACTGCACTTATGGGACTGATGCTGGGTTTTTTACAAGCAGAATGTACTAGGCCGCTGGGGCTTGCCAGCTCACCAGAAGGTTGAGCGGCACTAGTACTGGCACTCTGCTGCATACGAGAACCATGCGATTGTTGCACCTCATCAACAGTAGAACGGAGTCGGGTATGCCTGACCTTAGCAGGGACCACTACTCCATCCTCAGAGCTCTCTGTCAGGGTGCCGCTGCTCTCTACAGGTTCATATAGTGAGCCTGAATCCAATTGTGATTCTGACAGTGAGGCTTCCCCTGTGCTCTCATCTGTCATGCTCAGTATACTGTAGGCCTCTTCACTAGTGTACCTTTCATTTGACATTTTGGCCACTATATTTACAGGTACACCTAGTGTGACTCACAGGTAAAAAAGCACCTGGTGGGGGCGTGGCTTGATGCGCGGCGGAGATGGCAGCTTAGTGAGAGAGCTCTGTCGGTTCAGCAGTCTTACACCCGTCTCTCTGCATCCTACACACAGCAGAATGCACAAAAGGAACCACTCCACACTGCACACTAGATCCCGCCGCTCATCGGCTGCCTACAAAGGGAGAGATATCTCGGACATCTTCAGAAATCAGACCTCCTCCGCACGTGGAAGAGGACTTTAGCGAGGACTCCCAATCTGCTACGGAGGAAAACGGTAGGGGATCCTCTCGCACAAACCTCCCCCTTAAGCCTCATACACACGGCCGGACTTCCATCGGACTTTTCTCTGGATTTTTGTCCGAACGGAGTTGCCCGGGCACACTCATAGCATACACACCACAGGACTTTTCTGCAAACTTTCCCAAAACTTTTTGCAACATCACGTGTTTTTTCTGCTCTTTTCTGCTCTTCACTGCCACCCTTTGGTCAACTTATGCTATTGTTGGTTGATTTTAACATTAGTTGTTTTGTCCATCGGACAAAAGTCCTATGGTTTTCTTTACACACGGTCGGACTTTGCACCATCGGACTTTTGTTGGTCAAAAGTTTGTCCGTTTGCAGACCCAACTTTTGTCCGATGAAAAAAAAAAAAAACGTTTGTCCGATGGATCGTACACACGGTCGGATTGTTGGTCCAACTTGCTCAAAATGAAGTTTGTTGGCCAAAAGTCCGACCGTGTGTATGGGGCTTAACTTATGCTGACATGTCTGGCTTTGCGGCAGACATTAAGTCCACATTCTCTGCAGCCATCACCGATCTTAAGTCCAATCTACTAGTACTCACTGAAAAAATGTTGGTCGCAAAGGCGGCAGGGAAACACAGAGAAAAAGCAATTCACAGATTACAAATGGTGTCCACATCCCACTCACTCACTGCACTTTATTGAAATAAACAGACACCTAGAGGACCTGGACAATAGAGGCAGGAGGAACAATATCAGGGTCAGAGGGATCCCAGATTCTGTTGAACCAGAGCAGTATACACTGGCACTGCAGAGGGTTTTCAATAGCCTGCTGGACTCAAGCCTCGTATACACGGCCGAGTTTCTTGTCGTTAAAAACACGTCATTTTTTTAGACTAGATTCTTGTTAACCTTGACGAGTTTCTCGTCAAGCTTTCCATGCGTACACACTGACAATTCCAAATTTCCTCATTGTTCAGCGCGGTCACGTCCAGCACGTACGACGGCAGTATAAAGGGGAAGATCGATTTCCCTGGCGCCACCCCTTGGGCTGCTTTTGCTGATCTCGTGTTACCGCATGTGAAGTAAAAGTTTGGGAAGAGACGATTCGCGCTTTTCAGTCTTCGTGCTTTTCAGTTCATTTTCTGCGGTTCAGTTTGTGCTTGTGGGTTCGTATCTTGTCTTTCAGGGCGTGTAGGCAGGTCGTATCTGTTTTACAGTGCGTTCTTGCCCGTTCGTTTCTGATTTTCAGTTCGTTCTTCATAGGCCTTGCTGTTCTAAAGTGCGTTCTTGTCAGAGATTGTTAATAGACCAGACTGTGTGACTGCATAAAAGGAAACCAAACGGGTGTAGATGAAAATATACAATTTATTATGGTGAGTGACCAACAAACAACCACCTCAAACAGAACACGGTGCAATGAATAAATCAACAGTGACTATAAACAATATATACAAATAAGGGAGATACCGGAATCATAGTAAAAGCCAGGCCGAGGTCATACACAAGGGGATCAAGCAGATGGGTATGGATGGGACGAGAACAGGAACAGGGAGGGGACGGATGGATAGGCTGCAGAGCAGGGATCCAGGTAACAGAAGGGACAGCTGCAGGATGGGCACAAAGTAAGGATCAGGTTAAACAGGGTGCGGGTACAAGGTAGGGATCGGGTCGGATCAGATCAGGCATGGTGCAGGTTAGGATCAGATACAGGCTAAAGTCCGGGTCACAGGTCCAGGGGGTCAGGAAGAGAGATACCAGGGCAAGGAGTGTTGCACTTGCCGGGTATATAAAGAAGTCTTGTAATCAGGCTTCAGGTCACAGCTGACCACAGGAAGTGCTGTCTGTCCCACACTGCCAGAATACCCCCGCTGGTGGACGCCGGCACTACGGCCCATGGGTCAGGCATTACCACCAGCAGGTGAGATCCTCTGTCAAAGGTACAGGCTGCGAGAGGACACCTGCTGGTGGACACTATTACTCCATAGGACCGACAGCGCCACCAGTGGGTAAGGCCTTCCCTGACAGTTTTGTTCTGTACGTTCTGATCAGACGACCATTTCCTAGCCATGCCGCGGGTACGTTCTCGTCGTCGAGTTCGTGCTGTGCGGGCGATTGGTGTTGGTCTGCTTGTTTTGGACCAAGACCAGTCCATGAACGGGGCGAGGAGGAGTTCATGGACCAAGAATTGGTTGCTCCAGCGGGACCAATTCTGCCATATGCCTCTGCTGCGGGAGATCGTCGAGAATAATCCTGAGGACTACAGGAATTTTCTGCGGATGTCTGACCCCGTTTTTCAGCATCTGTTGGCTTTGGTGTCCCCCTATATTACCAGGCAGGACACCGTTATGCGGGAAGCCATCAGTGCTGAGCAGAGGCTCATCGCCACGTTATGTTACCTGGCGACAGGGAGAAGTCTGCAGGACCTGAAGTTCACAACAGGCATCTCCCCCCAGGCTCTGGGCCTCATAATCCCAGACACCTGTTCTGCCATTATACAAGTCCTGCAGGAGGACTATATTAGGGTAATAACATCACATCACATTCTATGTATTTCATGTATGCTAATGTATTGTATTTCTTTCATTCTTCCCTAATTACCATGATTGTAATATGCTGAGAATGTCCTCTTTGTCCCCATGCATGCTGTAAGCTTTTAAATGCCCCTTTTTTCTCCTCCATGCATATTTCCCTTCACTAACCTCTCCATCAGTGGCGACTGCTGCTCCAAATGTTTGGGGGGCCACCCCCAAATTAGATATATAAACTTCCTCCTTTTTTGCGACTGTGCCTATTAAACGCCACCAGTGGCCACCTCCAATGCAGCCATTTTGTCCCCTCCAATGCAGCCATTTTGCCCCTTCCAATGCAGCCATTTTGTCCCCTCCAATGCAGCCATTTTGTCCCCTCCAATGCAGCCATTTTGTCCCCTCCAATGCAGCCATTTTGCCCCTTCCAATGCAGCCATTTTGCCCCTTCCAATGCAGCCATTTTTCCCCCTCCAATGCAGCCAGTTCCCCTCCAGCCCTGCACTTACCTTCTTCTGGTCAGCGCCATCCTTCTTCTGTCCTTGATGTCTTTTCCTGCCCTCGATGTTGCATCAGCCAATCATGTTACCGTTAAACAGACTTGGTGAACATGATTGCCAGAGCAGCCTGTCAGTGTTTACCCAAGGAATGCCCCCCCTGCATCCCCTATTTAACTTTTAGCAAGCCAATTACATCCCTCAGGCTGTAATCGCCAAGCCAATTTGCCCCCCTGTTTCTGATATGCAATTTTCACCCCATAAATGCCGCAGTTATTCATATGGCCGTCGCTCAACAGGGGGCCATCCACCTGAATAGTGGGCGGCATTGACAATACATAGGTTCATGCAAGGCATGAACCTATGTATTGTTCTGAGTGACGGGCGCAGGAGAGAGGGGGCAGTGCTCCAGCGCCCACTCTGGACGCACCGCCACTGCAATGCTATCCTGTGGCCAAACACATCTCCCCCCCCCCCAAATTTGTTTAGAATGGACCATCAGAGGGGGTGATGAATATGAAACTTGAGCCTTCCATTATACTTAGTCAAAACACCTTTAAACTGAGATTTTGATTGATGTTGGCCTTGAATGTATTTTCTTATAATCTGCTTGCAATGTTATGTTTTAAATTTCTAATTTATTTTCATCTTGTTTGACTCCCCAGCTTCCTTCCACGCCACAGGAATGGCAGACTGTGGCATCGGAGTTTGCCACGCGGTGGGACTTCCCCAACTGCGGTGGTGCCATTGACGGGAAGCACGTCCGCATCGTGCCGCCACCCCGTTCTGGGTCCTACTACTACAATTACAAGGGGTTTCATAGCATTGTGCTGATGGCGGCGGTGTCAGCACAGTATGAATTCCTCTATGTGGATGTAGGGAAGAATGGCCGGATGTCCGATGGGGGATCCTTCATCCAGACAAAGTTTGCCCTCCGTCTCCAGAGTGACGACCTTGCATTGCCACCGGATGCAGGGAATGTTGAAGGACTCCCCTTTGTTTTTTTGGCTGATGAAGCCTTCGGACTCGGACCACACCTCATGAGGCCATTTCCACAGAGGACCCTGACCCCAGAGAAGAGGGTGTTCAATTACCGGCTGGCCAGGGGCCGTAGAGTCGTTGAAAATGCCTTCGGGATAATGGCCAGCCGGTTCCGCCTTTTTATGACTCCAATCCACTTGGCGGAGTACAAGATAAACTATGTCGTTTTATGCTGCTGTGTGCTCCATAATTTTCTGTGCCGAAAATCAAGTAATTATATGGCCTCAGTATTGCCTGAGGCAGGACTTTCATATGCCAATCCCCTGCCGGGCCTCGAATCTGCCCGTCCTGGCTTGCCCCCCCCAAAATGCCCGTGAGGTTCGGGATAAATTTATAGAATTTTTCACGGGTATGGGGGGCAATTCCTATGCCAGGCCATGAGTAAAGATTGGTGCATAAAGAAATCATTAAAAATCATTTTTTATCTTGGAACTTTGTTTGTTTCCTGTCTCCTAGTTTGTCTTAGTGCATTTGTAGTGACAAGTTTTTTTTTCCTTTAGTAAATAACAACCATTTCACTATGAACCTCAAAAATATACACAAATAAGGTTAGAGCGTATTTGAAAAAGAAGCTACACTTTGTTTGTGTTCAAAAATTTTACTCTGTGATTTGTATGTGTTTTTTTTCCTTTCCCTCTGAGATTTTTTTCTTGTTTTGTTTCAACATTCTGCTAAAAAAATTGTGAATCAGTACTGCTTGGACCTTGAAGAAGGGGACATACCCCGAAAGCTTGTCCTGAAAAATTCTATGTTAGTGCAAATAAAAAAAGTATCACGGACAGTACTTAATTTACTCTGTGCTCAAAAATTTTACTCTGTGCCCATTCACACACATGGCAAATACTTTTTTTTTTTTTTTTTTTGGCTGGCCACAAACCGGCAATTTTTTTTAAATGAAAATACAAAACCATCAGTTGCATTCCAAAAAGTACAACATTGGATACCTCTGGGCAATATGAGACATTCACTTACACAAAATATGTCTCTATCTGGCCGTCCTAATATGGGGTCTTGGCACCCCTGGCCAAGCCAAACATTGAATATGCACACAATTTGAAATCATTTCCAATAGGGATTTGAGACTCCTAATCCCTATTGTCAACATGTGCCATCTGCCATCGGGGGTGATCAATGGACGTGTTTTGTGGGTGCAACCCCTTCTTCAGTTCACCTACTTGAGATACGAGGAAGGGGTTGCACCCCCAAAAGCCGTACATGGATATCCCCTGATGGCAGATGGCACATGTTGACACACTGTGTGCATATTCAATTTTTGGCTGGTTGGATTGTCTAAAAGAGAATTAAAGGGGGAAGAACAATCTGTAAACAAAAATGGGGGTTTTGATGCCTTATTCAATTCTCCCCAAAATATCTAGGATGTTTTTAAAGGTTTGATCCATCACATGAATTATTTGTTTAATTCTGTCCAGTCCTGTGCTACATTCCATCACTTGCTGTATTATTCGTAGGGCACTGTCAGCAGAGAAACGTGTACTTTCTTTCACCACAACATTTACATCCCCTAAAAACAAAATAAAAAGGTATTATAACTCTGCAGGCCTACATCTCTTACCTGAAGCTGTGGTGACAGATACTGACCTGTTGTGGTGACCAGTTCCACCACGTCATCCACTTCTCCTTCCTGCACTTCTCCTTCCTCCACCTCTTCAACTTCCTCAACACCCTCAGGTTGTGGGTCTTTGTGAGGTTGGGGTTGTTTCGAAGCTGTGGGGTTCCTGTGCTCCCTGGAGTGTTCTCCTCCCAGTCTTCTCTCCCCTATGAGAATCAAACAAAAGGTCTAGTTATCACACTGAAATTCTCTATGAAAACTAAAAACAGGCTAAATTGCTTGGAAGCGGGGTACAAGTGTGTGTTTGTGTGGAATTTTCACATGAAGACATTATTTCTTCCCAAAAATATGTTTAGTATTGACCTTTGGCTGTCAATTTTGAGACATGGAGGCACCACAAAAATTCACTGATGCACATGTGTGGGACACCCAAAAAAGGCGGTTCTGTTGGCCCACACTATAGTGCTCAAAAGTACAGATGTGGAACCAGCTGCTGAGTGTCCTCTCCTTTACACTGATTAAAGTTTGCATTTCATTCTCTTTACAAACACATCATCTAGCCAACAATGTAAGAACAACAATTGAATCAAAACAGGCAGATGTCTAATTTAATTTAACCCTGTAAAATCTCCAAAAAATGAGGATAGTGGGCGAACGATGTGTCTGTAACGAACGATTACTGTGCCCAACCAAGTTCAAACTATGACA
The DNA here is from genome assembly GCA_029206835.1 of Rana muscosa. Lineage (NCBI taxonomy): Eukaryota > Metazoa > Chordata > Amphibia > Anura > Ranidae > Rana > Rana muscosa. Next base: position 223,663,411 of record CM055120.1, read on the forward strand.
TTTTGTAAGGCACAATAGAAAAATGCAATAACATGGAGCAACATGTAAGTTGTGAAATACAATAATAGGAAAAATGTGGAAAAAGTACTTACTTTTTCCTAGCATTCTCTTAATGCTCCTTAACTGCTCCGGCTCCCTCAGTTTGAGGTCTGACCAGCTCTTTCTGAGCTGCTCATTTGATCGTTTCACCCCGAAATTCTTCTTCAGACTCTTCACGACTTTCTTCATGATTTTGGCCTTCCTTCTATTAGGTTTGCTATACGGCCCATGCTTTGCGTCATAATCCGACTTTAGCAATATGTCCACCATCTCCGCCATCTCCGCATAAGACATTTTAGATGCCTTGAATCTCCTCCTTGATCGTGACGTTTCCTCAGTCTCCGGGCTTGTCTCCTCCTCGTTATTTGAGGAATTATCAGACACCTGCTGTGAATCCGCCATATCTGTCTGCGCGCCGAAAGAGAAGGGGCGGGGAAAAGATGTTAGTTAGACGTGTGCGGAGCGACGTGTGCGTAGTTTTACGCATGCGTGGTGTATATATAGCAAACACACATGTGACTATACTACGTTCGGTGTGCGGAGAGAGGAGTTCAAGTGACGGACGTGCGAACGAAGGTATGTGATTTTGTGACTTTGATAAATTGGTGGCCTATACTGTCTTGAGAATGTTGGAGGATATATATGGTGAATAAGATTTTAAGGAGGTTAGACTGTGTGCCTCACATTATTTATTTTAATTTTTTTTTGACTTGCAGACCCAAAATGAATGTCTTTATAAGTGACAAGGAATTCCTTGCGGAATTTATAGACCGGGTAAGGGAGCTGCCTGCTCTGTGGGAAACCAAAAACCCCATCAATAAAAAAAAAGGGGTACGAAAAGCAGCGCTGGAGAGCCTGCTCCCATTTGTGCAGACCAAGGTGCCCACAGCCACAGCAAAACAGGTGGACACTAAAATTGGGAGCTTGAGAGGCACATACAGGACTGAACGCTCTATGGTCCTGGCTTCTCAGAGGTCAGGAGCAGCAGCAGTTGATGTGTATGTCCCCAATTTGTGGTAGTACAGCAGGATGTCCTTTCTGGATGACCACATTGAGGCAAGGCCATCACTGTCCACTCTTCCCCCCAGACTTCCCTGCAGCCAACCTGAGCCTTCTCTGGAGCAAGAGGAGGCAGCCATGCTGGATGAACCTGATTTGGCCATCTGGAGCCAGGTATAGTATTTAATGCAAATGTATTGGGATAAACTTAATGATGGAAAAAAAAGGACCACTAGTGAGGTAGCAATGGCCCTTATTAAAGAGGCACATACCACCCTCCAGGAGCCCACATCCCCTGAAGAGGCCATTGCCGGCCTAGTTGAGGCAAAGTTCAAGGTGATGAGCATGAAGCAACGCCTCCTATGCGAGCCCCTGCTCATCACCTTGCTGAACAAGGGGGTGATGGAGAGAATTACCCCCAATACGGCCATATGTGAGGTGGCACAGCTATCACAACCTCAACCTCCTCCTCCACCTCCACCTTCTTCTTCTGCCCTACCCCCTTCTCCTCCACCTCCTCCTCCACCTTCTTCTTCTGCCCCACCCCCTTCTCCTCCACCTCCTCCTCCTTCTTCTGTGCCACCCCCTTCTCCTCCACCTCCTCCTCCTCCTGACAGGAGTACCCCTCCAGTGGCCCAGCCTCCAGCCACACGAAGAAGGAAGGCTGCAGGGAAGGCTTCAGGGAAGGCTGCAGGGAAGGCTGCCAAGAAGACGAGGAAGTGATGGCCTTGCTTCATTGTGGTCGGACAGAAGGCAGCCTGTTGTAGTACCACACACTTGGGACATATATATCACCTGCTGCTGTTCCTGACCTCTGGGAGGCCAGCATCAGATTGTGCTCAGAACTGTTGGCCTTCTCAAGCTCCCAATTTTAGTGTCCACACAGGGTTGATGTGTGCTCTGGGGTCCCTGGGTTGCACAAATGGCAGCAGGTTCTCCAGCGCTGCCTTCTCTTTATTTTGGTAAAAACATGAATAAATGTTTTTTTGGTTTAAGTTCATACTTGACTATGTTTATTTTTTCAAATTTTTAATTTAGCTTTGGAGTAAGCAGATACATTTGACACCAAAAAAAAGGGACAGATAACAACCCCAAATAAAAAAAAAAATTATTTAAAAAATATAGGGTGTAAACTTGACACAAAAAATATTCAAATATACAATGGGAGATCACTATCAAAACATTGACAAATTACAATTAACATCTGTTTCAAAAATATAAAACATTAAAATATTCAGAAGATCTTGCACGATATAATACACCGAAATCTAATTAAGAGCAGCATGAAAAAGCTTTAAAAAAGATAGTCATAACTCTGTGTGAATATCAGCAGCAAAACAAGTTCATTCGTTTAGATTAATGTAACATTCTAAAGAAGATTTCAATGCACAACATTTAAACGATGCAATAATTTACAGCGTGACGAATGTGCTATCTCCATTACGAAGGCTTGATTTAGCAGAAGATGCGCTCCCGTCTCATACTTGATTCTGAGCATGCGCGCTTTTGGAAGAGTCGTAAAAGCATACACACAAACCATTTTCTCGTCACAAAACAGGCCGACGAGAAACACGACGAGGAAATCTTGAATCCTGACGAGAAAATAGAGAGCAGGTTCTCTATTTTCTCGTCGAGATTCACGGCAGTTTTCTCGTCGTAAAACCATACACACGAACGGTTTTCTCGACAATAAAGCTCTCGCGGCACTTTTCTTGCCGGTTTTGGACGAGAAACTCGGCCGTGTGTACGAGGCAACAGCCATTGATTTTGTCAGAGTGCACAGGGCACTCAGAGCTAGAGCCCCGGACACCCTGCCACCACGTGACATTATTTTCTGCCTGCAAAGTTTCTCTCTTAAAGAGGACATTCTGCGGAAGGCCCGCAGAAACAAGCAAATCATATTCAACGGGGAGACGATCATGCTTTTACTCATTGCATTTTCCGTTTGCCCTACTGGTGAACCACAATGGCAGGCAATATATCCTCCGCTCACCAGAAGACCTCCCGCATTTCTGCAACGCACTACAGCTCGGTACGATCGATCTCCCAGAATGGTACCAGGAATTCAGGCTTCCTCTCCTGGAAAAGAGCCCACTGAGATCCCCATTTGCCTCCCCAGATAACCGATTATCTAAAAAGATTAAACCATCACGCCAGGGCGGCTCCCAAGCTGGTTCACAAGCTGGAACTCTTAATATCAAGGCCCACTTCTCCAAGGCAGTGGAGGAATATTGAAGCCGCATGCATCATCTACCTCCTGGAACATTCTGTTTACAACCTTACTATAGGTAACTGTCTTTGTTTCAAAGGTACCCCTTCTCCACTCGTGGTCTACATGGGCAAGCTTGACTGTTAAATATGAATGTCCCCACGGTTAGATTGTTGCCGGCCATCATAGGACACACAGGGAGAAGAAAATGGACATATTCATCCTACACCTCCTACATGAGGCTCAGGAGACTGCCTAAAACCATTTTAGCCTCCACTTGATAGTCACCCCCTGAAACCACTGAAGTGACTCTTTTACACATGTTGCTATGGAGTAGTGATGAGCCGAACACCCCCGGGTTCGGTTCGCACCAGAACCCGCGAACGGACCGAAAGTTCGCACGAACATTAGAACCCTATTAAATACAATGGATGCGAACGTTCGGATTCTAAAGTGCTAATTATAACGACTATTATCCATGTTATTGTCCGAAACAGAGTTTGGGAACCCGGCTTCTGCACCAGGGGACATGTATCAATGCAAAAAGAAGTTTTAAAAACGGACGTTTTCCGGGAGCAGTCATTTTATTGATGCATAAAGTGAAAAAAAAAGTCAAATATTCCTTTAAATATTGTACCTGGGGGGTGTCTAAAGTATGCCTGTGAAGTGCCACGTGTTTCCCGTGTTTAGAACTGTCCCTGCACAAAATAACATTTCTAAAGGGAAAAAAGTCATTTAAAACTGCTTGCGGCTTTAATGCAATGTGTGGTCCCGGTAATATGGATGAAAATCTTTAGGAAAAATGGCATAGCTACCCCATCAACCCCCCCCCCCCACCCCAGCCCATTACCAGCCCCTTTGGGTCTTGTATGGATATTAAGGGGAACCCCGCACACAAAATAAAAAAGGACCTATATACTCTGAACAGCCGTATACAGGCGGTGCATACAAGACAGGGACTGTAGGTTTGTTCTTATGTAGAATCTGTTTATAATTTTGAACAGCTGCATTGTTTAAGTGGAGCTCCATGGCAAATTCCTTTTTTTTAGTTTTTTGTAAAACATAGGGAACGGTTATCACCCCTGTCACATTTTTTTTGCTGTCTGTGCCCCTGTTCAGAACATTTCACCTCACTTTGCGTCCCAATGACAACTGTTTTTGAAATGTGGTGTTTTTATTGAAACAAGGATTGGTGATAAAGCATCAGTAGAGAGGAGACACCTTTCTCCCATATTAATTCTTACAGGAGAGAATTTTCCTTCCAAGGGGTAGATTTCCTCTCACTTCCTGTTGTCTTCTTCCGTTTGCAAGTAGTAGTCGTTTGTAAGTTGGATGTTTGAAAGTAGGGACCTGCCGTATATACTCTGCAGAAATTGGCCCCTTAGGTGTTGGTGTTGGCACAACACTGTAAGCACTCACAGTTACTCTTGGTGGGTGCTGGAACGCCCTGCTGTCAACTATTATATCAGGAATTGTAATAACATATAATTGTTGATCAGTGGTAGTAAAAATTGGGCCTTTGATGGTGGTGCTGGTGCCCCAACACTGTAAGGCCTGACAGTTACTCTTGGTGGGCGCAGCAATGGGCCCTGCTGTGAATTATTAGATCAAGAATTGTAATTGCATGCCCCTGTTGAACAGGGGCTGAAAAATTAGGCCTTTGGTGGTGGTGGTGGTGGTGATGGTGGTGCTGGTGCCACAACACTGTAAGGCCTGACAGTTACTCTTGGTGGGCGTAGCAATGGTCCCTGCTGTGAATTATTAGATCAATAATTATAATTGCATGCCCCTGTTGAACCGGGGCTTAAAAATTGGGCCTTTGGTGGTGGTGGTGGTGATGATGGTGGTGCTGGTGCCACAACACTGTAAGGCCTGACAGTTACTCTTGGTGGGCGCAGAAATGGGCCCTGCTGTGAATTATTAGATCAATAATTATAATTGCATGCCCCTGTTGAACAGGGGCTGAAAAATTGGGCCTTAGGCACTGGTGGCACAACACTGCAACCCCTCACAGATACTGTACTTGGAGCACAGCAATGAGGCCTGTTGCAAAGTATTGCATCAAAAATTTTAATTACAAGCCCCTGTTAAACAGGGGCTGAAAAATTGGGCCTTAGCCACTGGTGGCGTCACCCATAAACCAAAATGATCTTCCAAGCTATCATCGTTAATCGTATCATTGAGGAGGAGGAGGAGGATAGCCAGTCAACATAACAGCACAGGCACTCAGCATCAGCATCAGTCTTGAAGGGATGTGACATTTGAAAATCAATTAGTCTGTTATATCAGCATCTGGTGTGTGGTAGCTGGTGGTGATCCAAGACTGGTTCATCTTGATGAAAGTCAGTCGATCAACCGAGTCGGTGGACAGGCGCACCCTGTGATCCGTGACAAATCCTCCAGCAGCACTGAATGTGCGTTCTGAAAGAACGCTGGATGCAGGACAGGCCAGTAGCTCAATTGCATACTGTGCAAGCTCTGGCCAGTGATCCATCCTCAAGACCCAGTAAGCCAGAGGATTTTCGGTGGGGAAGGTGTCCAAGTCTGACCTTGCCCCTAGGTATTCCTGCACCATGTATATCAGACGCTGGCGATGGTTGCTGGAACCGATCATACTTTGGGGCTGCGGACTAAAGAATTGTCTGAACGCATCGGTCAGATGGCCACCTTCCCCACCGCTCCTTCTTTGACTGCCCGAAGCCTCAGCAACTCGTTGTCCAGGACCAGGAGTTTGTAACCTCCCAGTCTCTGGGAACGCGTTGCACAGACCTTTCTGCAAGGCCTCCCGGAGTTGTCTCATCCTCTGCTCCCTCTGCGACGGTACGATAAGGTCCGCAACCTTACCCTTGTACCGTGGATCAAGGAGAGTGGCCAGCCAGTAATGGTCCCTCTCCTTGATCCGAAGAATACGAGGATCCTTCCGCAGACTTTGCAGGATCAGGGAGGCCATGCAGCGTAGGTTAGCTGAGGCATTCAGTCCGGAGTCCTCTGGGTCACTAAAGACGACATGATCCGCAGCCACCTCCTCCCAGCCATGTACAAGTCCACTGGTTTCTTGGGACTGTAAATCATCCCTAAAAGACTGCTGCTGATGATGCTGAGTGCCAGCCTCCACCTCCATGCTGACACAATCCTCCTCCTCCTCCTCCTCCTCCTCCTCTTCCTGTGCGATGGGTGGGACAGAAGGAACACTGTCTGGGTAAAGGGGGCCTTGAGAGGCAAGGACGTCCTCCTCTTCCTGCCTCTGTTCTGCCTCAAGTGCCCTGTCCATTATTCCACGCAGCGTGTGCTCCAACAGGTGGACAAGAGGTACAGTGTCACTGATGCATGCACTGTCACTGCTCACCATCCTCGTGGCCTCCTCAAATGGTGCCAGGACAGTGCATGCATCCCTGATCATGCCCCACTGGCGTGGTGAAAAAAAACCGAGCTCCCCTGACCCTGTCCTGGTGCCGTAGTCACACAGGTACTCATTGATGGCCCTCTGCTGCGTGTGCAGCCGCTGCAGCATGGCCAACGTTGAGTTCCACCTGGTGGGCATGTCACATATAAGGCGGTTCTTGGGCAGGTTCAACTCCTTTTGAAGCTCAGCCAGGCGAGCACTGGCATTATAAGATCTGCGGAAATGCACACAGACTTTCCTGGCCTGCCTCAGGACATCCTGTAAGCCCGGGTACCTGCCCAAGAACCGCTGCACCACCAGGTTAAGGACGTGAGCCATACAGGGCACATGGGTCAGTTGTCCCTGTCGGAGGGCGGAGAGGAGGTTGGTGCCATTGTCGCAAACCACCATTCCTGGCTTAAGCTGGCGTGGCGTCAACCACCTCTCGGCCTGCCCCTGCAGAGCAGACAGGACCTCTGCCCCAGTGTGGCTCCTGTCCCCCAAACACACCAGCGCAAGCACGGCATGGCATCTTTTTGCCTGCGTACTTGCGTAGCCCCTTGAACGCCTACGGAGCACCGCTGGTTCCAAGGACAATCCACAGGAAGAGGCCATGGAGGAAGAAGAAGAGGAGGGGGTGGAGGAGAGAGGTGTGTCACAACCAGTAGTAGCATTTTGGAGGCGTGGCGGTGGAACAACCTCCAACACTACTGCACCTTGTCCTGCATCCTTCCCAGCTGCCAAAAGAGTGACCCAATGGGCCGTGAAAGAAAGGTAACGTCCCTGTCCATGCCTGCTGGACCATGAGTCAGCGGTAATATGCACCTTACCGCTGACCGCCCTGTCCAGCGAGGCCAAGACATTGCCTTCCACATGCCTGTAGAGAGCCGGAATAGCCTTCCGTGCGAAAAAGTGTCGTTTGGGAACCTGCCACTGAGGAACCGCACATTGCACAAACTCACGGAAGGGGGCCGAGTCTACCAACTGAAAAGGCAGCAGTTGAAGCGCTAGCAATTTAGCCAAGCTAGCATTCAACCGCTGGGCATGTGGATGGCTGGGAGTGAACTTCTTTCGACGGTCCAGCAGCTGGGGCAGGGAAATTTGCCTGCTAGAATCGGACGTTGGTGTACTGCTAGCAGAGTGCCCGCAAGTACTTGCCTGTGACACACCTAATTCTACACCTTCATTCCTCTCAGAGCAGGTTTCAGAGAGGAGTGAAGGTATAGTGGGGTTGGAGATCCCAGCTGATGCGGTGCAAGAAGAGGTCAGCTTTGTTCTTTGGTGTGGGTCTTTAAGGTAGGCTTGCCAACAAGCTGCATGGCAGGTCAACATATGTCTGATCAAGCATGTGGTGCCCAAGCGGCTGATGTTTTGGCCACGCGATATACGCTTGAGACATATGTTGCAAACAGCAGCTGTGCGATCTGATGCACTCGCCTCAAAAAAGGCCCACACCAAACTTTTTGCATGACGGGCAGAGGCAGCGCCCTGCACAGGCGGAGCTCTGCGGTGTGATTCCGTCGGTGTGCTGCCCATACGCTGGCCACTCAAGGGCATCCTGCCTCGTTGGAGATGTGCCTCCTCCTCATCCTCCTCCTCCTCCTCTCTCCTATTAGGCACCCACGTGGAGTCAGTGACCTCATCATCCCCTCCCTCCTCATCACTGGAGCCAATCTGGCAATATGCTGCAGCTGCTGGAGCATGACTGCCAGATTGGTGTCCTTCTTGAGCATCCCCTCTCTCTGCTCTCACGCTGCTGCCTTCCTCTAGCTGGGTATCATCATCAGATCCTTCCAAACGCTGGGCATCCTCCTGGAGCATGTACCCAACACTGTGCTCAAACAGGGGGACTCCTCAGGAGGAGGACATGGTGGGTCTAGGGAAGGATTGACTAATGAAGATAATGATACCAGAGAAGAGGACGCTTTGGCAGCTGCTTTGCCAGTACCCTGAGCCTGGGTGAGAGAGGATGAGGAGGATGAGGTGGGCTTGGTCATCCACTCTACCAAGTCTTCGGCATGATGTGGCTCAACATGTCCAGCTGCCGAAAACAAGGACAAGCGTGTCCCATGGCCATGTGCTGATGACAATGCACCGCGTACACGACCAGCACTGTTGCCCCCAGACACAGAGCCTGCTTGCCCTCTTTTTTTGCCTCCTGACTGTCTGCCTCTCCTTGGTTGCCTTCCAGACATTTTAATGGATGGCCTGCAGGGAGATGGGAAAAACAGCAATAAGGGCTACCTTCAGGTGTATACTGTGCAGGAGGCTTAGCAACAATGACACTGACACTGTCCCCTGCCTATCCTTCTCTGTCCCTAAACACAAGGATTGAAAATATGGTTCAGCAAAATAGTTTTAGAACAGAATAGCACACTGACACTTTCCCTCACTGTCCTACTCTGTCCCTCCCTACAAACAAGATTTAGCACAGAATAGCACACTGATAATTTCTACGAGTGTCCTTCTCTGTCCCTAAACTCAAGGATTGAAAATATGGAACAGCAAATTTGGTTTAGAACAGAACAGCACACTGTCAGTTTCACTCACTGTACCTCTCTGTCCCTCAACTCAAGGATTGAAAATATGGAACAGCAAATTTGGTTTAGAACAGAACAGCACACTGTCAGTTTCACTCACTGTACCTCTCTGTCCCTCAACTCAAGGATTGAAAATATGGTTCAGCAAAATAATTTTAGAACAGAATAGCACACTGACACTTTCCCTCACTGTACCTCTCTGTCCCTCAACTCAAGGATTGAAAATATGGAACAGCAAATTTGGTTTAGAACAGAACAGCACACTGTCAGTTTCACTCACTGTACCTCTCTGTCCCTCAACTCAAGGATTGAAAATATGGTTCAGCAAAATAGTTTTAGAACAGAATAGCACACTGACACTTTCCCTCACTGTACCTCTCTGTCCCTCAACTCAAGGATTGAAAATATGGAACAGCAAATTTGGTTTAGAACAGAACAGCACACTGTCAGTTTCACTCACTGTACCTCTCTGTCCCTCAACTCAAGGATTGAAAATATGGTTCAGCAAAATAGTTTTAGAACAGAATAGCACACTGACACTTTCCCTCACTGTACCTCTCTGTCCCTCAACTCAAGGATTGAAAATATGGAACAGCAAATTTGGTTTAGAACAGAACAGCACACTGTCAGTTTCACTCACTGTACCTCTCTGTCCCTCAACTCAAGGATTGAAAATATGGTTCAGCAAAATAGTTTTAGAACAGAATAGCACACTGACACTTTCCCTCACTGTACCTCTCTGTCCCTCAACTCAAGGATTGAAAATATGGAACAGCAAATTTGGTTTAGAACAGAACAGCACACTGTCAGTTTCACTCACTGTACCTCTCTGTCCCTCAACTCAAGGATTGAAAATATGGTTCAGCAAAATAGTTTTAGAACAGAATAGCACACTGACACTTTCCCTCACTGTACCTCTCTGTCCCTCAACTCAAGGATTGAAAATATGGAACAGCAAATTTGGTTTAGAACAGAACAGCACACTGTCAGTTTCACTCACTGTACCTCTCTGTCCCTCAACTCAAGGATTGAAAATATGGTTCAGCAAAATATTTTTAGAACAGAATAGCACACTGACACTTTCCCTCACTGTACCTCTCTGTCCCTCAACTCAAGGATTGAAAATATGGTTCAGCAAAATAGTTTTAGAACAGAATAGCACACTGACACTTTCCCTCACTGTCCTACTCTGTCCCTCCCTACAAACAAGATTTAGCACAGAATAGCACACTGATAATTTCTACGAGTGTCCTTCTCTGTCCCTAAACTCAAGGATTGAAAATATGGAACAGCAAAATTGGTTTCGAACAGAATAGCACACTGACACTTTCCCTCACTGTACCTCTCTGTCCCTACAAACAAGATTTAGCACAAAATAGCACACTGACACTTTCCCTCACTGTACCTCTCTGTCCCTACAAACAAGATTTAGCACAAAATAGCACACTGACACTTTCCCTCACTGTACCTCTCTGTCCCTAAACTCAAGGATTGAAAATATGGTTCAGCAAGATTGGTTTAGAACAGAATAGCACACTGACACTTTCCCTCACTGTACCTCTCTGTCCCTACAAACAAGGATTAGCACAGAATAGCACACTGTCACTGACACTCTCCCTACCTATCCTTATCTGTCCCTAAACACAAGGAATCCAGGATTATGTAAAGGAAAAATAATGACACTGTCCCTGCCTATGCTTCTCTTTCCCTACTCCGGTCCGCAACACACTACACAAGGCCGCCGCGCTGGCGGCCTTTTATAGTGTGGGGCGTGTACTAAACCCCCTCAGCAATAATTGGCCACAGGCATCCTGCCTGTGGCCAATCATTGCTCTCCTCGCTGCCGGCGCTGTGATTGGCCAAGCATGCGGGGTCACAGTGCATGCTTGGCCAATCACAGCGCCTGGATGACACTGCGATGGCGTAGTGCATTGTGGGCCGTTCGCGTCACTCGAATTTGGCGCGAACGGCCCAAATCGTTCGATCTTCGTCGAACGATCGAACAGCCGATGTTCGAGTCGAACGTATGTTCGACTCGAACACGAAGCTCATCCCTACTATGGAGTGTCCCGTGCCTCAGGATAAAACTTAAGGAGTGGGAGATAAGCACCCATCTAGACATTAAGACCTAATTACCTAACAATGTTAAGAGGTTGATTAAGTTAAGGGGCAACATATGCCTTAGTGAAGATTTTTGGAGGCTACTAGTTTGCCATCCACAGTTAATATTGACACCTAACAGCTGCATCCATTTAGGACAGGGGAAAGCGGACTACCCCGCTTCTCTGGTCCTGACTGGGAGCAGTGGTATTTCAAGTTATTTCTCCTATTTTATATTTATTGTTATTACGTTACACATTATTACTCAGTGCATCCGGTTCTGTGCCTGCTTTTAAATACACTTTTATTGCTTCATTCGGGCAGAGATGACCTACAGGCATTAGAGTTTGCTAACCAAGGCTGGGAACCGTCTGTCTCAGTTCACCTATTTCTACAGTACTAATTTAATACATACTGGTAGATGTTGCTCAGATCAGCTGACTCCAACCTCCTCCCAACATAGTGTCTCCTGAGGGGGCCTTTAAAACCCACTTGGGAAACACTGCTTAAATTTCTTTGGGGCAGTATTTGAACCCCGAAGATCAACATATCTTTCAACTCTCCCATCTACTCCTCTCCTCCCTCTACTTCTGTCTCTAAACCCTAGATTCTCCTATCCTATTCCCACTTTTGTACATTAGCTGAAAAACAGAAACAAACTAAGTGCTTGCTATCCTAACCATATTAACAGTTGTTTTTTGCAGATCACAATTCGCCAGCACTCTCTGAATCTGCACAATGGCGTACTGAGCCCTAGGTCACAACTCCACAGTGATATCCCACAATGTCAAAGGACTGAATGTTCTTGAAAAGTGTATTACCCTCCTGAGGGAACTTAAAAGAGGTAAGCCCCGCTTTGTTTTCCTGCAGGAAACTCATTTTAAATCTTCTCACGTACCCAGGCTCACTGACTCCTACTTTACTGAAGCATACCATGCCACGAATGGCCTAGCCAAGTCGAAAGGAGTATCTATTTTAGTCAGCAAAAACACATCCTTTGAGCTCACGGATAGACATATAGACTCGGAAGGAAGATATATCTTCCTAAAGGGGAAATGTTGCAGAGCCCCCATTACATTAGCGAATGTATATTTCCCAAACATCTCTCATCTATCGTTCTGTCAGCACATGGAAGCGTGATTTTGGGAGGCTGGTGTGGGAAAGTGCAGCGCTGATAAATGACCAATGAGTACGTCACTTTAAATTTATAAAAGTGACTCAATGTTCATACCCAATGTGCAATGTTAATCAAGAGTTTTAACCTTAAAAATTCAAATGCAGAAATGTCCAAAGAAAAACATCAAAACGAAAAAGTTCCAAAAGTGCAGTGTCCAAAACTGATCTGTGACAATCAATGGGAAGCCATGCTGAGACTACTATTGTCTAGATAAGCGCTTTTATTCACTGCCAAAACGTGAGTGTAATTTCTCTGTTTTAAAAATAAATGTTTATTTTTACGGTATCACACTATATACCTCCTTCTTCTTTTTTAATGGTGGGGCTGAATGCCCGATTCCACTGCATTAGAGTTGAGCGGACACCTGGATGTTCGGATTCGACGGGTTCGGCCGAACTTCGGAAAAAAGTTCGGGTTCGGGACCGAACTTTAACCCGAACCCGAACCCGAACCCCATTGAAGTCAATGGGGACCCGGACTTCTAAGGACTAAAAAGGCTCTAAAAAGGTAATGGAAAGGGCTAGAGGGCTGCAAATGGCAGCAAAATGTTGTTAAGAGCATGGCAAGTGCTCTGCAAACAAATGTGGATAGGGAAATAACTTAAAATAACATAAAAAAATACAAAAATAAAAAAATATGCTGGAGGCCCCCTTTTCAGCAGAAGAGGTACGGGAAGTCATTAAGAACCTCAGAAACTCAACGGCACGATGCCACACATATGGTGGGAATGCCCCAGAATACGCCCTTTCTGGAATAAATTATTCAATTTAATGGATAAGCTAGTGGGAAAATAAAATACTTTGAAATAAAAATGTAGCGGGGTGCTAAATTTAAGGGAAGTGTTTGAGTGGTAAATAGGCTCAAACACCCTAATTCTGTAGGATTCATGGACCATTTTGTCCTCGGGGGACAGTATTGGTGTGCAGTTCCCTGCGGCCTACAGGTGGCGCTGCCATGGTAGGCTAGGGTTGAACTGCCGATACAGTGCTGTGCCTTTTGTGCCCCCTCTTGGCAGTAGTACAGCGGGGCGGGGAACCTGCTGTGCATGCCGGGAGAGCATATAAAAGGGGCAGACCTTTGGCCTGGGGGCTGATGTCCAGTGGGGTCCACGCCCAGGTGCCTTCGGCCTGGGTGCATGTGTTCCTGTTCCATCTCGGGTACCTTTAGCCCGGGGTGAGGTACTATCCTGGAGTTCCTGCTGCCCTGGGTATGGAGGCCTAGGTCCGGGAGTAAAGCCTGGAGTCCAGAGCCTTCATCTGGAGTCCGCTAAGGGTCGAGGAGTCTTAGGGTGCCGCCTCGTGTGGGGGACCATGTTCCAGGGAAGAGAGGATCATTCTGATGGACCGATGCGGGAGTTACGGTGAAGGAAGGGTCTGTTGACTCCCTGGAGAGATGTCTTCCCCTTGATATGGGCTAGGTTCATAGAAGGAGAAGCTCAAGGTCATCTTGACTGTACCGACCTTATTCACCCGACCCGTGGCAGGGGCCTTATACACCCTGGTCTGTGGCAGAGACCAAAGTTCTCCAGGTCCGTGGCAGGGGCCTTGTACACCCGGTCTGTGGCAGAGACCAACCTCAAGGTCTGTGGCAGAGACCGTGCACCTAAAACTGTTTGAGAAACCTAAGCAGTGAAGTGAATGTGCTACGTTTGTGCCTGGACCTCCTCCACACCTTAAGCTGTCCTGTTTCTTTGCTCTAACCTTTTCTATCCGAGTAGAGTTTATTTTGCCATGAGAGGATAAGAGTTGTAATTTCAGCTGGTGTGGACATTGACTTTACTGGGAATTAAAGGACTTGCCTCTACCTACAGTAGAGGTGAGAATCATCCTCTGGAGGAGTTTTGACTCCGGCTGTGGACACGGCCGGTCAAGTACACCGCTCAACCTCTTTATATAGGAGGGTACGGGCTGGTAGTGCGGTGTGCCTTTCTCCCTCCTGCGAGGAGCCAACAACATAAAGGCAGGTAAGGGGGAAAGGATCTGTGCGCTACAAAAAAATAAATGAAAAATTATAATCTTGACCTAGGAGGACGAGGTCCATATGGAGTAGGAGGTTGAGGTGGCGGTGGATGAGGCTGTGTAGGTGGAAGCGGCGGTGGAGGAGGATGAGGTAGCCAACACTGGTTCAAAAATACAACAATGGCTGGGTAAGGCCGGTGATGTGTCGAATTCTGTCCCCCGTCAAATAGTGTCCACCCTGTACTGCGCTTGCTCAGTATGTAGGACAAGGGGATTTCGAAAATCTCCCAAGACGAACGGCGCCTGCGTGGTGAGTTCAGGTGAAGGCCACACCATCCGTGGTTCAAGCCGAGCCAAGTGAGGCCGTGCCCGAAGCGTGGCGATCAAACCGAGCCCGTGAGGGGCCCTGTTACTATGTGCTACCATATGTCCACTTGGATGGTGGGGCTTGAACCTGCACTCACTGCACAGGCGCTGTTCATCTTCGGAGATTTTGTGAATCTCCTTGTCCTCTGTACTGCGTAAGCGCTGCGCCTTCGCAGTATGGGCCGGACACAATCCGATGGCCGGACAGTTTTTGTCACAACACCGGTATACATGTCTATTCTGCAGAAGGTACGGACAAGTCCTGTGGGATCCATGCCTGGTTCATTTTAATGAACGTGAGCTTGTCCACATTGGCTCTGGACAGGCGGCTGTGCTTGTCTGTGATAACGCCCCCTGCCGTGCTAAATACACGTTCAGATAATACACTGGCTGCAGGGCAGGCCAGCACCTCCAAGGCATAAAGGGCAAGCTCAGGTCATGTGCCCAATTTGGAGACCCAGAAGTTAAAGGGGGCAGACCCATCATCCAGTACGTGTAGGCCTGTGGACACATACTGCTCAACCATGTTGGTGAAATGCTGCCTCCTGCTAAGACGTTCCATCTCAGCTGGTAGTGCTGGTTGTTGTGGCGTGCTGACAAAGCTTTTCCACATTTAAGCCATGCTAACCCTGCCTTCTGAGGTGCTGCCGGTGCCCCGGCTACGTTGGTGACCTCTTCCTCCTCCTCTGCCTTCGCCTTGTGCTTCCACCGTACGCCCGCTGTCAGGTGGGAATGCCACCAGCAGCGCATCTACCAGCGTGCGCTTGTACTCGTGCATCTTACGATCCCGCTCCAGTGAGGGAATTAAGGACGGTACGTTGTCCTTGTAACGGGGATCCAGCAGGGTGGCCACCCAGTAATCAGCACCAGTTAAAATGTGGGCAACTCGGCGGTCATTGCGGAAACACTGCAGCATGTAATCGCTCATGTGTGCCAGGCTGCCCAGAGGCAAAGAAAAGCTGTCCTCTGTGGGAGGTGTATCGTCTGTGTCCTCTGTATCCCCCCAGCCACGCACCAGTGATGGCCACGAGCTGGTCTGGGTGCCACCCTGCTGTGAAAATGGCTCCTCCTCCTCCTCCTCCATCTCCTCCTCCTCCACCTCGTCATCCTCCAGAACTGTGCCCTTTCTGCCGGACAATTGTGTACCTGGCGTTTGTTGGTGCAGGAACCCACCCTCGTAGCCACTTGTGAAAGACTGCCCTGAAAGCCTTTGAAATGATCCCGCTTCCTCCTCCTCCTCCTCATCCTCCTGTGCCACATCCTCTTCCATCATCGCCCGAAGCGTTTTTTCAAGGAGGCATAGAACTGGGATAGTAACGCTGAGAACGGCGTCATTGGCACTGGACATGTTGGTGGAGTACTCGAAACAGCGCAACAAGGCACACAGGTCTCTCATGGAGGCCCAGTTATTGGTGGTGAAGTGGTGCTGTTCCGCAGAGCGACTCACGCGTGATTGCTGCAGCTGAAACTCCACTATCGCCTGCTGCTGCTCGCACAGTCTGGCCAGCATGTGCAAGGTGGAGTTCCACCTTGTGGGCACATCACATATGAGGCGGTAAACGGGAAGGCCGAAGTTACGCTGCAGCGCTGACAGGCGAGCAGCAGCAGGGTGAGAACGCCGAAAGTGCGCACACACAGCCCGCACTTTCTGCAGCAGCTCTGGCATATTGGGGTAATTTTTAAGGAACCTCTGGACCACCAAGTTCAGCACATGCGCCAGGCAAGGGATGTGCGTCAAACCGGCTAGGCCCAGAGCTGCTACGAGATTTCGCCCATTATCGCACACCACCAGGCCGGGCTTGAGGCTCACTGACAGCAACCACTCATTGGTCTGTTGTTCCATGTCCCTCCACAACTCCTGCGCGGTGTGGGGTTTTTCCCCCAAACAGGAAAGTTTTAAAACTGCCTGCTGTCGTTTACCCCTGGCTGTGCTAAAGTTGGTGGTGAAGGTGTTACACTGACTGGATGAGGAGGCGGTAGAGGATGAGGAAGCGGAGTAGGAGGAGTTAGCAACAGGAGGCAAACTGAAGCGCCCTGCAATCCTCGGTGGTGGAAGGACATGCGCCAAACTGCTATCTGCCTCAGGCCCAGCCGCCACTGCATTTACCCAGTGTGCTGTTAGGGAGATATAACGTCCCTGACCATGCTTACTGGTCCACGCATCCATAGTTAGGTGGACCTTGCCACAGATGGCGTTGCGCAGTGCACACCTGATTTTGTCCCCCACTTGGTTGTGCAGGGAAGGGATGGCTCGCCTGGAAAAGTAGTGGCGGCTGGGCACGACGTACTGTGGGACAGCCAATGCAATCAGGCTTTTAAAACTCTGCGTCTCCACCAGACAGAATGACAGCATTTCAAAGGCCAGGAGTTTTGAAATGCTGGCATTCAGGGCCAGGGATCGCGGGTGGCTAGGGGGGTACTTCCTCTTCCGCTCCAATGTTTGGGAGATAGAGAGCTGAACGCTTCCATGGGACATTGTGGAGATGGTTGGTGACCCAGGTGGTAGTGTTGCTGGCAGATCCTCTGTTTGCGGGGTGGCAGGTGCCACTGTCACTACAGAGGTGGATGAAGAGGCCGAAACTGCAGCAGAAGAGGAAGCAGGAGGAGCCAGAGACCTTTCTTGGTTTTTGAGGTGTCTACTCCACTGCAGCTCGTGCTTTGCACTTAGATGCCTGGTCATGCAGGTTGTGCTCAGGTTGAGAACGTTTATGCCTCGCTTCAGGCTCTGATTGCACAGCGTGCAAACCACTCGTGTCTTGTCATCAGCACATTGTGTGAAGAACTGCCACGCTAGGGAACTCCTTGGACCTGGCTTTGGTGTGCTCGGTCCCTTGCTGCGTTGGGCAGTAGCAGACATACTGTCTAGGGGACGGACGCTCCGCTTTTGCACCCTGCTCCCTCTTCTGCTGTGCTGGTGGCTCTGTGCGACCACCGCCTCTTCCTCCAAACTACACTGGTCACCTGCATAACGTTGATTCCATGTGGGGTCGAGGACCTCATCGTCCTCCACATCATCTTCCACCCAGTCTTCACCCATGCCCTCCTTGTCTGTCTGCACAATTGCGAAAGCAGCAGCAGTTGGCACCTGTGTTTCGTCATCATCCGAGACCTGCTGCGATGGTCCTCCCATGTACTCATCATGAAACATAAGTGGTTGGGCATCGGTGCACTCAATCTCTTCCACTTCTGGGGCAGGGCTAGGTGAATGGCCCTGGGAAACCCTGCTAACAGAGTCATCGAAAAGCAGAAGAGACTGCTGCATGATTTGGGGCTCAGACTGCTTGGCTGATTTGCAAGGGGGTGAGGTGAAAGACTGATGGACATGGGTTTCAGGTGCCAACTCTGATCTTTC
Source organism: Rana muscosa (assembly GCA_029206835.1). NCBI lineage: Eukaryota > Metazoa > Chordata > Amphibia > Anura > Ranidae > Rana > Rana muscosa. The sequence goes on from CM055120.1 coordinate 223,681,533, forward strand.
ATCAGAAGAGTGGGTGGGAGACAATGTGAAGGAAGCCGAGGCACTGTCAGCAACCCAATCTACTATCGCCTGTACTTGTCCTGGCCTAAACATTCGTACAGCCTCATTAGGCGCGACAAAATACCGCCGCAGGCTCGGTCGCCTACTCGCACCTGAGGAAGGTGTTTCACTTGTGTGTGTATCTGGCACAGATCCACCACGTCCTCTCCCTGCAACAGGAGCTCCACCAGCAGCACCACGACCGGGGCCACCACGTCCCTTTGACCTTCTCCTCATATTTTCCAAATTTAGGATCTTGCCCTAAATGGGTGTTTTTGGAAGAGCAGAACACACCCACAGTACGTAACCGCTGAATCGCACAGCTACAGAACTGCAGAAAATGCTATTAAAAAAAAATGTTTTTTTTTTAGTATGGCACAGTAGAAGAAAACTATATAGAAATTGTTTATTTCACACACCTCCACATATGTATAACACACTGCAAAATATTTTTTGTGGCCCTAAATGGCGTTTTTTGGAAGACCACAACACACCCACAGTACGTAACCGCTGAATCGCACAGCTACAGAACTGCAGAAAATGCTATTCAAAAAAAATGTTGTTTTTTTAGTATAGCACAGTAGAAGAAAACTATATAGAAATTGTTTATTTCACACACCTCCACATATGTATAACACACTGCAAAATATTTTTTGTGGCCCTAAATGGCGTTTTTTGGAAGACCACAACACACCCACAGTACGTAACCGCTGAATCGCACAGCTACAGAACTGCAGAAGATGCTATTCAAAAAAATGTTGTTTTCTTAGTATAGCACAGTAGAAGACAAATATATAGAAATGGTTTATTTCACACGCCTCCACATATGTATAACACACTGCAAAATATTTTTTGTGGCCCTAAATGGCGTTTTTTGGAAGACCACAACACACCCACAGTACGTAACCGCTGAATCGCACAGCTACAGAACTGCAGAAAATGCTATTCAAAAAAAATGTTGTTTTTTTAGTATAGCACAGTAGAAGAAAACTATATAGAAATTGTTTATTTCACACACCTCCACATATGTATAACACACTGCAAAATATTTTTTGTGGCCCAAAAATGGCGTTTTTTGGAAGACCACAACACACCCACAGTACGTAACCGCTGAATCGCACAGCTACAGAACTGCAAAAAATGCTATTCAAAAAAAATGTTGTTTTTTTAGTATAGCACAGTAGAAGACAAATATATAGAAATGGTTTATTTCACACGCCTCCACATATGTATAACACACTGCAAAATATTTTTTGTGGCCCTAAATGGCGTTTTTTGGAAGACCACAACACACCCACAGTACGTAACCGCTCGCTGAATCGCACAGCTACAGAACTGCAGAAAATGCTATTCAAAAATGTTTTTGTTTTTTTAGTATAGCACAGTAGAAGACAAATATATAGAAATGGTTTATTTTACACGCCTCCACATATGTATAACACACTGCAAAATATTTTTTGTGGCCCTAAATGGCGTTTTTTGGAAGACCACAACACACCCACAGTACGTAACCGCTGAATCGCACAGCTACAGAACTGCAGAAAATGCTATTCAAAAAAAATGTTGTTTTTTTAGTATAGCACAGTAGAAGAAAACTATATAGAAATTGTTTATTTCACACACCTCCACATATGTATAACACACTGCAAAATATTTTTTGTGGCCCTAAATGGCGTTTTTTGGAAGACCACAACACACCCACAGTACGTAACCGCTGAATCGCACAGCTACAGAACTGCAGAAGATGCTATTCAAAAAAATGTTGTTTTCTTAGTATAGCACAGTAGAAGACAAATATATAGAAATGGTTTATTTCACACGCCTCCACATATGTATAACACACTGCAAAATATTTTTTGTGGCCCTAAATGGCGTTTTTTGGAAGACCACAACACACCCACAGTACGTAACCGCTGAATCGCACAGCTACAGAACTGCAGAAAATGCTATTCAAAAAAAATGTTGTTTTTTTAGTATAGCACAGTAGAAGAAAACTATATAGAAATTGTTTATTTCACACACCTCCACATATGTATAACACACTGCAAAATATTTTTTGTGGCCCAAAAATGGCGTTTTTTGGAAGACCACAACACACCCATAGTACGTAACCGCTGAATCGCACAGCTACAGAACTGCAAAAAATGCTATTCAAAAAAAATGTTGTTTTTTTAGTATAGCACAGTAGAAGACAAATATATAGAAATGGTTTATTTCACACGCCTCCACATATGTATAACACACTGCAAAATATTTTTTGTAGCCCTAAATGGCGTTTTTTGGAAGACCACAACACACCCACAGTACGTAACCGCTCGCTGAATCGCACAGCTACAGAACTGCAGAAAATGCTATTCAAAAATGTTTTTGTTTTTTTAGTATAGCACAGTAGAAGACAAATATATAGAAATGGTTTATTTTACACGCCTCCACATATGTATAACACACTGCAAAATATTTTTTGTGGCCCTAAATGGCGTTTTTTGGAAGACCACAACACACCCACAGTACGTAACCGCTGAATCGCACAGCTACAGAACTGCAGAAAATGCTATTCAAAAAAAATGTTTTTTTTTAGTATAGCACAGTAGAAGACAAATATATAGAAATGGTTTATTTCACACGCCTCCACATATGTATAACACACTGCAAAATATTTTTTGTGGCCCTAAATGGGTCTTTTTGCAAGCGTACATTAAAGTGCATTTTTTTTTATTTATTTTTTTGCCCTAAACGGGTCTTTTTTTGCACGAGCAAAATAAAATGCAATTTTTTTATTTTTTTTTGCCCTTAATGGGTCTTTTGGAAAAGAGCACAATAAAGTGCCTTTTTTTTTGCCCTAAATGGATCTTTTTCCAAGAGCAGAATACACCCACAGTATGGAAACGGTGTATCTCTCAACGTAATATATGCAGTGCTGGTGCACTGAGCTTGCAGATAAAAGGTAGATTTTCTCTGACACTGGGCTCATGGCAGTGTAAAAAGACTGCACTGCAACACAAACAGGTAAACCTATGCAGATCGCTGAGTTATATCTCTGAATCTGGACTCCTATTCCTATATAATATATCTCTCTCCCTGAAAGCACCAACAGGAACCTGGCCCTACACTACACTGTCTCTCTATCTTTTCCCTCAGATTCCAGAATCAGGACTAACGCATGTATTTTTCAATCTCTCCCTAAAAGCAGCAGCAGCAGACAAGATCCTCTCCCTATCTATTCTGAAGCAGAGTGACGTGTGTGCTGTGTGCCTCTAGCTTATATAGAAGCTGGGTCACATGTTGCACTGACCAATCACAGCCATGCCATTAGTAGGCAAGGCTATGATGGCTTCTAAGGGCACACCAGCTAATCAAAAGGTGATTGGCTGGCCCCTGAAGCATTTCTAACTGCGCCATTAGATTGCCGAACCCGAACCCGAACCCGGACTTTCGCGCAAAGTCCGGGTTCGGGTTCGGGAAAAAGCTAAAGTTCGGTACGGACCCGAACTTTACAGTTCGGGTTCGCTCAACCCTACACTGCATCCTTTTGCAACATCTATTTGAGGTCTTATCTGGACCGTGAACCTGGTATTGCTGGGGTATAGGGATGAGCCGAACGCCCCCCGGTTCGGTTCGCATCCAGAACATGCGAACGGACCGAAAGTTTGCGGCAAACTTTCGAACCCCGTTAAAGTCTATGGGATTCGAACGTGAGAAATCAAAAGTGCGAATTTTAAAGGCTAATATGCAAGTTATTGTCCTAAAAAGGGTTTGGGGACCCGGGTCCTGCCCCAGGGTACATGTATCAATGCAAAAAAAACTTTTAAAAGCTGACGTTTTTTCAGGAGCAGTGATTTTAATGATGCTTAACCACTTCAACCCCAGGCTTTTTTTACCACCTCAATACCGGGCCTATTCTGGCACTTCTCTCCTACATGTACAAATCATCATTCTTTTGCTAGAAAATTACTCAGAACCCCCAAACATTATATATGTTTTTTTAGCAGACACCCTAGGGAATAAAATGACGGTCATTATAACTTTTTTTCTTGCGCGGTATTTGCACAATAATTTTTCAAACGCCTTTTTTTTGGAAATAAAATGGCTTCATGAATTAAAAAATAACAAAACAGTAAAGTTATCCCAATTTTTTGGGAAAATATGAAAGATGATGTTACGCCGAGTAAATAGATACCTAACATGTCACGCTTTAAAATTGCGCCCACTCATGGAATGGCGCCAAACTTTGGTACCTAAAAATCTCCATAGGCGACGCTTTAATTTTTTTTACAGGTTACCAGGTTAGAATTACAGAGGAGGTCTAGTGCTAGAATTGTTGCACACGCTCTAACGCACGCGGCGATACCTCACATATGTGGTTTGAACGGCGTTTACATATGTGGGCGGGACTTACATGTGTGTTCACTTCTGATCGCGAGCTACCAGGGACAGGGGCGTTTAAATTTTTTTTTTAATTTTTTTTTTTTAATTTTACTTATTTTTTGTTATTTTTACACTTATTTAACTTTTTTTATTTTTGATCACTTTTATTCCTATTACAAGGAATGTAAACATCCCTTGTAATAGGAATGTGTGTGACAGGTCCTCTTTATTGAGAGATGCGGGGTCAATAAGACCCCACATCTCTCCTCCAGGCTGGAAAGCATGAGATTGTGAAAAAAAATTCACTGATCTCATACTTACTAGCCGCAATGGCGGCTTTGTTTACATCTGAGGACCCGGGCGTGACGTCATCACATCGCGCCCGGGCCTCCGACGGTCATAGAGATGACTGGCGACCATCTGGTCACCAGTCATCTCTATGCTCGTCACGTGACCCATCACCGGTGCCGGACGATTCTCTCCAGGTCCCCGATGGCACGGGAGAGCCCGGAGAAGCACCGGATGGCGGCGGGAGGGGGGGGGATGTCCCCTCCCGCCGCCTATAAGAACGATCAAGCGGTGGAACCGCCGCTATGATCATTCTTATGGTGCACAGAATCACCGGCACAACAAAAGGATATCTTAATGATGCCTCTAGCTGCAGGCATCATTCAGATATCCCCCTACAAAGCCGAGGACGTCATATGACGTCCACCCAGGATGGGAGATCCCATCTGTGGACGTCATTTGACTATGGCTGGGTAGGGAAGTGATTAAATTAAAAAAATAAAAGTTTGTTCTTAAGTAGAATCTGTTTGTAATTTTGAACTGGTACATTTTTAAAGTGTAGCTCCAGCCAAAAAATCTATTTTTAAGTATTTTGGAAAACATAGGGAAGGGTTATCACCCCTGTAACATTTGTTTCGCTGTCTGTGCACCTGTTCAGAAGATTTCACCTCACTTTCTGTCCCAATGACAATTGGATTTTGAAAATTTTGGGTTTTTAGGGAAACAATAATACTGATAAAGTATCAGTGGAGAGGAGACACCTTTTTCCCATATTAACTCTTAAGCCTCGTACACACGACCGAGTTTCTCGTTGTTAAAAACACGTTGTTTTTTTCGACGAGATTCTTGTTAACCTTGACGAGTTTCTCGTCAAGCTTTCTATGCATACACACTGACATTTCCCAATTTCCTTGTTGTTCTCCGCGCTCACGTCCAGCACGTATGACGGCACTATAAAGGGGAAGATCAATTTTCTTGGCGCCACCCCTTGGGCTGCTTTTGCTGATCTCGTGTTACCGCGTGTGAAGTAAAAGTTTGGAAAGAGACGATTCGCGCTTTTCAGTCTTCGTGCTTTTCAGTTCGTTTTCTGAGGTTCAGTTTGTGCTTGTGGGTTCGTATCTTGACTTTCAGGGCGTCTAGGCAGGTCGTATCTGTTTTACAGTGCGTTCTTGCCTGTTCGTTTCTGATTTTCAGTTCGTTATTCATAGGCCTTGCTGTTCTAAAGTGCGTTCTGTTCTGTACGTTCTGATAAGACGACCGTTTCCTAGCCATGTCGCCTGGACGTTCTCGTCGTCGAGTTCGTGCTGTGGGTGCGCTTGGTGTTGGTCTGCTTGTTTTGGACCAAGACCAGTCCATGAATGGTGTGAGGAGGAGTTCATGGACCAAGAATTGGTTGCTCCAGCGGGACCAATTCTGCCACATGCCTCTGCTGCGGGAGATAGTCGAGAATAATCCTGAGGACTACAGGAATTTTCTGCGGATGTCTGACCCCGTTTTTCAGGAACTGTTGGCTTTGGTGTCCCCCTATATTACCAGGCAGGACACCGTTATGCGGGAAGCCATCAGTGCTGAGCAGAGGCTCATCGCCACGTTACGTTATCTGGCGACAGGGAGAAGTCTTCAGGACTTGAAGTTCACGACAGGCATCTCCCCCCAGGCTCTGGGCCTCATAATCCCAGACACCTGTTCTGCCATTATACAAGTCCTGCAGGAGGACTATATTAGGGTAAGTTTTCTCCTTTAACATCACATTTTATGTATTACATGTATGCTAATATATTGTATTTCTTTCATCCTTCCCTAATTACCATGATTGTAATATGCGGAGAATGTCCCCTTTGTCTCCATGCATGCTGGAAGCTTTAGATTGCCCCTTTTTTCTCCTCCATGCTTATTTCCCTTCACTAACCTTTCCTGCAGGGGCGCCTGTTGCAACAAATGTTTGGGGGTCCAACCCCAATTTAGGAAATAAACTTCCTCCATTTTTGCAAAGGTGCCTATTAAACGCCCCCAGTTGTCCCCTCCAATGCAGCCATTTTGTCCCCTCCAATGCAGCCATTTTGTAACCCTCCAATGCAGCCATTTTGTAACCCTCCAATGCAGCCATTTTGTTCCCTCCAATGCAGCCATTTTGTCCCCTCCAATGCAGACATTTGGTCCCCTCCAATGCAGCCATTTTGTCCCCTCCAATGCAGCCATTTTGTCCCCTCCAATGCAGCCATTTTGTCCCCAGCCCTGCACATACCTTCTTGTGGTCAGCGCCATCCTTCTTCTGTCCTTGATGTCTTCTCCTTCCCTTGATGTTGCATCAGCCAATCATGTTACCATTAAACAGACTTGGTGAACATGATTGGCAGAGCAGCCTGTCAGTGTTTACCCAAGGAATGCTCCCCCCCCCCCCTGCGTCCCCTATTTAACTTTTATGAAGCCAATTACATCCCTCAGGCTGTAATGTGCAAGCCTACAGTATTTGCCTCCCTGTTTCTGATATGCAATTTTCACCCCATAAATGCCGCAGTTATTCATATGTTGGTCGCTTAACAGGGGGCCATCCACCTGAATAGTGGGCGGCATTGACAATACATAGGTTAATGCAAGGCAAGAACCTATGTATTGTTCTGAGTGACGGGCACAGGAGAGAGGGGGCAGTGTTCCAGCGCCCACTCTGGACGCACCGCCACTGCACTGCTATCCTGTGGCCAAACACATCTACCCCCCCCCCCCAAAATAATGTATTAATGGACCATCAGAGGGGGTGATGAATATGAAACATGAGCCTTCCATTATACTTATTGAAAACACCTTAATAAACGTAGAATTTGATTGATGTTGGCCTCTAATGTTTTTTATTATAATCTCCTTGTAATGTAATATTTTTAAATTCTAATTTTCTTTCATCTTGTTTGACTCCCCAGCTTCCTTTCACACCACAGGAATGGCAGACTGTGGCATCGGAGTTTGCCACGCGGTGGGACTTCCCCAACTGCGGTGGTGCCATAGACGGGAAGCACGTCCGCATCGTGCCGCCACCCCGTTCTGGGTCCTACTACTTCAATTACAAGGGGTTTGATAGCATTGTGCTGATGGCGGTGGTGTCAGCACGGTATGAATTCCTCTATGTTGATGTAGGGAAGAATGGCCGGATGTCCGATGGGGGATCATTCAACCTGACGGAGTTTGCCCTCCGTCTCCAGAGTGACGACCTTGCATTGCCACCGGATGCAGGGAATATTGAAGGACTCCCCTTTGTTTTCTTGGCTGATGAAGCCTTTGTACTCGGACCGCATCTTATGAGGCCATTTCCTCACAGGACCCTGACCCCAGAGAAAAGGGTGTTCAATTACCGGCTGGCCAGGGGCCGAAGAGTCGTTAAAAATGCCTTCGGCATAATGGCCAGCCGGTTCTGCATTTTTATGACTTCCATACACTTGGCAGACTACAAAATAAACTATGTAGTTTTATGCTGCTGTGTGCTACACAATTTTCTCAGCAGAAAATCCAATTCATATATGGCCTCAGTATTGCCTGAGGCTGGACTTTCGCCTGCTAATCCCCTGCCGGGCCTGGAATCTGCCTGTCCTGGCTTGCCCCCCCAAAATGCCCGTGAGGTTCGGGGCAAATATATGGAATATTTCACGGGTAGGGGGGCAATTCCTATGCCAGGCTATGGCTAAAGATTCCTGGAGAATGAGTTAAATACAATTCTGATTTCTAATTTTAACTTAGGTTTGTTTCCTGTCTCCTAATTTGTCTTAGTGCATTTGTAGTGCCAAGTGTATTTTCCTTTAGTAAATAACAACCATTTCACTATGTAACCTTAAAAAAACACAAATAAGGTTAGAGCGTATTGAAAAAAGAAGCTACACATTGTTTCTGTTCAAACATTTTACTCTGTGCACATTCACACACATGTTTCCTTTTTTTTTTTTTTTTTTTCCTGGCCACAAACCGCCAATTCTTTTCTTAGGAAAATACAAAAACAGTTGCATTCCAAAAATTACAACATTGGATACCTCTGAGCAATCTGACACATTCACTTACACAAACTATGTCTCTATGTGCCCGTCCTAATATGGGGTCTTGCCACCCCTTGCCCAGCCAAAAATTGAATATGCACACATTTTGTATTATTTTCCACTAGGGATTTGAGACTCCTGATCCCTATTGTCAACATGTGCTATCTGTCATCAGGGGTGATCAATGGGCGTGTTTTGGGGGTGCAACCCCTTCCTCAGTTCACCTACTTTAGATACGAGGAAGGGGTTGCACCCCCAAAAGACGTACATGGATATCCCCTGATGGCAGATGGCACATGTTGACACACTGTGTGCATATTAAATTTTTGGCTAGTTGCATTGTCAAAAACAGTATAAAAGGCTGATGAACAGTCATTCCTGAAAAAAAATGGGGGTTTGGTTGACTTATTCGATTCTCCCCAAAACATCTAGAATGTCTTTAAATGTTTGATCCATCACATGAATTATTTGTTTTATTCTGTCCAGTTCCGTGCTACATTCCATCACTTGCTGTATTATTCGTAGGGCACTGTCAGCAGAGAAACGTGTACTATCCTTCACCACAACATTTACATCCCCTAAAAACAAAATAAAAAGGTATTATAACTCTGCAGGCCTACATCTCTTACCTGAAGCTGTGGTGTCAGATACTGACCTGTTGTGGTGACCAGTTCCACAACGTCATCCACCTCTCCTTCCTGCACTTCTCCTTCCTCCACCTCAACTTCCTCAACATCCTTCGGTTGTGGGTCTTTGGGAGTTTGGGGTTGTTGTGAAGCTGTGGGGTTCCTGTGCTCCCTGGAGTGTTCTCCTCCCAGTCTTCTCTCCCCTATGATAATCAAACAAAAGGTCTATTTATCACACTGAAATTCGCTATGAAATATAAAAACAGGCTAAATTGTTTGGAAGTGGGGTACAAGTGTATGTTTGTGTGGAATTTAAAGATGAATGCATTATTTGGAACCAAAAATATGTTTAGTATTCACCTTTGGCTGTCAGTTTTTATACATGGCGGCACCACAAAAAATCACTAATGCACCTGTGTGGGACCCCCAAAAAAGGCGGGTCTGGTGGCCCACACTATAGTGCTCCAAAGTACAGATGTGGAAGCAGCTGCTGAGTGTCCTCTCCTTTACACTGACTAAAGTTTGCATTTCATTCTCTTTACAAACACATCATCTAGCCTAAAAATTTGCAACAAAAATGTTTAAAAAACACGCAGATGTCTAATTACTTTTGTGGCTATAAAATAAGCCAAAACAGCGGATAGTGGCCGAACGAAGTGTCTGTAACGTAACGAACGATTACTGTGCCAAACCAAGTTCAAATTATTAAATTATGGAAGGGAGTCCAATATGATAAAATCACAAAAAGGAGCAACATGTAAGTTGAGAAAAACATTAATAGCCGAAAAGTGTACATTTTACTTACTTTTTGATAGCATTCTCTTAATGCTCCTTAACTGCTCTGGCTCCCTCAGTTTGAGGTCTGACCACCTCTTTCTGAGCTGCTCATTTGAGCGTTTCACCCCGAAATTCGTCTTCAGACTCTTCACGACTTTCTTGAGGATTTTGGCCTTCCTTCTATTTGGTTTGCTATACGGCCCATGCTCTGCGTCATAATCAGACTTGAGCAAGATGTCCACCATCTCCGCCATCTCCGCAAAAGACATATTAGATGCCTTGAATCTCCCCCTTGATCGTGATGTTTCCTCGGTCTCCGGGCTTGTCTCCTCCTCGTTAGTTGCGGAATTATCAGACACCTGCTGTAAATCCGCCATATCTGTCTGCGCGCCGAAAGAGAAGGGGGCGGGGAAAAGATGTTAGTTAGAACGTCATGGGCGGGCGACGTGTGCGGAGCGACGTGTTCGTAGTTTGACGCATGCGTGGTGTATATATAGCAAACACACATGTGACTATACTACGTTCGGTGTGCGGAGAGAGGAGTTCAAGTTACGGACGTGCGAACGAAGGTATGTGATTTTGTGAGTTGGACAAATTGTTGGCCTATACTGTCTTGAGAATGTTGTAGGATATATATGGTGACTACGATGTTAAGGAGGTTAGACTGTTTGCCTCACATTAGTTATATATTATTTATTTTACTTGCAGATACAATATGAATGTCTTCATTAGTGATAGAGATTTCCTGGTGGAATTTATAGACCGGGTAAGGGAGCTGCCCGCTCTGTGGGAGACGAAAAACCCCATCCACAAAAAAAGAGGGGTGAGAAAAGCGCTGGAGACCCTGCTCCCATTTGTGCATACCAAGGTGCCCACAGCCACAGCAAAACAGGCGGACACTAAAACTGGGAGCTTGAGAGGCACCTACAGGACTGAACGCTCTAAGGTCCTGGCTTCTCAGAAGTCAGGAGCAGCAGCAGATGATGTTTATGTCCCGAATTTTTTGGTACTACAGCAGGATGTCCTTTCTGGATGACCACATTGAGGCAAGGCCATCACTCTCCACTCTTCCCCCCAGACTTCCCTGCAGCCAACCTGAGCCTTCTCTGGAGCAAGAGGAGGCAGCCATCCTGGATGATCCTGATTTGGCCATCTGGAGCCAGGTATAGTATTAAATGAAAATGTATTGGGATAAAATTAATGTTTGACAAATATGTCAGGATGACAAACATAAACTATTTAGAGTTCCACAAGTGAAATCAAGATCTCTAGACATTAGTCTGCACTTAATTGGGTGCTAAATAGTCAATCTGATGTAGTTGTAAATTTTAGAAACTGATTTCAGGATTTACATTCTAATTGCTTCAATCATGATTATAAATTTTGAGGCAAAGATTAAAGCAACATATTAAACTATGTTCCTTTTTCATACATAGGATGAAATCAGCCAGGAGGAGGGTCTGGAAACTGTCAGGCAGGAGGAGGAAGGGCCCAGTGGCAGCCAGGAGGTGGCAGGGCCCAGTGGAAGGCAGGAGGTGGCAGGGCCCAGTGGCAGCCAGGAGGTGGCAGGGCAAAGGAGAATCACCAGATCACAGGTGCCTCCCATCCGATTTCCCAAAAGAGGCAGGAGGGACAGGACCACCAGTGAGGCAGCAATGGCCCTTATTAAAGAGACCCATGCCACCCTCAAAGAGCCCACATCCCCGGAAGAGGCCATTGCCGGCCTAGTGGAGGCAAAGTTCAAGGTGATGAGCATGGAGCAACGCCTCCTATGCGAGCCCCTGCTCATCACCTTGCTCAACAAGGGGGTGATGGGAAAAATTACCCCCAATACAGCAATTTGTGAGGTGGCACAACTGTCCCAACCTCAACCTCCTCCTCCACCTCCACCTTCTTCTTCTGCCCCACCCCCTTCTCCTCCACCTCCACCTTCTTCTTCTGCCCCACCCCTTCTCCTCCACCTCCTCCTCCTCCTGACAGGAGTACCCCTCCTGTGGCCCAGCCTCCAGCCAAACGAAGAAGGAAGGCTGCAGGGAAGGCTTCAGGAAAGGTTGCAGGGAAGGTTGCCAGGAAGACGAGGAAGTGATGGCCTTGCTTCATTGTGGTCGGACAGAATTCAGCCTGTTGTAGTACCACACACTTGGGATATATATCTCACCTGCTGCTGTTCCTAACCTCTGGGAGGCCAGCATCAGATTGTGCTCAGAAATGTTGGCCTTCTCAAGCTCCCAATTTTAGTGTCCACACAGGGTTGATGTGTGGTCTGGGGTCCCTGGGATGCACAAATGGCAGCAGGTCCTCCAGCGCTGCCTTCTCTTTATTTTATTTGAAACATGAATAAATGTTATTTTTGTTTAAGTTCATACTTGACTATGTGTATTTGTAAAAATTAAAAATTTAGCTTTGGAGTAAGCAGAGACATTTGACTGACAAAAAAAGGGACAGATAACAACCCCCCTAAAAAATAAAAGAATCTGATTTCCCAAAAAGAGGGTGTAAAATTTAACAACTATATAATAAAATATTCAATGGGAGATCACTATCAAAACATTGCGAAATTAAAATTAACATCAGTTTGAAAAATATAAAAATGTTAAATATTCATAAAAACTTGCACGATATAATACACATAAATCTTCTTAAGAGCAGCATGAAAAGGGTTAAAAAAATATAGTCATAACTCTGTGTGAATATCAGCAGCAAAAGAAGTTCTTTCGTTTTCATTAATGTAACATTCTAAAGAAGATTTCAATGCACAACATTTAAACGATGCAATAATTTCGAGCGAGACGAATGTGCTATCTCCATTACGAAGGCTTGTTTTACCAGAAGATGCGCTCCCGTCTCATACTTGCTTCTGAGCATGCGCGCTTTTGAAAGACTCATTAAAGCATACACACGAACCATTTTCTCATCACAAAACAGGCCGACGAGAAACACCACGAGGAAATCTGTAATCCTGACGAGAAAATAGAGAGCAGGTTCTCTATTTTCTCGTCGAGATTCACGGCAATTTTCTCGTCGTAAAACCATACACACAAACGTTTTTCTCGAGAAAAAAGCTCTTGCGGCACTTTTCTTGTCGGTTTTGGACGAGAAAATCAGTCGTGTGTACGAGGCTTTACAGAAGAGAATTTCCCTTCCTAGGGGTAGATTTCCTCTCACTTCCTGTTGTCTCCCTACGATTGTAAGTAGGAGTCGTTTGAAAGTCGGATGTTTGAAAGTAGAGGCCTGCCCTATATACTCTGCAGAAATTTGGGTCTTAAGTTTTGGTGTTGCCACAACACTGTAAGCCCTCACAATTACTCTTGGTGGGCGCAGGAACGGGCCCTGCTGTAAAATATTAGATCAAGAATGGTAATTACATGCCCATGTTGAACAGGGTCAGACAAATTGGGCCTTTGGGGGTGGACGGTGTGGTGGTGTTGCCACAACACTGTAAGCCCTCACAGTTACTCTTGGTGGGCGCAAGAACGGGCCCTGCTGTGAAACATTAGATCAAGAATTGTAATTACATGCCCCTGTTCAACAGGGGCAGACAAATTGGGCCTTAGGCACTGGTGCTGGTGCCACAACACTGCAACCCCTCACAGATACTCTAGTTGGAGCACATGAATTAACCCTGCTGCAAAGTATTGCAGCAAAAATTGTAATTACACGCCCCTGCTAAACAGGGGCAGACAAATTGGGCCTTAGGCACTGGTGCTGGTGCCACAACACTGCAACCCCTCACAGATACTCTAGTTGGAGCTCATGAATGAGCCCTGCTGCAAAGTATTGCAGCAAAAATTTTAATTACACGCCCCTGTTAAACAGGGGAAGAAAAATTGGGCCTTAGCCAGTGGTGGCGGTGCCCAGAACCAAAAATTTTCTTTCAAGCTTTCAACATGAACATTGAGGAGGAACACGATAGTCACTCAGCTTAACAGGATAGTCACTCAGCATCAGCATTGGCAGTCTTGAAGGGATCTGACATTAAAAAAAAATACTCTAGTTGGAGAGCAGGAATGAGCCCTGCTGCAAAGTATTGCAGCAAAAATTGTAATTACACGCCCCTGCTAAACAGGGGAAGAAAAATTGGGCCCTAGTCACTGGTGCCACAAAAAAATTGTAATTACACGACCCTGTTAAACAGGGACAGAAAAGTTGGGCCTTAGGCACTGGTGCTGGTGCCACAACACTGCAACCCCTCACAGATACTGTAGTTGGAGCGCAGGAATGAGCCCTGTTGCAAAGTATTGCAGCAAAATTTGTAATTACACGCCCCTGCTAAACAGGGGCAGAAAAATTGGGCCTTAGCCACTGGTGGCCGTGCCCAGAACCAAAAATTTCTTACAAGCTATCAACATGAACATTGAGGAGGAAAACGGTAGTCACTCAACTTAACAGGATAGTCACTCAGCATCAGCATAGGCAGTCTTGAAGGGATCTGACATTAAAAAAAAATTATTCGGTTACATCAGCATCAGGTGCTTGGTAGCTGGTGATCCAAGACTGATTCATTTTTATGAAGATCAGCCGAATGACCGATTCGGTGGACAGGCGCACCCTTTGATCGGTTACAAAGCCTGCAGCAGCACTGAATGTGCGTTCCGAAAGAACGCTGGATGCAGGACAGGCCAGTAGCTCAATTGCATACTGTGCAAGCTCTGGCCAGTGATCCATCCTCAATACCCAGTAACCCAGAGGATTTTCAGTGGGAAAGGTGTCCAAGTCTGATCTTGCCCCTAGGTATTCCTGCATCATGTAAATCAGACGCTGGCGATGGTTGCTGGAACCGATCATACCTTGGGGCTGCGGACTAAAAAATTGTCTGAACGCATCGGTCAGACGGCCACCTTCTCCACCGCTCCTCCTGTGACTGACCGAAGCCTCAGCAACACGTTGTCCAGGACCAGGAATTTGTAACCTCCCAGGCTCTTGAAACGCGTTGCACAAACCTTTCTGCAAGGCCTCCCGAAGATGTTTCATCCTCTGCTCCCTCTGTAACGGCAAGATAAGATCCGCAACCTTACCCTTGTAACGTGGATCAAGGAGGGTTGCCAGCTAGTAATGATCCCTCTCCTTGATACCACGAATACGAGGATCCTTTTGCAGGCTTTGCCGGATCAGGGAGGCCATGCAGCGTAGGTTTGCTGAGGCATTCGGATCCTCAGCCACCTCCTCCCAGCCACGTACAAGTCCATGGGTTTCTTGGGACTGTAAATGATCCCTTGAAGACTGCTGCTGATGCTGAGTGCTAGGCTCCACCTCCATGCTGACACAATCCTCCTCCTCGTCCTCTTCCTGTGTGATAGCCGGGCCAGCAGGAACACTGTCTGGATAAAGGGGGCCTTGAGAGGTAAGGAAGTCCTCCTCTTACTGCCTCTGTTCTGCCTCAAGTGCCCTGTCCATTATTCCACGCAGCATGTACTCCAACAGGTGGACAAGAGGGACAGTGTCACTGATGCATGCACTGTCACTGCTCACCATTCTCGTGGCCTCCTCAAATGGTGACAGGACAGTGCATGCATCCCTGATCATGACCAACTGGTGTGGCAAAATAAACAAGCTCCCCTGACCCTATCCTGGTGCCATAGTCGCACAGGTACTCATTGATGGCCCTCTGCTACGTGTGCAGCCGCTGCAGCATGGCCAACGTTGAGTTCCACCTGGTGGGCATGTCACAGATTAGGCGGTTCTTGGGCAGGTTTTATTCCTTTTGGAGGTCAGCCAGCCGAGCACTGGCATTATATGACCGGCGGAAATGCCCACAGAATTTCCTGGCCTGCTTCAGGACATCCTGTAAGCCAGGGTACCTGCCCAAGAACCGCTGCACCACCAAGTTAAGGACGTGAGCCAAACAGAGCACATGGGTCAGCTGTCCCTGTCGGAGGGTGGAGAGGAGGTTGGTGCCATTGTCGCAAACCACCATTCCTGGCTTAAGCTGGTGTGGCGTCAACCACCTCTAAGCCTGCACCTGCAGAGCTGACAGAATCTCTGCCCCAGTGTGGCTCCTGTCCCCCAAGCACACCAGCTCAAGCACCGCATGGCATCTTTTTGCCTGCGTACTTGCGTAGCCCCTTGGACGCCTACGAAGCACCGCTGGTTCCGAGGACAAATCCGCACAGGAAGAGGCCCTGGAGGAAGAAGAAGAGGAGGGGGTGGAGGAGAGAGGTGTGTCAGAATCACTACTAGTAGCATTTCGGAGGCGTGGTGGCTGGACAACCTCCAACACTACTGCACCCTGTCCTGCATCCTTCTCAGCTGCCAGCAGAGTCACCCAGTGGGCCGTGAAAGATAGGTAATGTCCCTGTCCATGCCTGCTGGACCATGAGTCAGCAGTAATATGAACCTTACCGCTGACCGCCCTGTCCAGCGAGGCCAAGACATTGCCTTCCACATGCCAGTAGAGAGCCGGAATCGCCTTCCGTGAAAAAAAGTGGCATTTGGGAACCTGCCACTGAGGAACCACACATTCCACAAACTCAGGGGGGCAGAGTCTACCAACTGAAAAGGCAGCAGTTGAAGTGCTAACAATTTAGCTAAGCTAGCATTCAACCGCTGGGCATGTGGATGGCTGGGAGCGAATTTCTTTCGAAGGTGCAGCAGCTGGGGCAGGGAAATTTGCCTGGTACAATCGGACGTTGGTGTACCGATAGCAAATTGCCCACAAGTACTTGGCAGTGACACACCTAATTCTACACCTTCATTCCTCTCAGTGCAGGTTTCTGAGAGGACTGAAGGTATAGTGGGGTTGGAGATCCCAGCTGATGAGGAGCAAGGAGAGGTCCGCATTGTTCTTTGGTGTGGGTCTTTTATGTACGCTTGCCAACGGACTGCATGGCAGGTCAACATATGTCTGGTCAAACATGTGGTGCCCGAGCGGCTGATCTTTTGGCCACGTGAGATACGCTTCAGACATATGTTGCAAATCGCAACGGTGCGATCTGCTCCACACGTCTCAAAAAAGGCCCACACCAAAGAATTTTTGGAATAACGCACAGAGACAGCAGCGCCCTGCACATGTGGAGCTCTGCGGTGTGATGCAGTTGGTTGGCTGCCCTTAAGCTGGCCCCTGGAGGGCATCCTGCCTCGTTGGAGATGTGCCTCCTCCTCCTCCTCCTCTCTCCTATCAGGTACCCATGTAGTGTCAGTGACCTCATCATCCCCTCCCTCCTCATCACTGGAGCAAACCTGGCAGTATGCTGCAGCTGGGGGAACATGACTGCCAGTTTGCTGTCCTTCTTTAGCACCCCCTCTCTCTGGCCTCACGTTACTGCCTTCCCCAAGCTGAGTACCATCATCGGAGCCTTCAAAACGCTGCGCATCCTCCTGCACCATGTACCCAACACTGTTTGGGGGACTCCTCAGGACATGGTGGGGCTAGGGAAGGAGGGACTGATGCCATTGAGCCGAGGGAAGAGGCTGCTTTGGCAGACAAAGTATCCTGAGCCTGGGTGAGAGAGGATAAGGAGGATGAGGATGGCTTGGTCATCCACTCTACCAACTCTTCGGCATGTTGCAGCTCAACGCGGCCAGCTGCAGAAAAAAAGGACAAGCATGCCCCACGGCCACGTTCTGATGAGGATGCACCGTGTCCACGACCAGCACTGTTGCCTCTAGACACAGAGCCTGTTTGCCCTCTTTTATTGGCCTGTGAGTGTCTGCCTCTCCTTGTTGGCCTTCCAGACATACTGTATTTGATGTATTGGAATAGGTACACAAGGAATTGTCTGCAGTCAGCTTTACGTGAACACTGTGGCCAGTATACAGTACACTGACTTAATATACTGCAGGTTAGCTCAATCAACTGCCTGTATTATCAGTAATAGAAAAGCAATAGTCTGCAGTCAGCTTTACGTGCACACTGTGGCCAGTATACAGTAGACTGACTTAATATACTGCAGGTTAGCTCAATCAACTGCCTGTATTATCAGTAATAGAAAAGCAATAGTCTGCAGTCAGCTTTTCGTGCACACTGTGGCCAGTAAACTGAGAACAGGGATGGTCTGCAGTCAGCTTTACCTGCACACTGAGCCCAGTATACAGTACACTGACTTAATATACTGCAGTGAGAATAACAGGAACACTCTGAAGTGAGAGCTAGCTAAACTGAATACAGTGTATATGTATATATATACAACTCCTGGGATGCATATATATACTAAATACACTGACTGCAGCTACCTGAATCGCCTGTCTGCTCAATCTAACTGAAATTAAATCACACTCTGGGGCTGATTTAAGAAAATGTTGGCGCATTTGCACGGGCAGGAATAATTATTGCGACATGGCGCATGATGTCGACTTGCGCCGTATTCGTGGAATCGTTGCACGTACGGGTGTATACACATTCTTAAATATGAAACAGACATCGGGCACTTGCTCATTGTAATGCTGATCATGTTAATGAGCTTTTCCTTATCACATGGAGAATATTGCTTCCACTTTTATTCCTTTCATTCATTTCTTTTTGAAACAAATCAATATTCATTCTAGAGATCTTCCTCCTATCAACAACTGTGCAGATGTTTACTGGACTTGTAATTGTGCATTTTATAGGGAAAGAATTGTCCAGAATGCACAATACACAGACATGTGTTGAGAAGATATTTTCATGGAAGTTTTGGCTCCACCAATGATTATAGACTATCACCATAAAATGCACAATTACAAGTCCAGTAAACATCTGCACAGTTGTTGATAGGAGGAAGATTTCTAGAATGATTATTGAGTTGTTTCAAAAAGAAGTGAATGAAAGGAATAAAAGTGGAAGCAATATTCTCCATGTGATAAGGAAAAGCTCATTAACATGATCAGCATTACAATGAGCACAAGCTCAATGTATAAGCAGTTGTGCACTCTGGAGAACGCAGATGTGCCCGTGTGGAACACACATATTTAACAAGATAAAGCGTGTGCGCCCTGTCAGGCTAAGATAAAATGGTGTGGTTTGTCAATGCACATGTGCAGTTGAGAAAGCTGAAAGAAGGATGTAAAAAGGCTTGATTAGTTGTAAGACAGATCTACATGTTCTGGACAGAATGTGTGCATTTAAACAATATTATATACATAGTTTTTAGCCTGGTAACAGAAGATGGTAAACTAGTAAAGTTATCTACAGTGTGCATTTAAACAATATTATATACATAGTTTTTAGCCTGGTAACAGAAGATGGTAAACTAGTAAAGTTAGCTACAGTATTCAGACAAAAATGTTGAAAATTACATTGGCTGCGCTTGCTAATGGTAGGCGCGAAAGATTGCGCAATTGCGCAACAGTGCTTCCTATGTAAATATGGTTTGGTGCATATAAGTGCACCATAATTTTTGATAAATGTTTTGAGTGACGTTTTTGTACAATTGCTCCAATTTTTCCACTGCACCACAGGCGCAGGTCTTTAGTAAATCACCACCTCTGACTCTCTCTCTATCTCTCTCAGACTCTCACATCGCCGCAACACACTACACAAGGCTGACACGCAGGCGGCCTTATATAGTGTGGGGCGTGTACCTACTCCCCTGAGCCATGATTTGCCAAAGGCACCCTTCCTTTGGCCAATTATGGCTCTCTGTACTAACGGCGCTGTGATTGGCCAAAGCATGCAGGCAGGGCAGGACTTAGGGTGGTGGGGGCCCCTGGGCTTGAGTCACTTTCCGGCCCTACCTTCTATACAAATACATTACTTTAAATAGACGTAATACGTAACTGCCAAAAACCAATCAGCAAACTTCAAGATGACTGACATTTAATCTAGCTAATTAAATTACATTATATATATGTAGCGGGTATTTGAATTTAGGGGGAGCGTCTGGGTGGTAGTGTAACCCAGATGCACTGATTGCTAGGGAATCTGAGACCCTTTTATGGTTCTTGGAGGACTCTGGTGGTGTGAGGTTCCCTGCGGCCTATAGGTGGCATTGTTGCCTGGGGCCGGGGTTGAACTCACACCGCGAGACTGTGCCTCTTTGTCCTCCCCTGGCGCTGGTACAGCGGGGCGGGGAACCCGCTGTGACGCAAAGGGAGAGGAGATAAAAGGGGTGAACGCCCTTACCACGGGGTTCAGAGTTCAGAGTTGGAGGACACGGCCGCACCCAGGCACCTTCCGCCTGGGTGCTGGCATTCCGGAGTTCCGGGCCCAGGTGCCCTTGACCTGGCTGGAGCGAGAGAGGGAGTCCATCTCAGGCACCTTTAGCCTGGGGTAAGGTACTACTGCTGAGGCCTGGAGCCCAGTAACTTCGACTGGGTTCCGCAAGGGTGGAGGAGTCCGAGGGGCCCTAAGGTGTTGGGACCCGTATCTGAGGCGAGGAGGCCAGGGAGCGTAACCCTGCCGAATAGTCTGGTGCAGCATTAAGCCGGTGACGGTGGGGCCTCTGGTAACTCTCTTGGAGGGATGTCTTCCCGCTGACAGGGGCTGCAACGTAGCGAAGGTAACTCCAGTTCCTGTCTGTTAGAGTCGCTGGAAGAGACTCTGAAGCTAAAAGTACATTTTTACAGCCACCGTGCTTAGCAACCGTTGGTGATACCTCAACGGTTTAGTATTCTTTGAGGATTGTGCCTTGACCTACTCCCCACCAATACTGAACTGTTCTATGGGTCTAAAACTGTCTGCTCGCAAAGGACTATTTGTTTGCCGTTATGGAATAAATAAGTGTTGGACCTTTTCAGTGTGTGGTACTCCAGTTACTGGGAGCAAAGGGGGTTATCAGCAGAACAGACTTGGCTCTGAGTGTTCAAACACAGCCCGAGGGTAAACTGGCACTGGCCTTCACATCTACACCCTGCAATCTAGAGGACATGGGCCGTAGCGCATCTCACTTCCCCCTCCAAGGTACCCCTAGATCAGAGCCAGAGTAACCGATAAAAAAGAGGAAGGGCGTGAGGCCGCTACACATACATATATATATTGTGGTTTAAGATTGTAGATCGGGAGGTGAGGTACATGGGACACTTGGCATGTATGCTGCCCCTGGGATTAGTCCTCCTGCTGTTCCCTGTTAGCCACCCCCACATCAGTCTCAGCACCTGCCTATGCCTGCTGCGCTGATGTTGTTAAGAGCTGTCAGTCTGCTCTGAGCCTGCCACTAATTCCCTCAGCCGGGGTCTGTCCTGTGCTCAGCCGGAGTCTGTCCTGTCCTCAGCACTTACTTGCTAAAGGAGGCAGGCAGCGGGAAAGCCAAGTATATCACTCTGCCAGCAGCAGGAACTGTGACCCAGGACTTTATGCAAGTGCGGCACTGGTTGTTGTGTCAGTCCGCCAGTACTGAAAAGGAAAAAAGAAGTCCCTCTATTCTGCAGTCTCTTGAGCCCCTCTGGATGAACTGGATGCCCCCACTCCCCACCCAGTAAATATGATTCAGCACCAGTGGGCCACGGAAGAACATTATTTGTTCACACTATGTATGCCCATGTATATAACATTATGAAGTTTAAAGCTGCCGACCCCCCTGTTAAAGTGATGGGACCGGGCCCCCTACAAGAGGCCCGATGGTACCCCCCAACAGCAGCCCTGGCTGCGGACACCCCACTCACACTGGTCTGATGGGGGGGTGTTTTTGCTGCTGGACACAGCTATATTATAGATAGATAGATAGATATATATATATATAGTTGTGTCCAGCAGCACCCCCCCCCACTGTTTATCAGCTATATTATATACAGGTATTGTGACTGAGCTGCCCACCCTGAGACGGTCTGATAACCGGGGGGGAGGCTGGGAGTGCTGCTGGACACAGCTATATGTATATATATATATATATATATATGTAGCGGCCTCACCCCATCTCCTTTGTCTAGGGGTATCACACACGACAGGGTGAGATGCGCTACGGCCCATGTCCTCCCCATAGCTGTGGGTGAGGTGAAGGCCAGTACCAGATATTTCCTCGGGCCCATGTGCTTTTGTCTAGAATCAAGTCCCGCTGTGTCAACACTTCCCTTTGTTCCCATTAACCAGAGTTCCACACACGGATCACAGTCCAACTCTTGTTTTTTTGTATATCTCACAATAAACAGTGCTTCAGTAGCCAACTGGTTGCGACTTGATAACATTTTGATACAGGGGATGAGCAGGTCAAGGCACTATCCTGGTTATAAGCTTAACCACTGCGATCTCGCCAGCGGTTACTATAGCATTAGCTAGAAAGGATTTAGAACTTGAGAGTCTCTACCAGCGACTCAAGAGAACGTAGATAGGCGTACCTTCGCTGCGCAGCGGCCCCTGTCAGGGGAAGATGTCCCTCCAAGGGAGTTACCAGAGGCCCACCCGTCACTGGGTTGATGCTGCTCCAGACTCTCCGAATGGGTAACCTCCCCGGCCTCCTCACCTCAGACATGGGCCCCATCCACCTCAGGGACCCTCGGACTTCTCCACCCTCGCGGGACCCAGTCGAAGTCACTGGACCCCAGGCCTCCTAGTTTAGTACCTCACCTCAGGCTGAAGGTGCCTGGGATGGACTCCAACTCCATTCCGGTCAGGCCTAGGGCGCCTGGGCCGGAATCCGGAACCGCCCGCACCCAGGCCTAAGGTGCCTGGGCGCATGAAGAACTTCCTCCAGAAGACCTCGTGGTTAGGGCGTTTCCCCCTTTTATATCCTCCCATCGACACCACGGCAGGTTCCCCGCCCTCGCCGTACCATCTCCGGAAAGGGACAAAAAGGGTAGCACTGTGACGGCCAATCTACCTTGAGCCTCCAGGTACCCCACCACCCAGAGGTCAAGGAGATTATTACACCATCCAATCCTCCACGAACATAAATGGTCCACTATTCCCATACTTAGCACCTGAGAGTCCCACCTAAATTTAGAGACCCCGCTGCATATATATATATATATATATATATATATATATATATATATATATATCATTTCAACAAAGGGACAATCACTCCAATTTGCAACAACAATTTCTTTACTGGTATATCTTCAATCAATGCCAAATGTAGACAGAAAACTCAAAAGCATAGCTACTGTACAGTTGCGAGCATCCCTGCTCTTCCTCAGGCTAACAGGCTAGTTGTAAAGGTAACATCCAAAACAGACCATTACTATATCCTAACACCTGAGGGTGTAACCCAACAGGTGAATCCCATCTCGCTGGAACGAGGAGCGATCCAACCAGATAGTAGAAACTCAATTAACCCTGTGCAGGTTTACACAAAAGAAGACATACTGTCCCACATCAACCCATATATCATGCACAGGGATGAGCCGAACACCCCCCTGTTCGGTTCGCACCAGAACCTGCGAACAGACAAAATGTTCGTGTAAACTTTAGAACCCTATTAAATACAATGGACTCGAACGTTCGAAATCTAAAGTGTTAATTATAAAGGCTAATATGCAAGTTATTGTCCTAAAAAGTGTTTGGGGACCTGGGTCCTGCCCCAGGGGACATGTATCAATGCAAAAAGAAGTTTTAAAAACGGCCGTTTTTTCGGGAGCAGTGATTTTAATAATGCTTAAAATGAAAAAATAAAAGTGAAATATTCCTTTAAATTTCGTACCTGGGGGGTGTGTATGATATGCATGTGAAGTGGCGCATGTTTCCCGTGCTTAGAACTGTCCCTGCAAAAAATGTCATTTTTGAAAGAAAAAGATGCATTTAAAACTGACTCGCGGCTATTAATGAATTGTCGGCTCCCGGCAATACATACAAAAGTCATTGATAAAAAATAAAAAAAAGCGTGGGGGTTCCCCAGAATTCAATTACCAGGCCCTTCAGGTCTGGAATGGATATTAAGGGGAACCCCGCCGCAAATTTAAAAAAAAATTGACGTGGGGTTCCCCCAAATATCCATTCCAGGCCCTTCAGATCTGGCATGGATTTTAAGGGGAACTCCACCCCAAATTTAAAAAAAAAATGGCGTGGAGTCCCCCTAAAAATCCATACCAGACCCCTTATCCGAGCACGCAACCTGGCCAGCCGCAGGGGAAAAGGGGGGGACGAGAGAGCGGCCCCCCTCCCTCCTGAACCGTACCAAGCCACATGCCCTCAACATGGGGAGGATGTCCCCATGTTGATGGGGACAAGGACCTCATCCCCACAACCCTTGCCCGGTGGTTGTGGGGGTCTGCGGGCGGGGGGCTTATCGGAATCTGGAAGACCCCTTTAACAAAGGGGACCCCCAGATCCCGGCCCCCCCCCTATGTGAATTGGTAAGGGGTACATTGTACCCCTACCATTTCACGAAGAAAGCGTAAAAAAATGTTTAAAAAAACACACAAACACCTTGAAAAAGTCCTTTATTTAAAAAAAAACAAAAAACATTCCAGCGGTGAAATCCAGTGTCCCGCGGCGATCCCGATGTCCAGCGCTGTCCTTCATTGGTTGTGCCTGAGCGGACCTGATGGGGAACTCCCTCTCAGTATTTTAAATGTATAGACCCGCCCCTTCTGAAGTTCCCCATCAGGTCCGCTAAGCGGACCAGATGCGGAACATGAGAAGGGGCGGGTCTATACATGTATTACCAAAGTGAGAGCAGTTCCCCATCAGGTCCGCCCCCTCGGTATGTCGGACCCGCCTACGTCATTGGCTTGAGCGGGGAACTTCCTTCACTATGTAAATTTAAATTACACAGTGAAGGAAGTTCCCCACTCAAGCCAATGACGTAGGCGGGTCCGACATACCGAGGGGGCGGACCTGATGGGGAACTGCTCTCACTTTGGTAATACATGTATAGACCCGCCCCTTCTCATGTTCCGCATCTGGTCCGCTGAGCGGACCTGATGGGGAACTTCAGAAGGGGCGGGTCTATACATTTAAAATACTGAGAGGGAGTCTTTTTTTAAATTTTTTTTTTTAAATTTGGGGTGGAGTTCCCCTTAAAATCCATGCCCCATTTTTTTACGCTTTCTTCGTGAAATGGTAGGGGTACAATGTACCCCTTACCAATTCACATAGGGGGGGGCCGGGATCTGGGGGTCCCCTTTGTTAAAGGGGTCTTCCAGATTCCGATAAGCCCCCCGCCCGCAGACCCCCACAACCACCGGGCAAGGGTTGTGGGGATGAGGCCCTTGTCCCCATCAACATGGGGACATCCTCCCCATGTTGAGGGCATGTGGCTTGGTACGGTTCAGGAGGGAGGGGGGGCCGCTCTCTCGTCCCCCCCTTTTCCCCTGCGGCTGGCCAGGTTGCGTGCTCGGATAAGGGGTCTGGTATGGATTTTTAGGGGGACTCCACGCCATTTTTTTTTTAAATTTGGGGTGGAGTTCCCCTTAAAATCCATGCCAGATCTGAAGGGCCTGGAATGGATATTTGGGGGAACCCCACGTCAATTTTTTTTTAAATTTGCGGCGGGGTTCCCCTTAATATCCATTCCAGACCTGAAGGGCCTGGTAATTGAATTCTGGGGAACCCCCACGCTTTTTTTTTTTTTATCAATGACTTTTGTATGTATTGCCGGGAGCCGACAATTCATTAATAGCCGCGAGTCAGTTTTAAATGCATTTTTTTCTTTCAAAAATGACATTTTTTGCAGGGACAGTTCTAAGCACGGGAAACATGCGCCACTTCACATGCATATCATACACACCCCCCAGGTACGAAATTTAAAGGAATATTTCACTTTTATTTTTTCATTTTAAGCATTAATAAAATCACTGCTCCCGAAAAAACGGCCGTTTTTAAAACTTCTTTTTGCATTGATACATGTCCCCTGGGGCAGGACCCGGGTCCCCAAACACTTTTTAGGACAATAACTTGCATATAAGCCTTTATAATTAGCACTTTAGATTTCTCCCATAGATTTTTCGAATTTGCCGCGAACACCCCAATTTGTTCGTTGTTCGGCGAACGGGCGAACAGGCAATGTTCGAGTCGAACATGAGTTCGACTCGAACTCGAAGCTCATCCCTAATCATGCATAGTAACCCAATACAGTGTATCGGTGGATAAAAGAATACATTTCTAGAGATCTACCAATAAGGAACCCAAATCGGCAAAAATTTATGCAAACCTATAAGAAGGCAAAAAGTAAAAAAATAAAAAATACAAAATAGATATCTTCAAGAAACACTGCAAAAAAATAAATAATTTTTTTTAGAATAGAAAACACTTTTTTCATGGTTCAAGGAGATAGTTCATATCTGTCAGGGAACAATGTTCCAGTGTAAATCTATATTTTCTTTCATTTCACGATCCCCATCAGAACATACTTGATCACCATCTATAAAAAAGAATATACAAAAAATATATATATACAAAAATTTTTTTCTTAGAGTAATCAAAAGCATTACAAAAATAAGTACAGGTCATAGTCCCTATTCATCCCTTCCGGATGTAGGGACTGTAACCTGTTTATCAACCAAAACTCTCTTTGTTTCAATTTCAGTATCCTGTCACCCCCTCTTCTGTCTCGTGGAATCTCTTCCAGAATCATGAAACGCAAATCTGAGTCCCGGTGTCCCTTCTCCAGAAAATGTCTGGAGACAGGCAAACCAGGCTGTTTATGTCTAATAGTACTGCGATGTTGAGCAATTCTGTCCTTAATCTTCTGGGTAGTTTCTCCAACATAAATCATATTGCACGGGCAAATAAGGATATATACAACATAGGAGGACTGACATGAAAATAAATTTCTGATAGCAATCCTATCCCCATTACTGGGATTGATGAAATGATCACCCTTTCGCATAAGGTTGCACTGAATACAATTCAGGCAGGGAAAACACCCTTTCCTTTTCTTTCCCAAAAAAGTCACTTTTACTTCCCGCTCTTTGGGTCTAAATTCAGATCTTACTAAGGAGTCACGTAAGGTTTTATTTCTTCTAAAGGCTTTAATAGGAGTATGTTGAAAGACCTCAATCTGCGGGTAAGCACGCTTCAAAAGGGACCAGTGCTTGCTAATAATTTTGTACACATGTTCACTGTAACTGTGAAATTGCATAGAAAAAGGTAATCGTACCACAGATGATTTTTTTCTATTTATAGTTACCTTCTTTTCCCCTTGTTGTACTTTGTTTAATTCTTGAAAAATGATTTTTTTTGGATATCCTCGTTCACGAAACTTAGAACACATTTCATTAATCCTTATGTCCCTTATAGCCTCATTACTAACAATACGTTTCACTCGTAGAAGTTGACTTTTAATAATAGATCTAAATACATGAAAGCTGTCAAATAATAGTAATTGGTTTCTATCAGTTGGTTTAACATAAAGATCGGATTCCAATCGGCCCTGTTCTATATAAATCCTGGTGTCTAGGAATGGAACTGACACTCCCCCAACATTCATTTTAAATTTAATTTCTGGACAGAAATCGCTCAACATGGCATTGAAGGTGATCAATGATTGAATGTCGCCACGCCATATAGCAAACACGTCATCAATAAAACGCCACCAAGGAACACTACAGATGGCCCCATGGAAATCCCAGCCAGGATGCTGCTGGGCCAAGTGAGCCCTGCTGCCCCGGTTACCCTGTCAAAAGTCAAGGGGACGGGTGGAGGAGGAGATGTTTGCTAGAAGCTGTCCATGGAAAACCCGAATCTGCCCAGGGCTTGGAAAGAGAGAGCCAAGGCCCAGTTGACCAGATGGGAGAAGATCTTCTCCAAAGATGAGTTCGATGTGGGGTGTGCAAGGAGTGCCACCCATCGAATCCGCCTTCAAGAAGACAAGCCCTTCAGAGAGAGAGTCAGGTGGGTCCCACTAGCAGATCTGGAGGATCTAAGGGAACAACTCGCAGAACTCAAGAGGACTGGTGTGATCCGGGAGTCTAGAAGCCCCTATGCCTCCCCGATAGTGGTGGTCAGGAAGAAGAATGGGTCGTTGAGGCTCTGTATAGACTACAGGACTCTCAACAGGAGAACCATACCCGACCAGTACACCACTCCAAGGATAGAGGACGCTTTACAGAGTTTGTTTGGAGCCAAGTGGTTTAGCGTTATGGATCTCAAGAGTGGATACTACCAGATCCTTATGCATCCAGAAGACAAGGAGAAGACAGCCTTCATAACCCCAGTGGGGTTCTTTGAGTTTGATCAAATGCCTCAGGGACTGTCTAAAGCTCCTGCTACCTTCCAACGTCTCATGGAGAAGACTGTGGGAGACATGAACCTTATTGAAGTCCTTGTATACCTGGACGATGTCATTGTCTTTGGGAGAACCCTGGAAGAACACGAAGAAAGGCTGGAAAAAGTGTTGAGAAGACTCAGTGAGGAGGGACTCAAGCTTTCGCCTGAGAAGTGTCAGTTCTACCAGTCTTCTGTGAACTATCTGGGGCACATAGTGTCTGAAGAAGGGGTGGCCACAGACCCTGAGAAATTGGAGGCAGTTACCTCCTGGCCACGTCCCACCACAGTAACAGAACTCAGATCCTTCTTGGGGTTCTGCTCCTATTACAGGAGGTTTGTGGAAGGATTCGCCCGAATTGCCAGACCATTGAATGAACTACTCAAGACCGAGGGGGAAGAGGATGACTCAGGGCCCAGGAAGCCGGGAGAGTCAGTCAGAGATCAGTGGAGCCAGAAGTGTGAAGAGGCCTTCCAGGCGTTGAAGAGGAGCCTAACCACTGCCCCAGTCTTGGCCTACGCAGACCCAACCAAACCCTTTGAACTACATGTAGATGCTAGTCATGACGGTCTGGGAGGAGTACTTTACCAAGAACACGAAGGTCAACTGCGGCCTGTTGCCTACGTGAGCAGGAGCCTGACCCCCTCTGAGAAGAACTACCCCACTCACAAGCTGGAGTTCCTGGCCCTTAAGTGGGCGGTAGTAGACAAGCTCAAAGACTACCTGTATGGGGCGGAATTCACTGTGAAGACCGACAACAACCCCCTTACCTACCTTTTCACCACAGCAAAGCTGGACGCCACTGGACACAGGTGGCTGGCCGCACTGTCCGGATTCAATTTCAGCTTAAAGTACAGGCCTGTGGCTGGAAATCGGGATGCAGACGCTCTGTCCAGGAGATCTCATGCCCCCACCAGTGACACAGAAGACTGGACTCAAGTGGCACCTGACGGGGTGCGGGCCCTTTGTCAAGGGACTGAATTACAAGCTAGAGGAGGCTCGAGGGCAGAAGAGATAGGAGTTACCATGGTAGGAGTCCCCAAAAAATACTGTGGAATAACCCAACTGGAGGAAGACAATCTGCCGAAACTGTCCAAGAAGGAGCTGAGATGCGACCAATTGGAAGACCCCATGGGGAAATTGGTTCTGGAAGCCCTGGAGAATCAGGATCCAAACAGACTCCTGCGCCACTCCTCAAAGGAAGCTCGCCTGTTGAGGAAAGAGTGGAGCAGGTTGCAGGTGCATCAGGGAGTGGTCTACCGAAGGGGCCCCTCTGATGACCTGGAAGATAAATGGCAATTGTTCCTTCCGGAAAAACATCGAGAGACTGTTCTGATTGCCCTGCATGACAATCACGGCCACTTAGGGGTGGAAAGGACCTTTCAACTCGTCAGAAGTCGGTTCTATTGGCCCTGCATGAGGGCAGAAGTAGAAGAGTACTGCCACTCATGTGCACGCTGCATTCAGAGGAAGACTTTACCCCATCAAGCTGCCCCAATGGGCCATCTACAAAGTCAAGGCCCAATGGATCTGGTATGCATTGATTTTCTCTGCCTCGAACCCGACCTGAGTGGACTAGGAAATGTTCTGGTGATATCCGATCATTTCACCCGGTATGCCTAAGCTTTCCCAACCAAAGATCAGAAGGCCTCCACAGTAGCCAAGGTACTTATGGAGAAGTATTTTGTCCATTATGGGCTGCCACAGCGACTCCATTCAGACCAAGGAAGGGACTTTGAGAGTCGATTGATCAAGAAACTGTTAGACTCTTTGGGTATCAAGAAAACCCGAACCACGCCTTACCACCCACAGGGAGATGGTCAGCCGGAGAGGTTTAACCGAACCCTGCTTAACATGTTGGGAACTCTGGATAGTGAGAAGAAGCAACATTGGAGCAAACACATAGCAGCTATAGTACACGCTTACAACTGCACCACCAGTGATGCTACAGGCTACTCCTCATATCGACTCATGTTTGGGAGAGAAGCAAGGTTACCTGTGGACCTGGCCTTTGGCACCTCTTTAGACCATTCCTTAGCCACATCCCACAAAGGATATGTGGACAGGCTCAGACACAGCCTGAAAGTAGCCTATGAACAAGCTCAAGCCGCCTCAGATCAAAGGGGAGCTCGAAACAAAAGAAACTTCGACTTGAAGGTCCGGGTGCAAGACCTTCAGCCTGGGGACCGAGTACTGTTACGCAATCTGGGGTTCCCTGGAAAACACAAACTTGCAGACAGGTGGAGATCTGAACCCTATGTCATCTGTGGGAAGCTGCCAGGCCTACCTGTCTACAAGTTGAAGCCAGAAGGGAAGGTAGGACCACTGAAGACGTGGCATCGAAACCACCTGCTCCCACTTGCTGAAGCAGTCAGGATACCCCCAGTGAGGGACTCCCCTGAACCAGTCTCTATTCTGGATACTCCCAGGCCAAACACTCGGTCCCAGACCTCTCGGGCTGAAGATGGAGAGGCTTCTGAACTTAGTGGAGATGAAGGAAGAGAACTTGACTGGCTGTGGCCTTCCCCAACTCCAAGAACTTCTGCTATAGATCTTCCAACCACTGAAGACACTATAGATGGACAACTGAATGCAGAAGCCACTGAGTTCATCCCATCTAGTCCTTCATCAGATTACTGAGAAGATGCCTGTGATACTTACTCTGAAAAGGACCCTGGAGACTCTATGTATCCCTCGGCTCCTGAAGCAGATGTTCCAGAGCCCGCCGTGTTGCCCGAGCCGGCTACGGAAGAAGAGCCTGTGGCGCCAGAGCCCGAAACCCCAAGAGAGCAAAGGGCTCGAAGAGTCATAAGGCCTCCCAAAAAGTTGACCTACCCACAAATGGGGAAGAGCTCAGAAGATTCTGTGGTCACTGTCAGGAGGAGTGCGGAGAATCCGGATCCCTCCACTGTTCATTTGGTGGGGGGCAACCCCCACTCACTCTCTGGCACAGTTAGGTAGGCCACTCATGATAGTGTGACCTGTGGGCAAGGGAACTCAACCCCTTTGTTTTGGTGGGAATTCCCTATGCCAACATCATACGCAACGTTGTCTAGGG
This sequence comes from Rana muscosa, assembly GCA_029206835.1. NCBI lineage: Eukaryota > Metazoa > Chordata > Amphibia > Anura > Ranidae > Rana > Rana muscosa. The sequence goes on from CM055120.1 coordinate 223,712,695, forward strand.
TTGTACACAGTGTATGTTAGAATTATCTTTGGGGACCAGAGACCAGACCGCTGCAGACGCTGTGTGTGGAGACACAGCAGGTGGAAGTTCCCGGACTGGGATCGCGTCCGGAGGGGTGAGCGAGCACATGCTCAATCCACAAATACTGTATACCATTGTTAGGCCTACAGACTGCCGTGGCCCACCAGTTCCTATTTTAGTTTCCCCTCCCCTGGAGATCCATAGCTGAACTGAGTCAAACGGATCTCTAGTGGAGTGTACTGTGTTGGCATTTTCTTTCCCTTGGATTACAAATGTGTTCCTGAAATGTGCACCACCGTTTAAAGACTGCATGCGAAGAATTTTACCCCCCTAGAGACTGAGTTATATGGTCAGGCCTGGCCATCTAGATAGATTATTTAGTTGCTGCACCATAGGGCGCATAGTGAAGTACTGTTACACGTGGCGCGTGTGCGCCATATCTTACTAGGTGTAGTGTGCCTATTGGTGCAGGGCTCTGCAGAGATATTCCTGTGATTTGTTATAACTGTTGATTTTATTGCACGTAGAAAGTAAACTCGTTATTCTTCTATCACTGCATTGGTGTCTGAATTTAACCATAGAGCATAAGATATATATATATTACCCTAGACTAACTGTGCCAGAGGGGGGTCGAGTAAATTGCCGGGGGTTGGCGGAGCTGTCTTCAGGGCCCAAACTAAATCTGCGGCCCTCTTAGCTGAAGGTATCGCTACATATGTATAGAAAAAGAGTGCAGCACTGGATAATTATTATTATTATAAACTACTGTATGTAGTGTTGAAAACATATAAAATACAGTGATAAGTGCACAACATATGTACATAAACTCATAAAGTGCAAACCATAAGCAATTAGAAGTCCATAAAGACCAACTGCATGTGCAGTGAATATGTGTATGACACACAAAAACAAAACTTAAATATTCAATAAGTGTTCAGTGGGTGATATCTAATTTAGAACCATGGAGGTAACATTCACCATCAGTGCTGCCCGTCACCTTGTGATAAAATGAAGGCTTACCAGAAAGCCAGCGACGCCCTTCTCAGGGGGGTCAAAACAGGCTTGGCAGTGTAGCTGGAGCGCCATCAGGATAGTGAAGATTCCCTTCTCAGGTTACCGACCGGCGTTTAGAAGTGTCCCCTCCAGATATCACTCTCCAGACGCGATCAAAGAAAAGCTGCAAACGCTCCTTTTCATAAATGGTGTGCAGGCATCCGGTGAAAACTCAGCATTCCCAGGAGAAGTAAAAGGGAGGGAGAAAAATACTCCAGTAGTGCAGAGCTTCCTTTTATTTATTTAATGCAATCAAGGGAAAGATGAATGCGGCCAAGTACAGGGATATCCTGGACGAAAACCTTCTCCAGAGTGCTCAGGAACTCAGACTGGACTGAAGGTTTACCTTACAACAAGACAATGACCCTAAGCACACAGCTAAAATAACGAAGGAGTGGCTTCACAACAACTCCGTGACTGTTCTTGAATAGCCCAGCCAGAGCCCCGACTTAAACCCAATTGAGCATCTCTGGAGAGACCACCAATGTCTGTCCACCAACGTTTACTATCCAACCTGACAGAATTGTAGAGGATCTGCAAGGAGGAATGGCAGAGGATCTCCAAATCCAGGTGTGAAAAACTTGTTGCATCTTTCCCAAAAAGACTCAAGGCTGTATTAGATCAAAAGGGTGCTTCTACTAAATACTGAGCAAAGGGTCTGAATACTTAGGACCATGTGATATTTCAGTTTTTCTTTTTTAATAAATCTGCAAAAATGTCAACAATTCTGTGTTTTTCTGTCAATTTGGGGTGCTGTGTGTACATTAATGAGGAAAAACTTAAACTTAAATGATTTTAGCAAATGGCTGGAATATAACAAAGAGTGAAAAATTTAAGGGGGTCTGAATACTTTCCGTACCCACTGTATATATTTTTCTAGGGCTAAAAAGATGGTGCCTGTGGGGTCTCTATTATGTTTTAGGTCGTAATGTTTAGAGACATTATGCTTGTCAAAAACCCTTCCTAATATTTGTAATATGTTCCCCGAGTCTGACTTGCAACTTCCGGATGGTGCGACCCACATATTCTAGACCACATGGACACCTTAGGAGATATACTACACATTTAGTGGTGTATGTCATGAATGATTTGATTGGGTATGTGACATTTATCTCTGGGTTTCATTGACAATTTAGGCAGATTGAAGCCATTTTTAAGAATCATTGGCCAATACTGCTCAAAGACTCCTCCCTGAAGTCCACAATTCCTGAGAAACCTAAATTTATTTATAGGAGAGCTCCAGGACTTAGAAACAAAATAGCTAGGAATGTGCCGGATCCCCCCAAAAAACCTTCAACTTTTTTAGATAGTGTGGGCTTCCATTTCTGCACGAGATGTAAAGCGTGCAGGACAACTAGAAAGCCAGATGCCCCCAAGAAGATTTCCAACTTTCAGTCCAAAGTCACCAAAGAAAATTTCAAAATCAAATCTTTTATCACGTGTAATTCAGATCATGTGACCTATGTGCTGGAGTGTCCATGTTCCCTCCAGTACGTAGGCCGCACCACAAAAAAATTAAAAACCAGAATAAATGAACACCTCAAAAATATTAAGAATGGTTTCCCCAACCATAGTGTCTCCAGACACTTTAAACTGTGTCATAATAGTGACCCCTCACTATGTACCTTTTATGGAATTGACAGCATTTCCAAACATTGCAGGGGCACACATATGACCAGAGAAGTCTCCAAAAATGAGACCAAGTGGCTCTATAAATTAATAACCATGCAGCCACTGGGAATGAACATTGAGCTAGATCTCGATTGTTTCCTTTCCAACGACTAGCCAATAGTATATTACTGATGTCTAGTTCTTTCTCTCCATCTTTAATTAATATTATTTTATTTTTATTTTTTTATATTATATAGGATTTTTAGGCTGTCTACTCCAAATTGGCCGGTAGGGGAACCTATCTGGCTTATGGACAATTAATTATGTGGGAATTGCATGGTTATCCACTCATTCCCTTTTTTATATATTTCGTTCCTCATTCCCACTGGTGTAAATATATATCATTATGTCATTTTCTAGCTAGCTAAGCTTATGTGTTATATTTCTATCGATGCGTAGCGAGAAAGTTCGATTATATCATGTGTCATTCAGTTTTTAGTAATGCTTAGACCGAGACTGAGGCTGCACATCCAAATTAGTTTCTCCGGGCTTTTTAGCTTTAAATATCGTGACCTCCAGTGACCAGGTACGCTTCCTGAAGACGTAAATCACGAAACGTACGTCGAGGCGGTACCTGGTCACGTTCTATACGCTACATCCGGACTGGGTGGTTGCCGGAAGTAAGGAGGTGGAACGCACGCAATCCACGGACGTGGTAGGATCATAGCAGTTCCCCGTAACATATCTTCTGACAAGCCAGCAGCCCAAGTGCCGGGTTAGGCACTTTTAAATGTGAGTAGCCTTTTGGCTCTTTTTTATGCTTTTATTTTGCAATTAAATGGTTTTACGCTATGGATATCCTCCATTATTTTCTTTCATTATCCGGCCGTCACTTATGAGGAGGAAGGTGTACATCTCCAGTTTCCGTATATGTGAGCAGGGACAATCCTGCATAAGCGCAAATTGACCTACTTTTTGGCTAAAGTGGTCAAATACCTCTGGTAAGCAGATTCTATATCTAGGCACATTGGGTGTGTTCCTATAGAGTTGGTGAATGGATCACTTCCTATATCACTTCAAGTTTTTCTCTAGCAACATCGAATGGTTGCTTTTGATGTATGGATTGCTAACATCTTTCACACCACGAAATTTCAAGTTTATCACAACAGCAAGCAGATTTTGTGTTGGTTTATGGACTCTGAATGTCACGTTTGGATCACCACTATTGGGGCTTATAATATTTTTATATATATTTATATTATTTGCAATATATTATTTGATATCATTATGGTTCACTTATATGTGCAGTACTGTGCTTTATTTTTATTTTTTTATCACAGTGTGCTTTATATACATAGTGCGCCAGCGCCCCCTACCTTATACACAATTTCACTGGGAGCATTACACTTCTCAGGGGAGCAGCTTAGTTAATTACCAATTTATTTTTTAGTTTTATTTAACAATATATTGGTGCAGAGTTCACCCTATTATGTGACACCTGTGCCCACTGATGTGAATTCTGTTAGTCTCCTCTCGCGTAGTGCATTCACACTACAAACTTTGCACTTCCTACAGGGGTAAAAGCCCTTCAAGTCTCCAAAGAAAATTGGCCTCATAGGTGGATTAGGGACATTGGGTGCTATAGAGTGCATATAACCTCAACAAGTTCCAGACATTTATAGACGTGCAAAAATACACGCGTAAGCTCAACATTAAAAGATACGTTCTGAGTAGGGATGAGCTTCGTGTTTGAGTCGAATCCCATGTTCGACTCGAACATCGGCTGTTCGCCGAATTGCAAACATTATGGGCCGTTTGCGCCAAATTCGAGTGGTGCGTCACAGCCCATAATTCACTGCGGCATCGTAGTGCATTGTAGACTTGTGCACAACGGAAAAATTCGTTCCGTTTCGGTTCGTTTCTTTCCGGTCCTGTTGATTCGTAATCATTCGTAATTTTGCTAGACGGGATTTTTCGTGTTCGGACTCATTCGTATTTTTGCAAGCGACATTTTTCGTTGAATTTTTTGTTGCTTTATAATTCGTACTTTCGGTAGAGTACGTTGTTTTTCGTTGATTCTGGACACAACTCCTACTTTCGTAACTTTTTTTGGGTTCGTACTTTCGGTAGAGTACGTTGTTTTTCGTTGATTCTGGACACAACTCCTACTTTCGTAACTTTTTTTGGGTTCGTTGATTCGTAATTTTCCGTGTCTCTCTCACAACGACGCTGCCTATTATGCCTAATGTGCTTCGAATGGATTTGTACTTTTCTAAATACATTGCGGTTATTTGTAACGATTCGAAATCTCGTATTTTACTTTCGTTTTTAACATGCGGCTATAGGCTCCGCCCCTGTACACCATTTTGAGAGGGTTCAGCATGGTGAGGGAGACGCAGAGAGCAGAGTGAGTGTTATTGTGCTTCGAATGGATTCGAAATCTCGTATTTTACTTTCGTTTTTTACATGCGGCTATAACCTCCGCCCCTGTACACCATTTTGAGAGGGAGTTCAGCACGGTGTGGGAGAAGCAGAGAGCAGAGCAGAGTGAGTGTTATTGTGCTTCGTATGGATTCGTACATTCGTAACTTTTTCATAACGAATTATGCCGAAGACATTCGGGCATTCGCTATTTGCGGTATAATTTATTTCGTATTCGGTCTTATTCGTAATTGCTTTGTTCGGAAATTCGAATGCTTCCGAATGTCCGAAAGTTGCTAAATTCGGACGAATTTCAATTCGTTACGAAACGAATTGCACAAGCCTAGTGCATTGCTGGCTGATGATTGGCCAAGCATGCACTATGACCCGCATGCTTTGGCCAATCACAACGCAGAAAAAACGGAGAGCCATAATTGGCCAAAGCCAGGGTGGCTTTGGCCAATTATGGTTCACAGGGTTTAGTACACGCCCCACACTATATAAGGCCGCCGGCTTGGCGGCCTTGTGTAGTGTGTTGAAGTTGTTTAATGAGAGATTACAGAGACAGACAGTGTCATTTATATTGAGTTAGATAGAGCAGGCAGGCGAGTCAGTCAGCTGCAGTTACAGTGTGTAGAGGATATATATGCATCCTAGGTGTATCCTAGGTGTTGTATATATATTTATACACTGTATTCAGTTTAGCTAGATCCGTTCCTGTTATTCTCTATACTGTGACAGACAGGCAGGTGATTGTGCTAGCTGCAGACAGTCAGTGTTTCACTTAGTGTACTGTGTGCTTTGCATAGCGTTCACCTAAAGCTTACCTGAATACAGTTAGTGACTAATAGTGGTGTTCTCATAATTTAACCACAGGCAGAGAGCTGCAAGTATTTTCAGTTAGTGTACTGTGTCCCTCTCTGCACAGTTTTCACCTAAAACTAACTGAAGACAATTGCTGCTTTTCCCATACTAATACCACAGCAGGCAGTTGATTCTGATGGCTTTATTATTAGTGCAGATATATATAGTTATATATATATATATATATACATCCCACCTTTGTGCAGCTACATCTCACAGCAGGCCATTAGTATGTCTGGAAGCCAAACAAGGAGAGTGTCAGAGAACGTACCTTGCCAGGCGTGTTGGTGGTCGCTTTGGTGTGCGTTCGCTCGCGCCGATGCGCGCTGATGTTGGGCATGTTCCTGTCTGCGCTGGTGCACTTCCCAGACTTCGGGCGCGCGCGCCTGTGCGAGATGGTGTGCCTGTGCGCGCATTGTGTGCGCGCGCTGATGCGCCGATGCGCCATTGCGCGTGCCGATGCATGCCGGTTTGCCCATTTAAACTCCTGGAACACTTCAGACCGGTGCTGTCTGATCTACAGTCCCCTGTGTATCCTGCTCCTGTTATTTGCCTGAAACCTGATCTTCTGACCACCCGGCTTGTTACTGGACTTTTCCTGCTATCCGCCTGCACCCGACCTCAGCCTGTCTTTGACCCTGAACCTGCCTACCCCGCTGTACTATACTGCCTGAACGTTGCCGAACCCTGCTTGTCTTGACCACTCTCTCTGCACCTGCCCAGCTGCACTGCTCTACACATCTGCCTGCCTACCTGCCTGCCTGCAGTGAGCCTGGCTCAGCTACTCTCCTGAACCCAGGATCCGGAGCTGCCTTCCAGTAACCACTCTCAGGCTCTCTTACCCTTCCGCACTCCCGTGCCTCCTGTCTGCACTACCAGGGGCCCGCGAGTCGGATCCGTACGGGGGACCTTCCTCTGCTCTAACGGACTCGCTGATCAGGTACGTACAACCCTGACAGTATCAGACAGCCATGTCCGAGTCCGAGCAGAGAAGGGATCCCATGGAGGAATTGTGCAGACACCTGAATGGGCTGACGCAAGCCGTGAAAGACCTCCAAGCCGGCTATACCAGATTGGAGGAGAGGGTACAAGTTCTGTCCACACCTGCCAGCTCTCAAGGCGCCACATCCACGGGATACTCAGCTACACCTTCTGTCGTCATGCTTCCTCCGGAAGCCAGGGTTCCTACACCCGAGAAGTTTGCGGGCGACCGCAGTAAATATCGTGCGTTCCCCAACGCCTGCGAACTTTTCTCTGGAGGTAACCAAGGTGGGCTTCATCATCTCCCTGCTGACTGACGAGCCGCAGGCCTGGGCTCACCGCCTCCTAGAGCAGAAGGATGCCTCCTTGGAGACCCTTGCCACGTTCTTTGCCGCTATGTCCCAACTTTACGAGGATCCGCAACAAGCTGCTACCGCAGAATCCGTTCTTCACTCTCTCCTGCAAGGCCGCAGAGCGGCCGAGGACTATGCGGCAGAGTTCAAACGATGGAGTTCCAACACGGAATGGAATGACGCTGCTTTGCGCTATCAATTCCGGATGGGCTTGTCGGATCAGCTCAAGGACGAGCTAGCACGTGTCGGAGTTCCCCAAACCCTGGACAAGCTAATAGATCTGTCAATTCAGATCAACCGGCGCCTGAGAGAGCGCAAGCGCCGCTCTGAGAGGACCTCCAGTCAATTCCGACCCACCTGGTTGCTTCCCAAGGTTCCAAACCCAGTCCGTCTGGCACCACCGGCTTCCCCGTCGCCGGCCTTAGATGACCCGGAACCCATGCAACTGGGCCTACTTCGCCCTTCTCTCTCTCCCGAAGAACGCCAGCACAGGCGTAGCAACAATCTGTGCATGTACTGTGGTGAACCAGGACACTACGTAAGATCCTGCCCGGCCAAGATGCGTAAGTGCCTGCCTGTTTCTTCTACTTGTGCCTCTTTGTTGCCTAACCCAACTTCTCACTTGGCTCTCTCCATTTCTTTACAGCCCCCCGGAAGGACTACCGCAATCCCAGTATCCGCCATTATTGATTCGGGGGCATGCAGCTGCTTTATCGATTTGACATTTGCTGCCAATCATCACATTCCCCTGCAGCCGAAATCCCGGGGACTTGCAGTACACCTCGCTGATGGTTCCATTATTAAATCCGGCCCTGTCACTCAGGAAACCGTTCCCTTGTTGGCCTCCTTGGCAACCCACCATCAGGAGTTCCTAAGTCTGGATGCCATCTCCTCTCCGTTATTCCCCGTCATTTTGGGGATGCCCTGGCTGCAAGCCCATAACCCCAATATTGACTGGACTACAGGGAGGGTCAAATTCCTCTCAGATTATTGCCAGCAACATTGCCTGCAACAAGCCTCTACTGACCGTCCTCATCTGCTCTGTCTGGACACAGACCCTGACCTTCAGAAAAACATCCCTGAGCCCTATCACGACTTTCTGGACGTGTTCAGTAAGAAGGGAGCAGAAACCCTTCCTCCTCACAGACCATATGATTGCCCTATAGAACTTTTGCCTGGGACTGAAGTACCTTTTGGGAGGATCTTCCCATTGACCGAGCAGGAATTGGGCACCCTAAAGGTCTACATCGATGACAACCTAAAAAAAGGGTTCATCCGCCCGTCCACCTCGCCTGCAGGTGCGGGCATCTTTTTTGTTGAAAAAAAGGACCATTCCCTATGCCCCTGTATTGATTATCGGGAGTTGAACAAAATCACCATTAAAAACCGTTATCCATTACCTCTCGTGCCGGAACTTTTCCAGAGGCTGGGAACGGCGGTCATATTCACCAAGCTTGACCTCCGAGGGGCGTACAACCTGATCCGCATTTGAGAGGGGGACGAGTGGAAAACAGCCTTCCGCACGCGATTCGGGCACTACGAGTACCTAGTTATGCCGTTCGGACTGTGTAATGCTCCGGCTACCTTCCAACATTTTGTCAACGACATTTTCCGTGATTACCTGGACTTGTACGTCATAGTATACCTGGACGATATCTTGATATTCTCCTCCTCAGTAGACGACCATCGCAGGCATGTCCGGAATGTCCTTGTTCGACTCAGACAACATGGACTTTACGCCAAACCGGAGAAATGTGAGTTCGAGCGGCAAAGCATCCAGTTTCTCGGGTTGATCATTTCGATTGAGGGCATTAAAATGGACCCTCAGAAGGTGTCGGCTATCCTGGACTGGCCTGCTCTCACGGATAAAAAAGGGGTCCAGCGCTTCATCGGATTTTCCAACTTTTACCGGAAGTTCATCAGAAGTTTCTCTGCAATTGTCGCCCCTCTTACTGAATTAACCAAACAAGGAAACCGATTCTATTGGTCCCCTAGAGCCCAAGCTGCCTTTGACAAACTGAAGGAATTATTTGTCTCTGCCTCCATCCTGAAGCACCCTGACCCTGCACTACCCTTCGTCCTGAAAGTGGACGCTTCCGAAAATGCAGTGGGGGCTGTGCTATCCCAGCGTCAGGGGGCCAAAGCCTTACTCTTTCCAGTGGCCTTCTTCTCGCGCAAGCTTTCCACTGCGGAACGGAACTACGATGTGGGAGATCAGGAACTCCTGGCTATCAAGGCCGCGTTAGAAGAGTGGCGTTACCTGCTCGAGGGGGCTGCACACCCCATTTTGGTCTACACGGACCACAAGAACCTCGAGTACCTGAGAACAGCTAAGAGGTTGAAACCAAGGCAGGCAAGGTGGGCACTTTTTTTCTCAAGGTTTCTGTTTCACATCACCTACAGGCCTGGCTCAAAAAACATTAAACCGGATGCACTGTCCCGAATGTTCAGCATTCCTGAAGAGAACTTACCTGTTGACACCATCCTCCCTGCCGGGAACTTCCTGCTGCTTCAAGAAGACCTCATGTCCCGTATTAAGCTGGCGTCTGCTGGCTTGACCTCTCTTCCGGAGAACTGTGTCAGGGCACAAGATGGTCTGATCAGGCACGAGGGCAAAATTCTGGTCCCAGAGGGTCTTCGGATAGCTGTTCTGGAACTTTGCCATGACCACAAGTTGGCCGGACATTTCGGTACCTTGAAAACGGCCGAGCTAATCAAGCGCACGTTCTGGTGGCCGCAGCTGGGTAGCGACTGCAAAAGCTACGTGGACTCATGCAACACCTGCTCCCGGAACAAGAATAGCCGGATGAGGGCCTGGGGTCTATTAAAACCTTTACCTGTCCCTGAAAGACCCTGGAAGATGGTGTCGATGGACTTCATAGTGGAGCTCCCTCTGTCCGAAGGATTCTCCACGGTCTTTGTTGTCATCAACAGGCTGTTCAAAATGGCTCATTTTTTGCCCATGAAAGGCACACCTTCCGCCATGGAGACGGCAAAGGTTTTTATCAGGGAGATAGTGAGGCTCCATGGAGTCCCGGCAAGTATTGTCTCGGACCGAGGTGTCCAGTTCACCTCCAGATTGTGGAAGGCTCTTTGTGGTTCTCTGGAAATTGAGTTGGCATTCTCATCGGCTTATCACCCTCAGACGAATGGTCAAACAGAGAGAACCAACCAAACCTTAGAACAGTACCTCCGTTGCTTTTCCTCCTTTTCCCAGGATGATTGGGTCTCTCTGCTCCCCATCGCTGAATTTGCTTACAACAACTCCCTGCACTCTGAAACTAAGCAAACCCCATTCTTTGCCAACTATGGTTTCCATCCTTCCTTTTTACCCAGTACCATACCCGAATGCACCATCCCTGCAGTGTCCGAAACAATGGACTTCTTCATCTCCAATAACAAACTTCTACAGGAGACCATGTCCAAGACCCAGGAGTACAACAAGAGGATGTTTGATAGGAAAAGGAGAGGGGAACTCATTCTGGAGCCTGGCAACCAGGTGTGGTTGTCATGGATATGCAGTAGTGTTTGTCTTTTAGCTTACCTTCCTTCCTATGTGTTCATCTTAGAGGCCAGAACCCTTTCACCTGGCTTCCTTTATAATCTCCTCCCAGCCTGACTCCACCCCAGGCCCTATCACAGAACACTATATTAACCTGTAACAAGCCTGCTTTGCTGATCAACGTGTTTGTTAGGCATTGTGTGTTTGGGTTCCTGCCTGCCGTGTGCTACGTCTGTCTCTCTGTTACGTTCTTGGCTTGTCCCCGACTATCCCTGTCTGCTCGTGACCCTTGACCTTCGGCTTGTCTTTCGTTATCCTTGTCTGCTTGTGGCCCTTGACCTTCAGCTTGTTATTCGTTACTCTTATATCTTGTGCTGCTGCTTCCCCTCTTGTCCCCTTATCCTACGGGGCGTGAGCTAGGAGACTCTAGGGGCCGCGACCTGGACCCAGCCTGCAGCATAACATCCTCACCACTAGAGGCTCTGGAGAAGACCTGCTGGGTCTAGACTCCGCGCCCTGGGGAATCTTGGCTCTAGCTTCCTATAGGATCCCGGTTGTGCTCCTCTGGTCCCGCTTTCCACAACCACCCAGTTTCCTATCCGCAGCAGTCAGCCATAGGGTTCACTACCTTGCGGTGCACTCCTGTCCCCCTACGGTGTGCATCTGTCACCTGGCCGTAGGTGACCTGACAGTGGTTATCCACAATCAACCTAAAGATGGCCTGTCCGTCAAGGAAGTTGGGCCCTAAGTTCATGGGACCTTTCTCGGTAAAGAGGAGAATCAACAATGTGGCATATGAGCTCGACCTACCCAACACCCTGAAGGTCCACCCAGTCTTTCCTGGGGCCCAATATTTAAGCCTGTTGTCCCTAACCCCTTCGCTGGCCGTAACACTGGCCCACCGGAACCTGTTTTGATCGACAACAAGGAGAAATTTGAGGTGGAGGCAATCCTGGACTGTAGGAAAAGACACAACCAGATTCAATATCTAATTAAGTGGAGGGGTTACGGCCCAGAAGATAATTCCTGGGAACCCGAAAGCGGCATACATGCGGAGGAACTCATGCAAGCTTTCAGAAGGTCTCATGCCGCGAAGATCGCTCAATTGGGCATCCGGAGGCTGCCCTTAAGGGGGGGCACTGTCAGAGAACGTACCTTGCCAGGTGTGTTGGTGGTCGCTTTGGTGTGCGTTCGCGCGCACCGATGGGCGCTGATGTTGGGCATGTTCCTGTCCGTGCTGGTGCACTTCCCAGACTTCGGGCGCGCGCGCCTGTGTGCAATGGTGTGCCTGTGCGCGCGGGTGCATGTGCGCGCATTGTGTGCGCGCGCGTGCGTGCGCCATTGCGCACGCTGATGCGCCGATGCGCCATTGCGCGCGCCGATGCATGCCGGTTTGCCCATTTAAACTCCTGGAACACTTCAGACCGGTGCTGTCTGATCTACAGTCCCCTGTGTATCCTGCTCCTGTTATTTGCCTGAAACCTGATCTTCTGACCACCCGGCTTGTTACTGGACTTTTCCTGCTATCCGCCTGCACCCAACCTCAGCCTGTCTTTGACCCTGAACCTGCCTACCCCGCTGTACTATACTGCCTGAACGTTGCCGAACCCTGCTTGTCTTGACCACTCTCTCTGCACCTGCCCAGCTGTGCTGCTCTACACATTTGCCTGCCTACCTGCCTGCCTGCAGCCAGCCTGGCTCAGCTACTCTCCTGAACCCAGGATCCGGAGCTGCCTTCCAGTAACCACTCTCAGGCTCTCTTACCCTTCCGCACTCCCGTGCCTCCTGTCTGCACTACCAGGGGCCCGCGAGTCGGATCCGTAAGGGGGACCTTCCTCTGCTCTAACGGACTCGCTGATCAGGTACGTACAACCCTGACAGAGAGGCAGACTGGATGACCAAGCCGTCCTCTCTCACCCAGGCTCAGGGTACTTTGTCTGGCAAAGCAGCTGCCAAAGCGGCCTCTTCCCTCGGCTCAATGGCATCAGTCACTCCTTCCTTAGCCCCACCATGTCCTCTTGAGGAGTCCCCCGAACTGTTTGAGCACAGTGTTGGGTACATGCTCCTGGAGGATGCCCAGTGTTTTGAAGGCTCCGATGATGGAACCCAGCTGGAGGAAGGCAGTATTGTGAGCCCAGAGAGAGGGGGTAGTAACGTGAGCCCAGAGAGAGGGGGTGCCCAACAAGGACAGCTATCTGGCAGTCATGTTCCCCCAGCTGCAGCATACTGCCAGATTTGCTCCAGTGATGAGGAGGGAGGGGATGATGAGGTCACTGACTCCACGTGGGTGCCTGATAGGAGAGAGGAGGAGGAGGAGGAGGAGGCACATCTCAGACGAGGCAGGATGCCCTCCAGGGGCCAGCTTAAGGGCAGCACACCGACTGCATCACACCGCAGAGCTCCGCATGTGCAGGGCGCTGCTGTCTCTGCGCGTTATTCCAAAAGTTCTTTGGTGTGGGCCTTTTTTGAGACGTGTGCAGCAGATAGCACCGTTGCCATTTGCAACATATGTCTAAAGCGTATCTCGCGTGGCCAAAACATCAGCCGCTTGGGCACCACGTGCTTGACCAGACATATGTCGACCTGCCATGCAGTCCGTTGGCAAGCTTACCTAAAAGACCCACACCAAAGAATAAAGCGGACCTCTCCTTGCTCCTCATCAGCTGGGATCTCCAACTCCACTATACCTTCAGTCCTTTCTGAAACCTGCACTGAGAGCAATGAAGGTGTAGAATCAGGTGTGTCACAGGCAAGGACTTGCGGACAATCTGCGATCGGTACACCAACGTCCGATTGTACCAGGCAAATTTCCGTGGCCCAGCTGCTGCACCGCCGAAAGAAGTTTGCTCCCAGCCACCCACATGCCCAGCGGTTGAATGCTAGCTTGGCTAAATTGCTAGCACTTCAACTTTTGCCTTTTCAGTTGGTAGACTCTGCCCCCTTCCGTGAGTTTGTGGAATGTGCGGTTCCTCAGTGGCAGGTTCCCAAACGCCACTTTTTCTCATGGAAGGCGATTCCGTCTCTCTACCGGCATGTGAAAGGCAATGTCTTGGCCTCGCTGGACAGGGCGGTTAGCGGTAAGGTGCATATTACCACTGACTCATGGTCCAACAGGCATGGACAGGGACGTTACCTATCTTTCACGGCGCATTGGGTGACTCTGATGGCAACTGGGAAGGATGCAGGACAAGGTGCAGTAGTGTTGGAGGTTGTTCCGCCACCACGCCTCCAAAATGTAACTACTGGTGATTCTGACACACCTCTCTCCTCCACCCCCTCCTCTTCTTCTTCCTCCATGGCCTCTACCTGTGCTTTGTCCTTGGAACCAGCAGTGCTCCGTAGGCATTCAAGGGGCTACGCAAGTACGCAGGCAAAAATATGCCATGCAGTGCTTGAGCTGGTGTGCTTGGGGGACAGGAGCCACACTGGGGCAGAGATTCTGTCAGCTCTGCAGGGGCAGGCTCAGAGGTGGTTGACACCACGCCAGCTTAAGCCAGGAAAGGTGGTTTCCGACAATGGCACCAACCTCCTCTCCGCCCTCCGACAGGGACAACTGACCCATGTGCCCTGTTTGGCTCACGTCCTTAACTTGGTGGTGCAGCGGTTCTTGGGCAGGTACCCAGGCTTACAGGAGGTCCTGAAGCAGGCCAGGAAACTCTGTGGGCATTTCCACTGGTCATATAATGCCAGTGCTCGGCTGGCTGACCTGCAAAAGGATTACAACCTGCCCAAGAACCGCCTAATCTGTGACATGCCCACCAGGTGGAACTCTACTTTGGCCATGCTGCAGCTGCTTCACCCGCAGAAGAGGGCCATCAATGAGTATCTGTTGCAATATGGCACCAGGACAGGGTCAGGGGAGCTTGGATTTTTTTCCCCACGCCAGTGGGCCGTGATCAGGGATGCAAGCACTGTCCTGGCACCATTTGAGGAGGCCACGAGGATGGTGAGCAGTGACAGTGCATGCATCAGTGACACTGTCCCTCTTATCCACCTGTTGGAGCACACGCTGCGTGGAATAATGGACAGGGCACTTGAGGCAGAACAGAGGCAGGAAGAGGAGAAATTCCTTACCTCTCATGGCCCCGTTTATCCAGACAGTGTTCCTGCTGGCCCGGCTATCACACAGGAAGAGGAGGAGGAGGAGGATTATTGTGTCAGCATGGAGGTGGAGCCTAGCACTCAGCAACAGCAGCAGTCTTCAAGGGATCAATTACAGTCCCAAGACACCCATGGACTTGTACGTGGCTGGGAGGAGGTGGCTGCGGATCATGTCGTCCTCAGTGACCCAGAGGACTCCGCACCGAATGCCTCAGCAAACCTACGCTGCATGGCCTCCCTGATCCCTCAAAGCCTGCGTAAGGATCATCGTATTCATGCGATCAAGGAGAGGGATCATTACTGGGTGGCAACCCTCCTTGATCCACGTTACAAGGCTAAGGTTGCGGACCTTATTTTGCCGTCGCAGAGGGAGCAGAGGATGAAGCATCTTCGGGAGGCCTTGCAGAAAGGTCTGTGCAAAGTGTTCCCAGAGACTGGGAGTTACAAATTCCTGGTCCTGGACAATGTGTTGCGGAGGCTCTGGTCAGTCAAAGAAGGAGCGGTGGAGAAGGTGGCCGTCTTACCGATGCGTTCAGACAATTTTTTAGTACGCAGCCCCAAGGTATGATCGGTTCCAGCAACCATCGCCAGCGTCTGGTTTACATGGTGCAGGAATACCTAGGGGCAAGATCAGACTTGGACACCTTTCCCACTGAAAATCCTCTGGGTTACTGGGTCTTGAGGATGGATCACTGGCTAGAGCTTGCACAGTATGCAATTGAGGTACTGGCCTGTCCTGCATCCAGCGTTCTTTCGGAACGCACATTCAGTGCTTCTGGAGGCTTTGTAACCGATTACAGGGTGTGCCTGTCCACCGACTCGGTCGATCGACTGACCTTCATAAAAATGAATCAGTCTTGGATCACCACTAGCTACCAAGCACCTGATGCTGATGTAACCAAATTATTGTTTTGGAAATGTCAGATCCCTTCAAGACTGCCTATGCTGATGCTGAGTGACTATCCTGTTATGCTGAGTGACTACCCTCTTCCTCCTCAATAATCATGCTGATAGCTTGAAAGAACATTTTTGGTTCTGGGCACCGCCACCAGTGGCTAAGGCCCAATTTTTCAGCCCCTGTTTGACAGGGGCGTGTATTTACAATTTTTGATGCAATGCTTTGCAGCAGGGCTCATTGCTGTGCTCCAACTACAGTATCTGTGAGGGGTTGCAGTGTTGTGGCACCAGCACCAGTGCCTAAGGCCCAATTTTTCAGCCACTGTTTAACAGGGGCATGTATTTATAATTTTTGATGCAATGCTTTGCGCTCCAAGTACAGTATCTGTGAGGGGTTGCAGTGTTGTGACACCAGCACCAGTGCCTAAGGCTCAATTTTTCTGGCCCTGTTTAACAGGGGCGTGTAATTACAATTTTCGATGCAATACTTTGCAACAGAGCTCATTGCTGCACTCCAACTACAGTATCTGTGAGGGGTTGCAGTGTTGTGGCACCAGTGCCTAAGGCCCATTTGTTCTGCCCCTGTTCAACAGGGGCATGTAATTACAATTCTTGATCTAATAATTCACAGCAGGGCCCGTTCCTGCGCCCACCAAGAGTAACTGTGAGGGCTTACAGTGTTGTGGCAACACCACCACCACCAAAGGCCCAATTTTTCTGCCCCTGTTCAACAGGGGCATGTGAATACAATTCTTGATCTAATATTTCACAGCTGGGCCCATTCCTGCGCCCACCAAGAGTAACTGTGAGGGCTTACAGTGTTGTGGCAACACCACCACCACCACCAAAGGCCAAATTTTTCTGCCCCTGTTCAACAGGGGCATGTGATTACAATTCTTGATCTAATATTTCACAGCTGGGCCAATTCCTGCGCCCACCAAGAGTAACTGTGAGGAATTACAGTGTTGTGGCACCAGCACCACCACCACCACCAAAGGCCCAATTTTTCCTACCACTGTTCAACAATGTCATGTAATTACAATTCTTGATCTAATATTCCACACAGCTGGACCCATTCCTGCGCCCACCAAGAGTAACTGAAGACTTACAGTGTTGTGGCACCAGCACCACCACCAAAGGCCCAATCTTTCCTACCACTGTTCAACAATGGCATGTAATTACAATTCTTGATAAAATAGTTTCATAGCAGGGCGTTCCAGCGCCCACCAAGAGTAACTGTGAGGGCTTACAGTGTTGTGGCAACACCAACATCTAAGGGGCAAATTTCTGCAGAGTATATACGGCAGGCCCCTACTTTCAAACATCCAACTTACAAACGACTCCTACTTGCAAAGACTACTAGATTTTTTGGCTGGAGCTACACTTAAAAAATTTACCTGTTCCAAATTACAAACAGATTCTACTTAAGAACAAACCTACAGTCCCTGTCTTGTTTGCACCGCCTGTATACTGCTGTTCAGAGTATATAGGGCCTTTTCTTAATTTGGGTGCGGGGTTCCCCTTATTATCCATACAAGACCCAAAGGGGCTGGTAGTGGGCTGGTAATGGGCTAGGGGGGGGTTGGGGTGGGGGGTACCCATGCTAATTTTCTCAATGATTTTCATCTATATTGCCAGGACCAGACATTACATTAAAGCCGCAAGCAGTTTTAAATGACTTTTTTTCCTTTCGAAATGTCATTTTGTGCAGGGACAGTTCTAAACACAGGAAACACGTGCTACTTCACAGGCATACTTTAGACACCCCCCTGGTATGATATTTAAAGGAATATTTATACTTTTTTTTTCACTTTGTGCAACATTAAAATCACTGCTCCCAAAAAAACTTCAGTTTTTAAAACGTATTTTTGCATTGATACATGTCCCCTGGGGCAGGACCCGGGTCCCCAAACCCTTTTTACGACAATGACTTGCATATTAGCCATTATAATTAGCACTTTTGATTTCGAACGTTCGCGTCCATTGTATTTAATAGGGTTCTAAATTTTGCGCAAACTTTCCATCCGTTCGCAGGTTCTGGTGCGAACCGTACCGGGGGGTGTTCGGCTCATCCCTACTATTAATATGTTACTGATGTAATATAGGTGAGGGGACACACTGGACACCTTTGCTGCCATTGTGCTTTGTGCTGGGTGTCCAGTGTGTCCATGTGTCTTTAAGGAAAACTGGGATACCTCCAAGCTCACCTGCCCTTTATCTATTATTTTAATGCATGTGCTTCCACTGTGGAGTCTCTCATAAATTTACAAGAGTTAGGACTGGAGAAATATGTTGGGTGCCTTGAAGCGGCTCTCCAGCTTACACACGTATTTGCAAATGTGTGCTAACGAAACCTCTGTTTTTCACCCAAACTGTTAGACAGGATAATTTGGTTGGTAGCAGATTGGCTGGCGAGTTAAGCTGGGAATTTTCTTTGGTTTTGTTTTACCTATGCAGGTACCCTGGGGTAACCACTGTTAGCGTTAGATAGGGAAAGGACATTCTGCTATGTTGTGTTTATAATGCTGAGCTTTTAGTAAAAGTTGTTAACCGAACAAAGCCTGGTGTGAAGTTACTCAAGGGGTGCACATGGGGTCCTGGCACACACACAATTCTGAGTCTATTACAGCACACAAAAGGTTAACTGTCATCAGTCATTGGAGTAGTACCTACTAAGGTGACAGGTTCTCCGGTAGTGAGGGGGTCTGGTGTTATGGCTCCTTCCCTAGCTGTCTGTTTCTGTCAGTCCCTGGGAGCGGATTAGCATTTAAAGAGTTATGGCCTGATCATTGGATACGGAGGAACAAGAGTTAAGTAAGTACGAGTTAAGTAAGTATGTAATAAGTCTGTGCAATGTGCTCAGCGGGACCCCATTCTGTTAGGAGTGGTGTAGCAGAGATACACTGACTGGTGGAGCAGGCATAGGCTCTGCGTGTCCCTCTTAAAGCAACACAAGCACCTGGTAAAGTGTGTAGAACATGGGACGGTATCCTTGGAAGAACCCACATAGCACTACACACAAGTGGTTCATCTCTTATTTGGAGCACTGCCCTAATGTTTGACTTTCACTTTACCGCAGCTGGTCATGGTATAGCACTGATAACCATGGTTTCGGGCAAAGTGTGTTATAACAACAGACCCTTCTTTCCTCCTAGCGTAGCCCAGAAGAGCCCACCCCAGGGTAGGCCCCCCACCCATGTTTGGTGCCCAACGAGTTAATAGGGAACATATGGAGGCAATGTCATCTGTCTATCACAACATGCACCCTACCCTTACATATCCTTACATGGATTGTGTTCAATGTAATTTTGTAATTATAAACCCATTTTCCACACACCCAAGAACAGAAAAAAATCCAATTAAATTATTTGTAAACTGTTCTTCCAGAAGTGTGATAGATCTTCTTCAATGTTCCCATGGAAAGACATATGTTGGACAAGCCTCGCGTAAGGTTCAAATCAGATTTAATGAACACAGAAGCAGCAGGAGGCAGTAGCATATAATTTCTGGAATGCAAATCACAACAGTTCACAGTTACGGTTCACTGTATTGAAGAATTTGAATGTCCACCAATAGGAGGGACCTGTTCAGGCTGATACGCCAGAGGGAATTATATTTGATTTGCCAACTAGACCCGAATGAGCTGAACAAAGGACCTGACCTCACATTGTTTCTTTATTCTTGTCTGGTTCCACCACAGAGAGAGGTTCCTGTATATATGTTAGTGGGTTGAGTGTTTGTTTGATGGACGGGGGACCATCACTCCTTATACTTACCCACATTTCTTGTGACCAAACAATAACTCTCATCCTCTTTACTCACAGATATTGACTACGGTCTTGCTCCTGACGAGGGGCTTTAAGGCCCTGAAACGCGTAGAGCTCACATCGACTGATTAGTCTACTCCTTACTTTATGTGATACAGACGTTCCATTCAATACTGTTCAATTTATTAAAAATTTCTTTGACGGTCACTTGATTTTTTCCCAAAACATTTTTTGATTGACAAATCATGTTGAACATCCCATGTAATGTGATTCTCGAATTTTTCCTACCTTATAAATTCCTTGTTGGAATAATTTTTAGCATGCTTTTCTTGGTTTGACCCAATGTTCATATGTATCTTTACGAATAGCAAAATGCATACAGTTTAGAAATGACATGTATATGTACACGTATTGTCATCCTGACCAATTAAAGTTATTTTTGTATTTTATATTTATATTCGCTTTCATGTGTCTCATATAAAGTCCCACCCTTTGCTCTTCATCAATCATCTAATTTAGGGATGGAGGAGGGGATTGAATGGCCCCATTTATCCTCATTAAAAGTCCCACCATTGCTATTTCCTTTCTTTTCCCAAACAATTAGGGATGGAGACACATGAAATGCCTAAAATTTAAAAATGCAGTTCCTTTTATCAATAATTATCCTACCTGTGTGCCTACCAGCTCGCATTATAATTATTTAATTCTGTTTTTTCCTGTGTATCATTTTATTTGCAGACCCCCTTTTGCTCTCCATATTCCTACTGCTTTAATACACCAATGCATGATGCCTGTGCATCGCCGCTGTCGGCCCTGTTTGGCTGCTGGGCTGGGCTTCTTGTGTCACGTTTGGGCACTGGGTGTCCCCCCAGCCCCGATCTGATGCGGGGTGGGCGGGGGCTACGCCACTGTGTGTCGACATCACGCTCCCCGCCGTAGGTGTGTGGCGTCCTCGTGACGCTACAGCCCCCTCCCTAGGCGTGGTTTTTACCATCTGTCAGCATACCGGGGGTGATCTCGGTTACGACCGGACACCCCCCCTGTGCTTTCGCTTGACGTTGGGGGCGGGGCTGCGACAGCGTCGCCTATATGGGCTTCCCCCCCTGCAGAGTCTCAAATCCGGTTCACATCACTTCTTCCCCTACCAAGGACCCACACACACAGCTGCTGTGCACTATTTGTTCACAGCTATTATGCATTATTGTATACATTCATTTCTTTTACTTCACCTCACCCTGTCCTCTGCAGGTTTCCCTTCACTTTTTTCTCCATGGTTAGCTTGCTTTTGTGATTGCTTGATATTTTCTTTGTAGATTTTAACATCCTTTTGCACCATCACCACTATTTTTCCACCTACACCCCAGATTTAATTATATATTTTTTACTTTCAATTATATTTACATTTATAATTATTATTATTTTATTAGTATTTATGTTCATTTTAATTTAATTTTTTTATTTTTTTTCCCATTACACAGTTTTCTTTTTTCTTTTTTTCCCCAGATTCCCCCCCCCGGGTCTGTTTCACCAGCTTTCCCTCCACACCACTACCATGACTCTGTTTGGGTGCACGCCTTGTGGTCCGGCTGCCGCCCACCCCGCCTCCTCAGCTCCCATCCGTGGCTTTCCTTGTTTGGCTCATCGTCATCACGGCCGCGTGGCTTTTGCTCAGACATACATGTAAGTTAGTGGGTTGAGTGTTTGTTTGATGGACGGGGGACCATCACTCCTTATACTTACCCACATTTCTTGTGACCAAACAATAACTCTCATCCTCTTTACTCGTAGATATTGACTACGGTCTTGCTCCTGACAAGGGGCTTTAAGGCCCTGAAACGCGTAGAGCTCACATCGACTGATTAGTCTACTCCTTACTTTATGTGATACGGACGTTCCATTCAATACTGTTCAATTTATTTAAAATTTCTTTGACAGTCACTTGATTTTTTCCCCCAAAAATTGTTTGATTGACAAATCATGTTGAACATCCTATGTAATGTGATTCTCGAATTTTTCCTACCTTATAAATTCCTTGTTGGAATAATTTTTAGCATGCTTTTCTTGGTTTGACCCAATGTTCATATGTATCTTTACATATAGCAAAATGCATACAGTTTAGAAATGACATGTATATGTACACGTATTGTCATCCTGACCAATTAAAGTTATTTTAGTATTTTATATTTATATTCGCTTTCATGTGTCTCATATAAAGTCCCACCCTTTGCTCTTCATCAATCATCTAATTTAGGGATGGAGGATGGGATTGAATGGCCCCACTTATCCTCATTAAAAGTCCCACCATTGCTATTTCCTTTCTTTTCTCAAACAATTAGGGATGGAGACACATGAAATGCCTAAAATTTAAAAATGCAGTTCCTTTTATCAATAATTATCCTACCTGCATGCCTACCAGCTCGCATTATAAATATTTAATTCTGTTTTTTCCTGTGTATCATTTTATTTGCAGACCCCCTTTTGCTCTCTCCATATTCCTACTGCTTTAATACACCAATGCATGATGCCTGTGCATCGCCGCTGTCGGCCCTGTTTGGCTGCTGGGCTGGGCTTCTTGTGTCACGTTTGGGCGCTGCGACGCGCACTGGGTGTCCCCCCCGCCCCGATCTGACGCGGGGTGGGCGGGGGCTACGCCACTGTGTGTCGACGTCACGCTCCCCGCCGGAGGTGTGCAGCGTCCTCGTGACGCTACGGCCCCCTCCCTAGGCATGGTTTTTACCATCTGTCAGCACACCGGGGGTGATCTGGGTTACGACCGGACAACCCCCCCTGTGCTTTCGCTTGACGTTGGGGGCGGGTCTGTGGCGGCGTCACCTATATGGGCTTCCCCCCCTGCAGAGTCTCACATCCGGTTCACATCACTTCTTCCCCTACCAAGGACCCACACACACAGCTGCTGTGCACTATTTGTTCACAGCTATTATGCATTATGGTATACATTCATTTCTTTTACTTCACCTCACCCTTTCCTCTGCAGGCTTCCCTTCACTTTTTTCTCCATGGTTAGCTTGCTTTTTTTGATTGCTTGATATTTTCTTTGTAGATTTTAACATCCTTTTGCACCATCACCACTATTTTTCCACCTACACCCCAGATTTAATTATATTTTTTACTTTCAATTATATTTATAATTATTATTATTTTATTAGTATTTATGTTCATTTAATTTAATTTTTTTTTTCCATTACACATTTTTCTTTTTTCTTTTGTTCCCCAGATTCCCCCCCCCCCGGGGGTCTGTTTCACCAGCTTTCCCTTCACACCACTACCATGACTCTGTTTGGGTGCACGCCCTGTGGTCCGGCTGCCGCCCACCCCGCCTCCTCAGCTCCCATCCGTGGCTTTCCTTGTTTGGCTCATCGTCATCACGGCCGCGCGGCTATTGCTCAGACATACATGTAAGTTAGTGGGTTGAGTGTTTGTTTGATGGACGGGGGACCATCACTCCTTATACTTACCCACATTTCTTTTGACCAAACAATAACTCTCATCCTCTTTACTCGAAGATATTGACTACAGTCTTGCTCCTGACGAGGGGCTTTAAGGCCCTGAAACGCGTAGAGCTCACATCGACTGATTAGTCTACTCCTTACTTTATGTGATACGGACGTTCCATTCAATACTGTTCAATTTATTTAAAATTTATTTGACAGTCACTTCATTTTTTCCCAAAAAATGTGTTTGATTGACAAATCATGTTGAACATCCCATGTAATGTGATTCTCAAATTTTTCCTACCTTATAAATTCCTTGTTGGAATAATTTTTAGCATGCTTTTCTTGGTTTGACCCAATGTTCATATGTATCTTTACGTATAGCAAAATGCATACAGTTTAGAAATGACATGTATATGTACACGTATTGTCATCCTGACCAATTAAAGTTATTTTTGTATTTTATATTTATATTCGCTTTCATGTGTCTCATATAAAGTCTCACCCTTTGCTCTTCATCAATCATCTAATTTAGGGATGGAGGAGGGGATTGAGTGGTCCCATTTATCCTCATTAAAAGTCCCACCATTGCTATTTCCTTTCTTCCCCCTGTATATATGTATATTTTTTTCTCTTTTTCATAAACGTATATATGTATATACATATGTGTATAGTATTTTAAATTGGGTGCACATTGCTTGTACTAATATACTTCTCTGTCTTATACTTGCTACATTTCTAACCATGGTCCTTTTGTTTATATTGTAGATTGTGAATCTTCACCCATCTGAAAATGCTGCCTAAACCTTACCTATTAGAGTTTTTTTCTAAGAATTCTTTTAATTATATGCATTATTTTCTTAATGTTGTGCTTAGATAAACTAGGTCGTGCCCCATTCCTTTTGCAGCCTTGCTCTAAAACCAGCTGATTGGGTAATGTTCTATCAATGCTGTGCTTAGCAAGTCCCAAAAGCCTGGTGGAAATGATGCCACAACCAGAAACAGGAACCAGAAGCAGTGCTGGGACAAGGCCATTTGGTGCCCAGGGCGAAGATTGCAAACTGCGCCCCCCCCCCCATTTTTAAGAAAGAATGAAAGAATCAATGTCGTTTCAAAACAAGAATATACTTAAAACAATACAAATTCAATTAGGTTTAAGGTGATAGAAACAGAGTTCACTCACACATTTTAATTATATGTACAAATCCCCCCACTTTCCCAGCCCTCCTCTCTGTACACATCCCCCCACTTTCCCAGCCCTCCTCTCTGCACAAATCCCCCCCAACTTTCCCAGCCCTCCTCTCTGCACAAATCCCCCCACTTTCCCAGCCCTCCTCTCTGCACAAATCCCCCCACTTTCCCAGCCCTCCTCTCTGCACAAATCCCCCCCAACTTTCCCAGCCCTCCTCTCTGCACAAATCCCCCCACTTTCCCAGCCCTCCTCTCTGTACACATCCCCCCACTTTCCCAGCCCTCCTCTCTGCACAAATCCCCCCAACTTTCCCAGCCCTCCTCTCTGTACACATCCCCCCACTTTCCCAGCCCTCCTCTCTGTACACATCCCCCCACTTTCCCAGCCCTCCTCTCTGCACAAATCCCCCCCAACTTTCCCAGCCCTCCTCTCTGCACAAATCCCCCCACTTTCCCAGCCCTCCTCTCTGCACAAATCCCCCCACTTTCCCAGCCCTCCTCTCTGCACAAATCCCCCCCAACTTTCCCAGCCCTCCTCTCTGCACAAATCCCCCCACTTTCCCAGCCCTCCTCTCTGTACACATCCCCCCACTTTCCCAGCCCTCCTCTCTGCACAAATCCCCCCAACTTTCCCAGCCCTCCTCTCTGTACACATCCCCCCACTTTCCCAGCCCTCCTCTCTGTACACATCCCCCCACTTTCCCAGCCCTCCTCTCTGCACAAATCCCCCCCAACTTTCCCAGCCCTCCTCTCTGCACAAATCCCCCCACTTTCCCAGCCCTCCTCTCTGCACAAATCCCCCCAACTTTCCCAGCCCTCCTCTCTGTGCACAAATCCCCCCAACTTTCCCAGCCCTCCTCTCTGTACACATCCCCCCACTTTCCCAGCCCTCCTCTCTGTACACATCCCCCACTTTCCCAGCCCTCCTCTCTGCACAAATCCCCCCCAACTTTCCCAGCCCTCCTCTCTGCACAAATCCCCCCACTTTCCCAGCCCTCCTCTCTGTACACATCCCCCCACTTTCCCGGCCCTCCTCTCTGCACAAATCCCCCCAACTTTCCCAGCCCTCCTCTCTGCACAAATCCCCCCAACTTTCCCAGCCCTCCTCTCTGCACAAATCCCCCCAACTTTCCCAGCCCTCCTCTCTGCACAAATCCCCCCAACTTTTCCAGCCCTCCTCTCTGCACAAATCCCCCCAACTTTCCCAGCCCTCCTCTCTGCACAAATCCCCCCACTTTCCCAGCCCTCCTCTCTGTACACATCCCCCCCACTTTCCCAGCCCTCCTCTCTGTACACATCCCCCACTTTCCCAGCCCTCCTCTCTGCACAAATCTCCCCGACTTTCCCAGCCCTCCTCTCTGCACAAATCCCCCCAACTTTCCCAGCCCTCCTCTCTGCACAAATCCCCCCAACTTTCCCAGCCCTCCTCTCTGCACAAATCCCCCCAACTTTCCCAGCCCTCCTCTCTGCACAAATCCCCCCAACTTTCCAAGCCCTCCTCTCTGCACAAATCCCCCCACTTTCCCAGCCCTCCTCTCTGTACACATCCCCCCACTTTCCCAGCCCTCCTCTCTGTACACATCCCCCCACTTTCCCAGCCCTCCTCTCTGCACAAATCCACCCAACTTTCCCAGCCCTCCTCTCAGTACACATCCCCCCACTTTCCCAGCCCTTCTCTCTGCACAAATCCCCCCAACTTTCCCAGCCCTCCTCTCTGCACACATCCCCCCCACTTTCCCAGCCCTCCTCTCTGCACAAATCCACCCACCTTCCCAGCCCTCCTCTCTGCACAAATCCCCCCAACTTTCCCAGCCCTCCTCTCTGCACACATCCCCCCACTTTCCCAGCCCTCCTCTCTGCACAAATCCCCCCACTTTCCCAGCCCTCCTCTCTGCACAAATTCCCCCAACTTTCCCAGCCCTCCTCTATGCACAAATCCCCCCAACTTTCCCAGCCCTCCTCTCTGCACAAATCCCCCCACTTTCCCAGCCCTCCTCTCTGTACACATCCCCCCCACTTTCCCAGCCCTCTTCTCTGCACAAATCCCCCCAACTTTCCCAGCCCTCCTCTCTGCACAAATCCCCCCAACTTTCCCAGCCCTCCTCTCTGCACACATCCCCCCAACTTTCCCAGCCCTCCTCTCTGCACACATCCCCCCCACTTTACCAGCCCTCCTCTCTGCACACATCCCCCCAACTTTCCCAGCCCTCCTCTCTGCACAAATCCCCCCAACTTTCCCAGCCCTCCTCTTTGCACAAATCCCCCCAACTTTCCCAGCCCTCCTCTCTGCACACATCCCCCCACTTTCCCAGCCCTCCTCTCTGTACACACCCCCCCCCACTTTCCCTTTCCCAGCCCTCTTCTCTGCACAAATCCCCCCAACTTTCCCAGCCCTCCTCTCTGCACAAATCCCCCAACTTTCCCAGCCCTCCTCTCTGCACACATCCCCCCAACTTTCCCAGCCCTCCTCTCTGTACACATCCCCCCACTTTCCCAGCCCTCCTCTCTGCACAAATCCCCCTAACTTTCCCAGCCCTCCTCTTTGCACAAATCCCCCCAACTTTCCCAGCCCTCCTCTCTGCACACATCCCCCCCACTTTCCCAGCCCTCCTCTCTGCACACATCCCCCCACTTTCAGAGCCCTCCTCTCTGCCCCTCCACAGTCCACACATACGTTTTCCCAGTTCTTCTCCATGCTCAAATCCTCTCACACACTTTCACAGTTCAGTCTCTGCAGAGCGCGCTCTCTCTCTCTCCTTTCCCCCCTCCCCCACCTCTTCCACTGCCAGTGCTCCAGTCCAGACCATATGGTATGCGCAGGCTTTTTTTTTGCAGGTGATCGAGGAGCTGTAGCTGGGGCGAAGATTCAGGGCTCCTCCGTGCTACATTGTAAAGGCGGGGACGGAAGCTGCCTCCTGCATCAACACAGGCAGCTGTACATTGCCACGCTGGGAGCCGAAGGATGCGAGGGCTGCGCAGCGCTAGTGTGTAATGACGGGTTGGAGCAGAAAGCCCTGAGAAGGCCACTTCACTGCGCCCCCCCACCCCCAATAAATTGTACCGCCCAGGGCATCCGCCCCTTCCGCCCCCCCCCCCCCTTGTACCGGCTCTGACCAGAAGTGACGTGTCATACTATCAGCCATTGTACATATGAAGCCTGTATTTGGACGGTAAGTCACTAAGGAGGTTATTGAAAAGGGGCTCTTTCATCATTACAAAATTGGGTTTTCTTCCTACTCTGTTTTCACATGGGTCCAAAGCTTGCCATGCATTGTTCAGCTTTTTTTATTCAGCCAGAATGCTGAATGGAAGAAAACTGACCCGATTTCCATATCCACACATTTGTTCTAGATGTGGGAATCCTCCATGCTGTGTCATTGTATTCTGACAGTGGAGGAGTCAGCTGGACTCCACTGGCAGAATACACTGATCAGCGCTGCAGCGCTGATCAAACTAAAAATTTTCAAATAAGCCAGTTTATGAGTAGTCAGTCGATAGATCAAACTTCTCATGAACAGAAACGGCAATTACTGCTGAACTGGCTGAATTTCAATCCATATACAGTATTAGGGATGAGCTCGGTGTTCGAGTCGAACATAGGTTCGACTCGAACATCGGCTGTTCGCAGCGTTCGGCGAACAACGAACAATTTGGGCCGTTCGCGCCAAATTCGAGTGACGCGAACGGCCCACAATACACTGCGCCATCGCAGTGCAATCCTGGCGCTGTGATTGGCCAAGCATGCACTGTGACCCCGCATGCTTGGCCAATCACAGCGCCGGCAGCGAGGAGAGCAATGATTGGCCACAGGCAGGATGCCTGTGGCCAATTATTGCTGAGGGGGTTTAGTACACGCCCCACACTATAAAAGGCCACCAGCGCGGCGGCCTCGTGTAGTGTGTTCCGGCGCAGGGAAAGAGAAGGATAGGCAGGGCCAGTGTCATATTTTTTCTTTGCTAAACCTTGTGTGTAGGGACAGAGAAGGATAGGTAGGGAGAGTGTCAGTGTCATATTCTTTGCTAAACCTTGTTTGTAGGGACAGAGAAGGATAGGCAGGGAGAGTGTCAGTGTCATATTCTTTGCTAAACCTTGTGTGCTGAACCATATTGCTAAACCTTGTGTGTAGGGACAGACAAGGATAGGCAGTCGAGAGTGTCAGTGTCATAATCTTTGCTAAACCTAGTGCGCTGAACCATATTGCTAAACCTTGTGTGTAGGGACAGACAAGGATAGGCAGTCGAGAGTGTCAGTGTCATAATCTTTGCTAAACCTAGTGTGCTGAACCATATTGCTAAACCTTGTGTGTAGGGACAGACAAGGATAGGCAGTCGAGAGTGTCAGTGTCATAATCTTTGCTAAACCTAGTGTGCTGAACCATATTGCTAAACCTTGTGTGTAGGGACAGACAAGGATAGGCAGTCGAGAGTGTCAGTGTCATAATCTTTGCTAAACCTAGTGTGCTGAACCATTATGCTAAACCTTGTGTGTAGGGACAGACAAGGATAGGCAGTCGAGAGTGTCAGTGTCATAATCTTTGCTAAACCTAGTGTGCTGAACCATATTGCTAAACCTTGTGTGTAGGGACAGACAAGGATAGGGAGTCGAGAGTGTCAGTGTCATAATCTTTGCTAAACCTAGTGTGCTGAACCATATTGCTAAACCTTGTGTGTAGGGACAGACAAGGATAGGCAGTCGAGAGTGTCAGTGTCATAATCTTTGCTAAACCTAGTGCGCTGAACCATATTGCTAAACCTTGTGTGTAGGGACAGACAAGGATAGGCAGTCGAGAGTGTCAGTGTCATAATCTTTGCTAAACCTAGTGCGCTGAACCATATTGCTAAACCTTGTGTGTAGGGACAGACAAGGATAGGCAGTCGAGAGTGTCAGTGTCATAATCTTTGCTAAACCTAGTGTGCTGAACCATATTGCTAAACCTTGTGTGTAGGGACAGACAAGGATAGGCAGTCGAGAGTGTCAGTGTCATAATCTTTGCTAAACCTAGTGTGCTGAACCATATTGCTAAACCTTGTGTGTAGGGACAGACAAGGATAGGCAGTCGAGAGTGTCAGTGTCATAATCTTTGCTAAACCTAGTGTGCTGAACCATTATGCTAAACCTTGTGTGTAGGGACAGACAAGGATAGGCAGTCGAGAGTGTCAGTGTCATAATCTTTGCTAAACCTAGTGTGCTGAACCATATTGCTAAACCTTGTGTGTAGGGACAGACAAGGATAGGGAGTCGAGAGTGTCAGTGTCATAATCTTTGCTAAACCTAGTGTGCTGAACCATATTGCTAAACCTTGTGTGTAGGGACAGACAAGGATAGGCAGTCGAGAGTGTCAATGTCATAATCTTTGCTAAACCTAGTGCGCTGAACCATATTGCTAAACCTTGTGTGTAGGGACAGACAAGGGTAGGCAGTCGAGAGTGTCAGTGTCATAATCTTTGCTAAACCTAGTGCGCTGAACCATATTGCTAAACCTTGTGTGTAGGGACAGACAAGGATAGGCAGTCGAGAGTGTCAGTGTCATAATCTTTGCTAAACCTAGTGTGCTGAACCATATTGCTAAACCTTGTGTGTAGGGACAGACAAGGATAGGCAGTCGAGAGTGTCAGTGTCATAATCTTTGCTAAACCTAGTGTGCTGAACCATATTGCTAAACCTTGTGTGTAGGGACAGACAAGGATAGGTAGGGAGAGTGTCAGTGTCATATTCTTTGCTAAACCTTGTTTGTAGGGACAGAGAAGGATAGGCAGGGAGAGTGTCAGTGTCATATTCTTTGCTAAACCTTGTGTGCTGAACCATATTGCTAAACCTTGTGTGTAGGGACAGACAAGGATAGGCAGTCGAGAGTGTCAGTGTCATAATCTTTGCTAAACCTAGTGTGCTGAACCATTATGCTAAACCTTGTGTGTAGGGACAGACAAGGATAGGCAGTCGAGAGTGTCAGTGTCATAATCTTTGCTAAACCTAGTGTGCTGAACCATATTGCTAAACCTTGTGTGTAGGGACAGACAAGGATAGGCAGTCGAGAGTGTCAGTGTCATAATCTTTGCTAAACCTAGTGCGCTGAACCATATTGCTAAACCTTGTGTGTAGGGACAGACAAGGATAGGCAGTCGAGAGTGTCAGTGTCATAATCTTTGCTAAACCTAGTGTGCTGAACCATATTGCTAAACCTTGTGTGTAGGGACAGACAAGGATAGGCAGTCGAGAGTGTCAGTGTCATAATCTTTGCTAAACCTAGTGCGCTGAACCATATTGCTAAACCTTGTGTGTAGGGACAGACAAGCATAGGCAGTCGAGAGTGTCAGTGTCATAATCTTTGCTAAACCTAGTGTGCTGAACCATATTGCTAAACCTTGTGTGTAGGGACAGACAAGGATAGGCAGTCGAGAGTGTCAGTGTCATAATCTTTGCTAAACCTAGTGTGCTGAACCATTATGCTAAACCTTGTGTGTAGGGACAGACAAGGATAGGCAGTCGAGAGTGTCAGTGTCATAATCTTTGCTAAACCTAGTGTGCTGAACCATATTGCTAAACCTTGTGTGTAGGGACAGACAAGGATAGGGAGTCGAGAGTGTCAGTGTCATAATCTTTGCTAAACCTAGTGTGCTGAACCATATTGCTAAACCTTGTGTGTAGGGACAGACAAGGATAGGCAGTCGAGAGTGTCAATGTCATAATCTTTGCTAAACCTAGTGCGCTGAACCATATTGCTAAACCTTGTGTGTAGGGACAGACAAGGATAGGCAGTCGAGAGTGTCAGTGTCATAATCTTTGCTAAACCTAGTGTGCTGAACCATATTGCTAAACCTTGTGTGTAGGGACAGACAAGGATAGGCAGTCGAGAGTGTCAGTGTCATAATCTTTGCTAAACCTAGTGTGCTGAACCATATTGCTAAACCTTGTGTGTAGGGACAGACAAGGATAGGCAGTCGAGAGTGTCAGTGTCATAATCTTTGCTAAACCTAGTGTGCTGAACCATATTGCTAAACCTTGTGTGTAGGGACAGACAAGGATAGGCAGTCGACAGTGTCAGCGTTCTATTCTTTGCTAAACCTTGTGTGCAGGGAGAGAGAAGGATAGGCAGGGGACAGTGTCAGTGTCATTGTTGCTAAGCCTCCTGCACAGTATACACCTGAAGCTAGCCCTTATTGCTGTTTTTTCCTGGTGTGTTACACTGACAGGCATTTGCAGCACTTACAGCGGGCGGAGTGTGCTTCCTGCAAAATAAACACCTGAAGCTACCCCTTATTGCTGGTTTTCCCATCTCCCTGCAGGCCATTAGAATGTCTGGAAGGCAAACAAGGAGAGGCAGACAGTCAGGAGCCAATAAAAGAGGGCAAGCAGGCTCTGTGTCTGGGGGCAACAGTGCTGGTCGTGGACGCGGTGCATTGTCATCAGCACATGGCCATGGGACACGCTTGTCCTTCTTTTCGGCAGCTGGACATGTTGAGCCACATCATGCCGAAGACTTGGTAGAGTGGATGACCAAGCCCTCCTCATCCTCCTCATCCTCTCTCACCCAGGCTCAGGGTACTGGCAAAGCAGCTGCCAAAGCGTCCTCTTCCCTGGTATCAATGTCGTCATCAGTCACTCCTTCCCTAGACCCATCATGTCCTCCTCCTGAGGAGTCCCCCGAACTGTTTGAGCACAGTGTTGGGTACATGCTCCAGGAGGATGCCCAGCGTTTCGAAGGGTCTGATGATGATACCCAGCTAGAGGAAGGCAGTAGCGTGAGAGCAGAGAGAGGGGATGCTCAAGAAGGACACCAATCTGGCAGTCATGTTCCAGCAGCTGCAGCATACTGCCAGATTGGCTCCAGTGATGAGGAGGGAGGGGATGATGAGGTCACTGACTCCACGTGGGTGCCTAATAGGAGAGAGGAGGAGGAGGAGGATGAGGAGGAGGCACATCTCCAACGAGGCATGATGCCCTTGGGTGGCCAGCGTAAGGGCAGCACACCGACGGAATCACACCGCAGAGCTCCGCCTGTGCAGGGCGCTGCCTCTGCCCGTTATTCAAAAAGTTCTTTGGTGTGGGCCTTTTTTGAGGCGAGTGCATCAGATCGCACAGCTGCTGTTTGCAACATATGTCTCAAGCGTATATCGCGTGGCCAAAACATCAGCCGATTGGGCACCACATGCTTGACCAGACATATGTTGACCTGCCATGCAGCTCGTTGGCAAGCCTACCTTAAAGACCCACACCAAAGAACAAAGCGGACCTCTCCTTGCACCGCATCAGCTGGGATCTCCAACCCCACTATACCTTCAGTCCTCTCTGAAACCTGCACTGAGAGGAATGAAGGTGTAGAATTAGGTGTGTCACAGCCAAGTACTTGCGGCCACTCTGCTAGCAGTACACCGACGTCCGATTCTAGCAGGCAAATTTCCCTGCCCCAGCTGCTGGACCGTCGAAAGAAGTTCACTCCCAGCCATCCACATGCCCAGCGGTTGAATGCTAGCTTGGCTAAATTGCTAGCGCTTCAACTGCTGCCTTTTCAGTTGGTAGACTCGGCCCCCTTCCGTGAGTTTGTGCAATGTGCGGTTCCCCAGTGGCAGTGTCAGGGAGATCCTGCCAGCCGCAGGCGCCATGGACTTCCTGGATTCCAATCGCGGGTACGTCCGCGCGCACGGGCGCGCGCACTGCGGGAGCGTGCGCACGTTCCACAAAGGGCGCCAGAGGGGCTATTTAAACTTGTCAGTGACAGACAGTCCCTGCTGTCTGCTTATAGCGTTTAGCACCAAGAGACCTGATTTCTAGAAGTGACCTGTATCTGACTCGGCTTACCCTGATCTTCCAGTTATCTACCTGCATCTGACCACCGGCTTGCTTGACCTTCCTCCTGCCTGATCCTCCGGTACCTTGCCGCCAGCCTGTTGACCGACCCGGCCTGTCTGACCAATCTCCTGTTCATCTGCTGTCTTCCTGGTTCCAATCCAGTCTGCTTCACCTACTCCAGTTCATCTGCTGTGTTCCTGGTTTCCTGTTTCCAGTTTAACCTGCCATATTCCCTGGGTGCCTGGATCCATTCCCCGCCTTCTGGACCACCTCTACCTTGAACTGATCCTGCCAGGCACTCGTACCCCTTCTACCTCCGTGCCTCCTGTCTTCACTATCAGGGGCCGCCAGTGGAAGCCGTAAGAGAGTCCTCCCTCTGCAAATCCGGGCTCGTCATAGTCAGGTACGTGCCAGAAGCAGACAGCCATGTCTGAGCCCGGGCAGGGAGCCTCACCT
The DNA here is from genome assembly GCA_029206835.1 of Rana muscosa. Lineage (NCBI taxonomy): Eukaryota > Metazoa > Chordata > Amphibia > Anura > Ranidae > Rana > Rana muscosa. The sequence goes on from CM055120.1 coordinate 223,746,152, forward strand.
ATGGAGGAACTTTGCCGGCATCTGGCAGGTCTGTCTGAAGCAGTCAAGAGTCTTCAACAAGGCTACACCCACCTGGAAGAACAAGTGCGGACAATCTCCAACCCCTCTACTGCCTCTGCTTCCTCAGCCGGGACAGGAACATCACCCACAGTGGTCATGCTTCCCCCCGAACCTAAGGTTCCTGCACCTGAAAGATTTTCCGGGGATCGGAGTAAGTTTAGGGCCTTCCGGAACTCATGCGAACTATACTTTGCTCTACAGCCCCGTACCTTTTCTCTAGAAGCCACTAAGGTGGGCTTTGTGGTCTCTTTGCTCTCTGGAGACCCTCAGAGCTGGGCTCACCGTCTCTTGGAACAGAAGGATGTAATACTAAACAATCTCGCTACCTTTTTTGATGCCATGGCCCAGCTATATGAGGACCCCCAACTCTCAGTAACCGCAGAAACCGCTTTGAGTTCCCTTCAACAAGGACGCAGACCAGCAGAAGACTACGTGGCGGAGTTCAGGCGGTGGAGTGCGGATACCAATTGGAATGATGCCGCCCTCCGCCATCAATTCCGCAGAGGACTTTCTGATTCTTTGAAGGACGAACTTGCTAGAGTCGGTATACCACAGACACTCAACCTGTTGATTGACTTAACTATCCAGATTGACCGACGTCTGAGAGAACGGAGAGCTGAGAGGGCTACGGGGCCCTTCCGCCCGACCTGGATGCTTCCCCGGGCCCCTAGTCACTTGTACCCGGTTCCTGCTACACCTCCAACCTCCACACCTGACACGCCTGAACCAATGCAGCTCGGAGTCCTTCGTCCATCCCTTACTCCAGAAGAACGCCAGCGCCGCCGAATGAATAATCTGTGCCTATACTGCGGGGAACCCGGACATTTAGTTAAAAATTGCCCCCTGAAACTTCGTAAGTTTCTTTCAGTTTCTTCTAACATGACTAACTTACAAACCAAAACCACATCTCACCTTGCCCTCTCTGTCTCATTACAGCTTCCCGGAAGGACTTTGCAAGTACCCGCCATTATTGATTCCGGAGCATGCAGCTGCTTTATGGACTCGAGCTTTGCCACCAAACACCAAATTCCCCTTCGTACCAAGACCCACAGACTCCGTGTTCATCTGGCAGATGGGTCCGTTATTAAGTCTGGACCTGTGGTTCAGGAAACCACCCCTATACCCGTCACCATCTCCACTACCTCTGGAATCCACCAAGAATACTTATGTCTGGACATCATCTCTTCTCCGTTATTTTCCTTGATCCTTGGTATGCCTTGGTTGCAAGCCCACAATCCCACTATTAACTGGGCCACAGGAGTAGTGACTTTTCCCTCTTCCTATTGTCGGCAGTCCTGTGGCTCATACGAATCCCCTGAGTCGGCCTCTTTACTATGCATCGATACAGAAGATGGTACGTGTCAATCCATCCCAGAAGTTTATCACGACTATCTTGATGTATTTAGTAAACAAAAGGCAGAGACTCTACCACCCCATCGGGCCTATGACTGCCCCATCGACCTACTCCCCGGAGCAAAGATTCCGTTCGGTAGAATCTTCCCTTTAACGGAGGTAGAACAAGGGGCTTTAAAGAATTATGTTGACGAGAACTTACAAAAAGGGTTCATTCGCCGTTCCACATCCCCAGCAGGCGCAGGCATCTTTTTCGTAGAAAAGAAGGACCATACCCTCCGACCTTGTGTGGATTACCGTGAACTAAATAAAATTACAGTAAAAAAACGTTACCCTCTTCCCCTAGTACCAGAGCTATTTCAGAGACTGGGAACTGCTACCATCTTTACCAAACTCGACCTCCGCGGAGCCTACAACTTGATCCGCATCAAGGAAGGGGACGAGTGGAAGACTGCCTTCCGTACCCGATATGGACATTTTGAGTACTTGGTAATGCCATTCGGGTTATGCAACGCCCCTGCCACCTTTCAGTATTTTATCAACGACGTTCTACGGGACTTCCTAGATCTCTTCGTCATTGTTTATCTTGACGATATACTAATCTTTTCTTCCTCCCTTGATCCTCATCGCAGACATGTCAAGAGTGTGTTGGGTCGGCTCCGCCAGCATGGCCTATATGCAAAAGCCGAAAAATGTGAGTTTGAGCAGGAGAGTATATCATTTTTGGGGTTAATTATTTCCAGCAAGGGCATCAAGATGGACCCTCAAAAAATTACTGCAATCCTGGACTGGCCAGAACCGGTGGACAAGAAGGGAATCCAACGATTCGTTGGATTCGTCAACTTCTACCGCAAGTTCATCAGGGGGTTTTCAGCTATTATCGCACCCATCACTCAATTAACCAAACAAGGAACACGTTTCCACTGGACCCCTGAGGCCCAAAGAGCCTTTGAATGCCTGAAGTCTCTATTCACCTCGGCCTCTATCTTAAAACACCCGGACCCTTCATTGCCATTTGTACTTGAAGTAGACGCCTCCGAAATTGCGGTAGGAGCAATACTGTCCCAAAGACAGGGAATCAAGACCTTGATCCACCCAGTAGCCTTCTTCTCTCGCAAACTATCTACAGCAGAGAGAAACTACGACGTGGGAGATCGGGAGCTACTGGCGATCAAATCTGCATTGGAGGAATGGCGGTACCTGCTGGAGGGCGCAGCCCATCCGATTCTTATATTTACTGACCACAAGAACTTGGAATACCTGAAGGCTGCAAAAAGATTGAATCCACGACAAGCCAGATGGGCACTCTTCTTCTCCCCGTTTTCTTTCCATGTTACTTATCGTCCGGGTGCCAAGAATATCAAACCCGACGCTCTGTCTCGGATGTTCCATAAGTCCAAAGAGACTTCTCCACCTGACACCATCCTTGCTCCCGGAAATTTCCTTCTTCTTCAGGAAAACCTGTTCACCCAGATCAAACAAGCTTCTACTGGGCAGAGACCCTTCTCCGAGCCGGAGTTGCAGGTTAAGGATGGACTATTGTGGTACCAAGACAGGATCTACGTACCTGAGGGATTGAGAGTAACCGCATTAGAACTCTGCCATAACCACGCTCTTGCCGGACATTTTGGCATTGCCAAGACCACTGACCTGGTACAGCGCACCTTCTGGTGGCCTCGAGTACGCGAAGACTGTAAAAGGTTTGTGGATTCTTGTACAACCTGTACCCGAAACAAGGGTTCGAGATCCAAGGCTTGGGGACTACTAAAGCCCTTACCCGTTCCAGATAGGGCCTGGAAAATGTTATCTATTGATTTCATTGTAGAGTTGCCCCCGGCTGAAAACCACACCACCATCTTCGTTATAGTGGACCGCCTATCCAAGATGGCACATTTCGTTCCTATGAAAGGAACCCCTTCGGCTCCTGAAACTGCACAAGTATTCATCAGAGAGGTCGTCAGACTCCACGGGGTGCCAGCCAATATCGTTTCCGATCGAGGGGTACAATTTACCTCCCGATTCTGGAAATCCCTCTGCAAAGCCTTGAAGATCGAATTATCATTTTCCTCTGCCTACCATCCACAGACCAACGGGCAGACGGAGAGAACGAATCAAACCCTCGAGCAGTACCTGCGATGCTTCTCTTCTTTTGCTCAGGACGACTGGATTTCTCTACTTCCGTTGGCTGAATTCGCCTATAACAATTCTGTTCACTCCGCTACCGGTCAAACTCCTTTTTTTGCAAACTATGGTTTCCACCCTACATTTCTGCCTAATTCCCTCCCTGAGTGTCCTGTGCCTGCAGTCCAGGAAAAATTTAATTTTTTCTCGGTCAATAACCAACTTCTACAAGAGACCATGACCAAGACTCAAGAACGCAACAAGGCAATCTATGACAAGAAGAGACGAGGCGAATTAGCGTTGGTACCCGGCGACCAAGTATGGTTATCAACCACAAACCTAAGAATGGCATGCTCTTCTAAGAAACTGGGCCCCAAATTCTTAGGTCCACTGCGGGAGCGCGCGCACGTTCCACAAAGGGCGCCAGAGGGGCTATTTAAACTTGTCAGTGACAGACAGTCCCTGCTGTCTGCTTATAGCGTTTAGCACCAAGAGACCTGATTTCTAGAAGTGACCTGTATCTGACTCGGCTTACCCTGATCTTCCAGTTATCTACCTGCATCTGACCACCGGCTTGTTTGACCTTCCTCCTGCCTGATCCTCTGGTACCTTGCCGCCAGCCTGTTGACCGACCCGGCCTGTCTGACCAATCTCCTGTTCATCTGCTGTCTTCCTGGTTCCAGTCCAGTCTGCTTCACCTACTCCAGTTCATCTGCTGTGTTCCTGGTTTCCTGTTTCCAGTTTAACCTGCCATATTCCCTGGGTGCCTGGATCCGTTCCCTGCCTTCTGGACCACCTCTACCTTGAACTGATCCTGCCAGGCACTCGTACCCCTTCTACCTCCGTGCCTCCTGTCTTCACTATCAGGGGCCGCCGGTGGAAGCCGTAAGAGAGGCCTCCCTCTGCAAATCCGGACTCGTCATAGTCAGGTACGTGACAGGCAGGTTCCCAAACGCCACTTTTTCTCACGGAAGGCGATTCCGGCTCTCTACCGGCATGTGGAAGACAATGTCTTGGCCTCGCTGGACAGGGCGGTCAGCGGTAAGGTGCATATTACCGCTGACTCATGGTCCAGCAGGCATGGACAGGGACGTTACCTTTCTTTCACAGCCCATTGGGTCATTCTTTTGGCAGCTGGGAAGGATGCAGGACAAGGTGCAGTAGTGTTGGAGGTTGTTCCACCGCCACGCCTCCAAAATGCTACTACTGGTTGTGACACACCTCTCTCCTCCACCCCCTCCTCTTCTTCTTCCTCCACGGCCTCTTCCTGTGCTTTGTCCTCGGAACCAGCGGTGCTTCGTAGGCGTTCAAGGGGCTACGCAAGTACGCAGGCAAAAAGATGCCATGCCGTGCTTGCGCTGGTGTGTTTGGGGGACAGGAGCCACACTGGGGCAGAGGTTCTGTCTGCTCTGCAGGGGCAGGCCGAGAGGTGGTTGACGCCACGCCAGCTTAAGCCAGGAATGGTAGTTTGCGACAATGGCACCAACCTCCTCTCCGCTCTCCGACAGGGACAACTGACCCATGTGCCCTGTGTGGCTCACGTCCTTAACCTGGTGGTGCAGCGGTTCTTGGGCAGGTACCCGGGCTTACAGGATGTCCTGAGGCAGGCCAGAAAAGTCTGTGTGCATTTCCGCAGATCTTATAATGCCAGTGCTCGCCTGGCTGAGCTGCAAAAGGAGTTGAACCTGCCCAAGAACCGCCTTATATGTGACATGCCCACCAGGTGGAACTCAACGTTGGCCATGCTGCAGCGGCTGCACACGCAGCAGAGGGCCATCAATGAGTACCTGTGCGACTACGGCACCAGGACAGGGTCAGGGGAGCTCAGGTTTTTTTCACCACGCCAGTGGGGCATGATCTGGGATGCATGCACTGTCCTGGCACCATTTGAGGAGGCCACGAGGATGGTGAGCAGTGACAGTGCATGCATCAGTGACACTGTACCTCTTGTCCACCTGTTGGAACATACGCTGCGTGGAATAATGGACAGGGCACTTGAGGCAGAACAGAGGCAGGAAGAGGAGGACTTCCTTGCCTCTCAAGGCCCCCTTTACCCAGACAGTGTTCCTTCTGTCCCACCCATCGCACAGGAAGAAGAGGAGGAGGAGGAGGAGAAGGATTGTGTCAGCATGGGGGTGGAGCCTGGCACTCAGCATCATCAGCAGCAGTCTTTTAGGGATGATTTACAGTCCCAAGAAACCAGTGGACTTGTACGTGGCTGGGAGGAGGTGGCTGCGGATCATGTCGTCCTTAGTGACCCAGAGGACTCCGGACTGAATGCCTCAGCTAACCTACGCTGCATGGCCTCCCTGATCCTGCAAAGTCTGCGGAAGGATCCTCGTATTCTTCGGATCAAGGAGAGGGACCATTACTGGCTGGCCACTTTCCTTGATCCACGGTACAAGGGTAAGGTTGCGGACCTTATCTTACCGTCGCAGAGGGAGCAGAGGATGAGACAACTCCAGGAGGCCTTGCAGAAAGGTCTGTGCAACGCGTTCCCAAAGACTGGGAGGTTACAAACTCCTGGTCTTGGACAACGAGTTGCTGAGGCTTCGGTCAGTCAAAGAAGGAGCGGTGGGGAAGGTGGCCGTCTGACCGAAGCGTTCAGACAATTCTTTAGTCCGCAGCCCCAAGGTATGATCGGTTCCAGCAACCATCGCCAGTGTCTGATATACATGGTGCAGGAATACCTAGGGGCAAGGTCAGACTTGGACACCTTCCCCACCGAAAATCCTCTGGCTTACTGGGTCTTGAGGATGGATCACTGGCCAGAGCTTGCACAGTATGCAATTGAGCTACTGGCCTGTCCTGCATCCAGCGTTCTTTCAGAACGCACATTCAGTGCTGCTGGAGGATTTGTCACGGATCACAGGGTGCGCCTGTCCACCGACTCTGTTGATCGACTGACCTTCATAAAGATGAACCAGTCTTGGATCATCACCAGCTACCAAACACCTGAAGCTGATATAACAGACTAATTTATTTTCAAATGTCACATCCCTTCAAGACTGATGCTGATGCTGAGAGTTTGTCCTGTTATGTTGACTGACTATCCTCCTCCTCCTCAATGATCCGATTGACGATGATAGCTTGGAAGAACATTTTTGTTTCTGGGTGCCGCCACCAGTGGCTAAGGCCCAATTTTTCAGCCCCTGTTTAACAGGGGTGTGTTATTACAATTTTTTATGCAATGCTTTGCAGCAGGGCTCATTCCTGCACTCCAACTAGAGTATCTGGGAGTGGTTGCAGTGTCGTGGCACCAGCACCAGTGGCTAAGGCCCAATTTTTCAGCCCCTGTTTAACAGGGGCGTGTAATTACAATTTTTGATGCAATACTTTGCAACAGGGCTCATTGCTGTGCTCCAAGTACAGTATCTGTGAGGGGTTGCAGTGTTGTGGCACCAGTGCCTAAGGCTCAATTTTTCTGCCCCTGTTTAACAGGGGCATGTAATTACAATTCTTGATCTAATAATTCACAGCAGGGCCCATTCCTGCGCCCACCAAGACTAACTGTGAGGCCTTACAGTGTTGTGTCAACACCACCACCACCACCACCACCAAAGGCCCAATTTTTCAGCCCCTGTTCAACAGGGGCATGCAATTACAATTCTTGATCTAATAATTCACAGCAGGGCCCATTCATGCGCCCACCAAGAGTAACTGTGAGGGCTCACAGTGTTGTGGCAACACCAACATGTAAGGGGCAAATTTCAGAGTATATACGGCAGGCCCCTACTTTCAAACATCCAACTTACAAACGACTCCTCCTTGCAAACGGAAGGATACAACAGGAAGTGAGAGGAAATCTACCCCTAGGAAGGCAAATTCTCTCCTGTAAGAGTTAATATGGGAAAAAAAGTGTCTCCTCTCCACTGATTCTTTATCACCAATTATTGTTTCAATAAAAACCCCAAATTTTCAAAAAACATTTGTTATTAGGACGGAAAGTGAGGTGAACTGTTCTGAACAGGTGCACACTGCACAGACAGCAAAACAAATGTTACAGGGGTGATAACCCTTCCCTATGTTTTCCAAAAAGCTTAAAAATAGATTTTTTGGCTGGAGCTACACTTAAACAATGTACCTGTTCAAAATTACAAACAGATTCTACATAAGAACAAACCTACAGTCCCTGTCTTGTATGCACCGCCTGTATACGGCTGTTCAGAGTATATAGGGCCTTTTTTATTTTGTGTGCGGGGTTCCCCTTAATATCCATACAAGACCCAAAGGGGCTAGTAATGGGCTGGGGTAAGGGGGGGGGGGGGTGTGATGGGGTAGCTATGTCATTTTTCTTAAAGATTTTCATCCATATTACCGGGACCAGACATTACATTAAAGCCGCAAGCAGTTTTAAATGGCTTTTTTTCCTTTAGAAATTAAATTTTGTGCAGGGACAGTTCTAAACACGGGAAACACGTGGCACTTCACAGGCATACTTTAGACACCCCCCAGGTACGATGTTTAAAGGAATATTTGACTTTTTTTTTTTTCACTTTATGCATCATTAAAATGACTGCTCCAGAAAAACGGCCGTTTTTAAAACTTCTTTTTGCATTGATACATGTCCCCTGGTGCAGAACCCGGGTTCCCAAACCCTTTTTAGGATAATAACATGCATAATAGTCGTTATAATTAGCACTTTAGATTTTGAACGTTCGCATCCATTGTATTTAATAGGGTTCTAAAGTTCGTGCGAACTTTCGGTCCGTTCGCGGGTTCTGGTGCGAACCGAACCCGGGGGTGTTCGGCTCATCACTATACAGTATGTACAGTTTAACTTTGCCCTCTCTTTCATTGCTCTATTCTGGATACTAGCTTCTTGTATGTGTTTATGATTTTCAGCTGCTATATGACTAAGTAGTGCTAAATTTACCTGCAGTATAGACATGCATGTTCTTTTTTGGATATAGATTGGAATTAACAGTGTAGCTGTTTTTATGCTGTATTATGCTTGATGTTATGTCATACTTTGGATATTTGTACCTATTGTGCATTTTTATGTAGCGCCCTCCTCACTCCCCTCTTTGCATCAGCTCGTTTCTCTTCTTGTCTAGGGGTACCTCAGAGGGGAGAGAGCGGGGACACCACGCCTGGCCTTCACCACAGGTGTCAGTGCGGTGTACGCAAAGTTCTTTCTCTACCTTTGGGTCAGTGTTGTGCACCTAAAACCTCCACGTGAGATTACCTTGAACAATGTCCACCAGAAAAGAGTCCCACACCATTAAAGTCCAACACTCCTTTATTCTTCTCGAGTGAACAGCATAATCAGTTAGACTCCCTTAGAAAACAGAACAGAAAAGGAGGTGTGGATGCGAGTAAGCCCAGACACAATGAACTCTCCACTTTCCTTCCTGAAAGTGAGTTGCGGTCTCCGAGCGAGGGGGAATTTCCTTCCAGGCAGTCTCCGGTGGGAGGCTCACCTGTCACTGGCAATCTGCTGCACCCGGTCTTCAAGTGAGGAGCTCCCCTCGGTCCATTACGCCTTCCGGATTCGGGTACCCAATCCCTGGGTTCCCTAGGACCTACGTCCCTCGCGGAACTCAGTGTTGAGCACTGAGCTCCAGACCTCCTCTCGAGTACCTCACGCCAGGCTAAAGGTGCCTGAGATGGAACACGACCTCCGGCTGTCCTCTAGGCCTAGGCCGCCTAGAGGACCGACACGAACCACCGCCCACAGGCTGAAGGTGCCTGGGACTCAACCCTGTGACAAAGATGGCCGGTCCCTTTATACCCTCTCCCAGCAAGCACGGCGGGTTCCCCGCCCCACCATACTGCTGCCGAGGGAGGACAAAAAGGAGGCACGGCACACAGCAATGATTCAACCCCAGCCCAGGGCGACAGCGCCCCCTGCTGGGCTGCAGGGAATTTCACATCACTGGTGTCTCTGCCAGTTAAATTTACACCCGGGAAAGTACATACCCGCTACATTTATATATGCTGAATACAACTATATTGCAAAAGTATTTTTTGCATGTGGTGTGCTTGCTCTATATATTAGGATTACAGCTCTCCAGGCTAAGGCCAAGAAGTGGCTGACCCCATGCCATCTTCAGACAGACAAGGTTGTGTGTGACAATGTCACTAACCTGCTCGGAAAAATCACACTTGTACCTGACCCGACACATATCCTCACCTGGTGGTACATCGGTTCATCATGAAGTACTCTGGCTTCCAGGAGTGTACTGCTGCTGTATTTAAGCAAAGCTCAATGCAGAAGCTTAAACACCAATAACACCAATAACACATCCAAAATATGTGATGCCAGAATACTGAGTTGCTGACACACTCTGTGAAAATGGTACTGTCCCATAACACCATGTAAAGCTTAAAGTGGTTCTAAAGCCTAAAATGTATTTTACTTGTATGCATTCCTTGTATTAAGGTAAAAAATGTTTAGGCATCAGTATCCCCCCTCTCCTCTTTTACTTTCCTGAGCCCTCTTTCGATCCAGTGCTGTGCAAGTCTGCAGCTCTTCTCTCCCCTCAATTCCCAGTCTTACAGGCTTTGCTGAAGCAGTGGAAGCAATTGGCTCCCACTGCTGTTAATCAAAGCCCATGACAAGGGAGCAAGGGGAAAGGGCGAGTCCTGCTTTCTGTGTCTACAATCGCAGACAGTGAGCCCACATGAGTGCCCCCCATAGAAGGCAGCTTTCTATGGGGGCATTTGCTGGAGGGGAGGAGCCAAGAGCACCAGACAAAAAAAGGTTCGGGCCACTCTGTGCAATAGAAGTAAGAAAGGAGGTAAATATAAACCTTTTTGTTATTTAAAAAAACATTTACAGTCACTTTTTAGATATCTCCCAAGCATGTAATTTAAGGCAGAACTGAAGTCATACTATAACAAACAGCGAGCAGGCAGGCCTTTATTTTAAAGAGACATGCAAGGGGTGAGGGACTATTGGAAAGGTGAGTATTGACCCCTCTAGTTCTGTTTTAAAGGATTGATAGTTATTTTAGGTTGCCCTCAAAGCCACTTTAAAAAGAAATCTGTTCCCTCTGTACGGTATTAAAAAAATGTTTTTTATTGTTAACTGTCCCCCTACAGCAGTGCCCAGTTCCTTATGCCCTTTTTTGATAAACGTTTGCTTGATAGCCTTAAAAATAGCCTGAATTTTATAGCCCCACCTATAGACTTCAACTGGATTTACCATAAAGTTCAGGATCCCCAATTGTGAACAAGATTCACCAAACCCTCTCTGAAATCAAACCCAGACAAATTCACCCATCACTACAGGCAGATATGAAGACTGGTCACATTTTTTACAACAGAGGATTAAGAATGGTTTACAAAAAAACATCAGGAGTGAGCAGCTGATGGAATAGAGATGTGATCTAGAATCAAAGTACGGTACAGTATATATGTGTAAATGTATATTTAGGAGTGTGATAAATTGTTACTATAGCTATCACACGAAAAAGCAAAAATGTGTCAAAGGGGAGTAGAATAAGAGAGGGCAGTCTCCAGCCTAGCTCAGTTTTCAGTACATAAATCTATCCTAACCATTTAAGACTGTTACTAATTTAGGCAACTTCCCAAGAAATCTTTGCCAAATAAACATAGGAAGTATTTTGTGTTCATCATGGTTTCTGGGTATGTTTATTTAATTTTCCAGCCTTTTAGTTTAAAGATCACTTTTTGTAAATGTGAAACTCACTTCATTTGATTCAGTTAATTATAGAAAGTTGGGGGCGTGGCTTGGACGGGGCGCGAGATGGCCGCATGATCTGAGAGCTCCGGCACTCTGAGGATCTTTTAAGCTATTTTTGGGGGATTTCCATGCTCTGTTAGGAATGGGCAGAACGCACAGAAGCACCTCGACCCCCCGCTCCCTCAAGGACTCCGGCACGCAATTCAGCGGCAACATACCGGAGATGTTCCGGACCCGGGCCGCAACACACCACGCGGAGTCACTGGCTTCACAGGCCTCACAGGCCTCACAGGCCTCATCCCCGAGCTCGCCTAGAAACTCCACCGAGCCGCTCATGGATATTAATAGAGCCGCGAACCCGAGCCTCCTGGACTTGCAGAGAGACCTGCAGCTATTCTCCCTGGACATTAAACACACCCTGACAGCTGCCATATCGGACCTTAAGACGGAAATACAGGGGATGAATAACCGCCTGATTGAAGTGGAAGAAACCACACAGCTCCAAGCTGCAGCGATCAGGCAAGTGCAAAAGACATACGATATGCATCTACCATACATGTTTGAATTGCACAGACAAGTGGAGGACTTAGACAATAGGGGGCGCAGGCACAATATAAGGATTAGGGGGGTTCCCGAGAGCATTGAACAGGCCTCCCTATCACAGACAATATGCGCCATCTTTAATGATCTACTCGATAGGCCCGCAGATTCCCCCATAGAGATGGAGAGACTGCACCGTGCCCTCAGACCCCCTCCTAGAGATGCTGAACCCCCCAGAGATGTAGTTTGCTGCATTGTAAACTTCCCCCTGAAAGAGGAGATACTCAGGAAAGCGAGGGAAAGGGGACGCATCTCTCACAATGGCGCCGACATTAAGCTTTTTCAGGACCTGTCCCAGATAACATTACAGAATAGGCGCACCTTGCGACCCCTGCTGGACACATTGTGCTCCCGTAACATCCAATACAGGTGGAAATTCCCATTTTGCTTGTCAGCAACCGCCAGGGGACGCACAGCACTGCTCCGGACACCGGAAGACCTCCCTACCTTCTGCGAGCAACTGGATCTACCTCCTGTAGACATACCTGATTGGCATTCATTCTACTTCCCCACGGAACCCTGGAAGCCAGTTTCACACGTATCATCACCCAAAGCGCAACGTCAAAAATCCAGACGCCGCAGGCTAGACCCCACTTCGCCAGGAGAACGTCTCTCTCGTCGAGATCTCTCCTCACACCCTCCTGGGAATGCTGACACCCCACGCAGGGGAGACAGAGACCTGTGACCGGCCTGATATGTGATGGTTGACCCGTGGGTCAGTAAGTTGAGTTCTGCCTTTTCTTTTCACTCATTTGTAACTTTTGTCCATTTGGTTTTTTTTCTACCCCCGCACCACAACGAACACCCGGGGACTTTGGTCGCAGCGTGATGACTCCTTCCTCCCACCCCTTCACCAGGATCGAGGACCTCTCCCACAGCCTACTATCATCCAGGTACTGTTTTCATTACACCTTAGGCTTACATCCGGCTGGATCTGCACCTAAGGAACTATGAGTACTGATGCCGTGCTCCATAATGAGCCCTATTTCACCCCTTTGGCTTTTTGACACCTCCACTAGGTGTTAAGTGTCGGCCCAGAGACTATGTGCTACAGCCAAAGGATGGGACACAAGATTTAAGTAATCCCATGCTTTGACTTCTCCCCCTCCCCACCCTCTCCCAGGGGTTTTACACCCCCCCCCCTTTTTTTTTTTTAGGGTCTGCTGATGCTGGTTATATGTTACTATGTCTAAATAGTCTAGCTGAATTTCTCTTTAGGCCTCACGGTATACGAGGTACCTTTGGTTTGTAAGTTGTGTGCCCAATCCTAGCAGCGACGGATAGACAGATATCCACACCAGATTAGTAGAGTTATGTAGAAGACAGGCTGCTAACCCACTTAGCTTAATATCCTTCCTGATGCTCACTTAAATTAGTAGCCTCTATAGCTGTAAGGACGGGAAGGAAAGAGAATAAGAAAACAGAACCGGACGGGTAAAATATCTGGGCGTACATGCGTGGGTAGGCCCCTACCATACTAATCCACAACCGCACCACCTGATCGATGTCTGTGACATCTCGGAAATGGTTCTTACTTTTAGGCTTCCGATGAAAACCAGATCTCACGTATGACACACCCCTACCAACTAAACCTGACATGTTTTCGAATCCACACATCTACCTAACTGCAAAACCCATAGGCTATTTAATGGAAGCAACCTGATAAGACCCCTCCTACTCTTAGGGATATACAGCGTCGGTTGTAACACAGCTCTAACCCGTAAACATCTATGCACATTACCCTGGTTGAAGAGGTGAGGTAGGGAGGAGGTAACTGCAATGAACCACCTGAGAACCTGGTATGCGTTAATACCACCTAGGTTTAGTTAGTGTTCTTTACGCGCAGCCCCCTTGTGGTGAGTTATAAGTAAATTATACCCTGTACTGAATGTTCAGTTATATGATAAGTTTTATAACAATATGGGATGGTGACTGTCAGTCTTACCTTGCCGCGCTTTGCTTAAATGTATTGCTGGATTGCCGTACCTCAATTCTCTCCACCGAGGATATCCTGCATATTCTGATCTCAGAGCCCACACTCTACAAGTAATAGACTCTCCCCCACTTCGTATCCTTAAGCACTCATGGTCCTCTCTAGTGCCCACCTCTTGACCCCTTCCCGGTTTACTGCCCACACACAGCGGTCCAGTAGGACTATAGCTGGAACCCCGGACTTCTTTCTTTAGGTGACTAGGTATACCTAGTTCTACCTCCGGAGACCCTCTACATAGGACTGGTAGATTCCACACTACGGTCCGATACCATCTACCACCTTCCCCTCATTCCTTCTTCCCCCTGAGATCCTACTACCCGAAGTTCTGCACCCCAAGCTCTAACCTATACCTCTCTCCTCTTTCTGTTCTCTTTTCTCTCCTTTTCTTCTAATCACTTTTTTTTTTTTCTCTTTCTTCTCTCTTTTCTAAGCGTTTTTGGAGAACGCCCCTCCTCGCTCTCGTTCCCCCATTCGTGGGTCGTTGTATCTACATAGTAAGCCTTGTTAACCCAACGGCTTGAGGCAACCTAACCCACTGCCCCACAAAATGCTACCTGATCAGCTGTCCAAACACAGGCACTTATCCCTTAAATGTGTGTCGCTAAATGTTAAAGGTCTAAACCTCCCAGAAAAAAGATCTCAAGTTCTCTCTGCCCTGTCTAAACACAAAGCACACTTTCTACTACTTCAGGAAACACATTTCCGGTCTGATGCCATTCCTAAATTAGCAAATCATCTCTACAGACAAGCACTGCACTCCACAAGCCCAGACTCCAAAACTAAGGGAGTCTCCATTCTTATTTCTAAACACGCAGATTTTCAATTAGCAGACTCTTTGGTTGACCCCGAGGGCAGATACATCTTTCTTAAGGGTACATATGCCTCCAAACCAATAACCCTGGCAAACATTTACAGCCCCAATGAACACCAAGTTGCATTCTTTAGAAAAGTAGGTGACCTTCTTACTACCTTTCAGGAAGGCATGCTAATCCTGGGTGGGGATTTTAACGTACCTCTGAACCCCGCACTGGACACCTCATCAGGTATTTCTGCACTATCCTACCGAGCACTCCGCCAGATTAAACTGCAACTCCAACACCTGACTCTCCATGATACATGGCGCACCCTTTTTCCAAACGACAAAGACTATACCTTTTTTTCTCCCCCACACCAAAAATATTCTAGGATCGATTACTTCTTTCTCTCCCAGACAGACTTATCTTCTCTTACTCAGGCCACCATAGAACCAATGTTCTTATCCGACCACCACCCAATCTCCATGACACTCACATTCCCTGAACGGACCAAGACTTCCAAATCTTGGCGCCTGAATTCCGCCCTACTAAAAGACCCAGAAATCATCAACCAGTTTTGTTCCCATATCCAGCTCTATTTCCAAGAATATTCCACCCCAGACATTTCCCCAGTCACACTATGGGAGGCACACAA
Source organism: Rana muscosa (assembly GCA_029206835.1). NCBI lineage: Eukaryota > Metazoa > Chordata > Amphibia > Anura > Ranidae > Rana > Rana muscosa. The sequence continues at coordinate 223,761,379 of CM055120.1, forward strand.
GTGTGTGGTGAGGGGGAAACTTATCTCCTTAGCAACTAAAGCCAAAAAGAGACACCAAGAGCAACTTAGATCACTCATCAACACAATTCACAGACTTGAAAATGCCCACAAACAATCGACTTCGCAATCCACGCTGCAAGACCTACTACACGCTAGATCAGTACTTCTAGATGAACTAGGAAAACGCACAAGGAGACGCTATGTCCTCCAACAAAAGGTGTTCTATGAACACGGTAACAAGAGTGGTAGATTGCTGGCGCGCACTATACAAGCAGCTAGGCTCACATCTAGAATTCATGAAGTACGAGACACCCAAGGCACACTCCTCTCTAGAAATGAGGAGATAGCCAATCACTTCGAACACTTCTACTCTAAACTGTACAACTTGGCCCAACACGGCGTAGAAGGGACTAGGGCAGCCCAACGTACTTCCCAATTAAAGGACTTTTTAGCCCAATACTGCCCCAAACCTATCTCCCCACAGCAGGCGGAGGCCATGGAAACTCCATTTTCTAAGGAGGAACTCCATGTAGCCATAAAACAAATGAAAGTAGGAAAGAGTCCTGGCCCTGATGGTCTCCCACTAATATATTACAAATCCTTTCAGGATATACTGACTCCCGAGATACTTACAATGTGTAACTCTCTAGCGGATCCTCATACATCAACAGGCAGACTATTAGAAGCCCACATAACAGTTATCCCAAAAGATGGAAAAGACCCCACACTAGCCTCAAACTACAGACCTATTTCCCTACTCAATGTAGATATCAAATTGTACGCGAAAATCCTAGCCAACAGACTATTACCTCTTATCCCTGACCTCATAACAGCCGACCAGGTGGGTTTCATCCCGGGCAGGGAGGCCAGGGACAACACCATACGCGCCATGAACATACAACATTGGTTACACTCCTCGGGTTCCAGAGGCTTTCTTCTATCCCTAGATGCTGAGAAGGCGTTTGATAGGGTGGCTTGGGACTACATGCAGGAGGTCCTGAAGGGAATAGGCCTCCTACCCCGCATGTTCTCGCACATTAACGCACTTTATTCTAATCCCTCGGTGAGGGTGAGGACCAATGGCCTCCTCTCAAACGCCTTCTCTATCAGCAATGGCACACGACAGGGGTGCCCTTTATCCCCCTTAATCTTTGTTCTGACACTAGAACCCCTCTTAAACAGACTACGCAGCAATGCAGACATCAAGGGCATCAACATAGCACGCAGAGAATTCAAAGTAGCTGCCTTTGCAGATGATATCTTACTCTCCTTACAATCCCCCCGAACCTCCCTGCCCAACTTACTGAAGGACATACAACACTTTGGCGAGATTTCAAATCTCAAAATTAACTACTCAAAGTCTCATGCATTAAATATTTCCCTACCCCCGCAGGAAGTAGAACACTGCCAACAATTCTTCCCATTTCAGTGGAAGACTGTAGCCCTTACATATTTAGGTGTCCAAATTACGAGGAAAACTGTCGATCTCTACGGTCATAACTTCTTAGCTGCCCTTTCAAAAATACAGACCCATCTTAAAGAATGGACTACTATGAATGTATCCTGGTTCGGCCGTGCAGCCATAATCAAAATGGTGGTACTTCCCCGCTTGTTATACCTGATGCAGACAATCCCAATCCATTTACCCCCTTCCTTCTTTGCTACCTATAGGAAAGCCTGCACAACTTTCCTATGGAAGAACTCTCTCCCGCGCATTAAATACTCTCGCCTGACCCTCTCAAAGACCATGGGTGGCATTGGCCTACCAGACCTCCAAAAATATTATCTTGCGTGTCACCTGACTAGAATCGTGGATTGGAGGGTTCACTACCGGGGAAAGACTTGGGTGGCCTTAGAAAAACATTTCATACAGACACCTACTCATGTACTCCCATGGCTCCCACCCCGTCTATGGCCCCTCGCAGTTAAGACACACCCGCTAATATACCCCTCCTTAATGGCCCTTGACAAAGCAATTTCGATCCACAAACTTTCCTCATACCTAGGACCAATGACCCCCCTGAGAGGGAACCCGGATTTCCCTCCTGGAGACCCTACATTCCTCCAGAAAGAATGGCCCCACGATGAAATACGAGCGCAACATTTTTTCCGGGGAGGTGTTATCAGGGAATATGAGGACTTATTGTCCGAATCGCGCACACACTCGTTCCTTTTTGGTCTTACAGACAACTGAGACATTTCTTCACATCCAAAACACCAAGTGTGACGTGGTCCAGACAACCTACTCCATATGAAGCCCTCTGTTTACGCAGCACACCACAAAGACATCTCATATCCTACATATACTCTCTTCTCCAGGAGGACTCCCTCCATCCAGCGACTAAACCCACGCGTACCTCGTGGGAAAAGGACCTAAACCTGACTCTGACTGACGGGGAGTGGGAAACTATTTTTACACACGCCCATAAGGGATCGATGAATATAGCAATCCAAGAAAATGGGTTTAAGATCATAACCAAATGGTACAGAACTCCCTCACGCCTACACAAATTCACACCCTCAATCTCGAACATCTGCTGGAGATGCAAGGCAGCAATAGGCTCCATGACCCATATTTGGTGGGAGTGCAGCTCCATTCAACCTTTTTGGACTGAGGTCCACGCCATTATCAAACACGTTACCACTTATGAGCTGGATTACAATCCTGCACAATACCTCTTACATCACACAACCCTTGCTAAACGTACCTACTTTAAATCACTGGCCATGCACATGGTTAATGCAGCTCGACTATGCATACCTGTTCACTGGCGCTCATCACAGGCACCTACCATCAGAGAATGGCTGCTTAGGATAGCCAAGATAGAAGAAATGGAGGAACTGATATTCTCCTCTCAGGAACGCGTACAGATATTTACGCAAACATGGGCATGCTGGTATCACTTCAAATCGTCAGACCTCTATAAAGCCTACCTACCGCAGTAAACACCTGGAGGAGCTCCCTGCCTTGAATTCGGTATGGCCTGCGACTTAAGGAGACCCGGGGGGGCGGGGGCGAGGAACGGCTCCTGTCTCTCTTCCTTTCTCTTACCTCTTTGTCTTTCTTTTTCTTTCACCCCTTCTTGCCTTTACACTCTCCCTTTCCCCCCAAACTCCCAATTTCTCATTAATTACCTTCCCTTTTCACCCCCATTTCCCCCCCTTCCCCTTAAACCACATAACGACATTGAATCTCTCTCTAAATGGAAGCCCCGACATAATCACCAAGTTATTCCCACCCCATTCGGGAATCCAGTCTACTTGCCCGCATCTAAGTGCCACGATTAGGCCTGTAGAGGGTGGCCTACGTGGTAATGCCTACAAATATGATATGACTTGACATGAATGGGGTGCTCTTCCCTAAAATGGCTGATATGCTCGTTGTTCTTGCTCAACCTATATGCTGCATAGATCTCCATGACAATACAATTACCCAAATGTGTTAGTCTCTGCATCATTTGTTTGTTATAACACACTATGCGATATTTCAAACGTTGTTATTTGCCAAAAAGAAGACCCTAGTCTTCCGCATTTCTGTTCATGACAACCTTGTAAAACGTATTGAAATGTAACCCTGTTTTTACCTTAATAAAATATACTTTTGTGGAAAAAAAAAAAAAATTATAGAAAGTTAAAAAGTGCCACGCTATGCATGTACATTGATATACAGTGACTTATTCAGAAAGTGACATATACTGATAAAGCAAATTCAGATAAATGGTGTATCATACAATCCTATCCAGATTGAACCATTAACTTATGTATATTAATTATGGTCCATACGTGACATCAAAAAGAATAAAGAAAAATGTTCATAAATATAAAAAGCCCAAAGTGTATCAAACTTCCATATTGATAGAAGAAAGCCTTTATATTCCAAATATCACCACGGTGTGTAAGCCGTCTATTAAAACTCATTAGTTAATAATTATAGTCAATTCAAAATGGGACGAAATGCCCATTTTCATTATATGGCTGATTTGAACAATCCCATAAACAATAAAGATTAGTCTAGTTCCCACTCAAAAAATAATAGTAGTACAACTGCTGTACACACGTTTGGCTTTTGTAATGGTTTATTAAGGAAACATGGTTAAATAAATGTTGATATAATTATCAAGAAGCTACAGTATGTTCAAAATAAAATAGGATTGAATAAAGGTTTTATCCAACCAGCATGACTGTCTGCAGGTGTAAATGTTCAATTTGTATACATGGCAAATACATTTTTTGCTTGGGTTGGTTTTATATATATATATATATATATATATATATATATATATATACATACACACACACAGTATCACAGTATATTACAGTAAATCAGAATATATTTGGTAAAAGTTTGCTTGATAATTTTCATGGCAAATACTGTATGAATTAGACAAAGGGTTTTTGACTGCTGAGGTTTTATCATCATCATCATCATATTAATAGGTGTTTTTCCTGTAAGAAAACAGTGAAACAAGAATAATTTCCATTGGAATAATAAGATTAAAGTATAGTTTAGTAGCATCAGAAATTCGCTGTAGACAATAGTTCCAGTAGAACATTGTTATCATGGCATCTATTATTAAAACTTAATGTACTTTTGTATTTAAAGAAAATGCCTCCCACATTTTTGGTAGCCATACTTACCTTTACATTTTGCATTTCGGTGCCCAGTACCTACTGCATTGCGGCTTTCCTCCAGCAAACAATGAGAAAGCCCTTTCCTGCAACCGGCAGGCCTTGGCAATGTTGCAATCCATAGTTTGGGGACAGCAAGGTTAAGCCCTGTACACACGATCGGATTTCCTATGGTTTTTAAACCGATGGATTTTTCCATCGGAAAACCGATGAAGCTGACTTCCATCAGTCTTGCCTACACACCATCAGTCAAAAAAACGACCGTTCCAAACTCGGTGACGTAAAACACTCAGATGAGCCGAGAAAAATGAAGTTCAATGCTTCTGAGCATGCGTCGACTTGATTCTGAGCATGCGTGGGTTTTTTATCCGATGGAGTTCCCCACAGACGATAGTAATTTGCTATCGGTTTTTTAACCATCGGATAAATTTAAAACATGTTCTATTTTTAAACACCGATGGAAAAAAGACCGATGGGGCCCATACACTATCGGTTTGTCCGATGAAAAAAGTCCATCGGACTGTTTTCATCGGTTAAACCTATCGTGTGTACACGGCTTCAGTCTTTGTTTAATTTCTTATAAAAAGTAACCAGATTTGTTTGACAAAGTCAGGCTTTGTAGCAAAAATTATGATCTTTTATTAAACTAAAGCCCTGTACACACGATTGGATTTCCTATGGATTCTAATCCGATGGATTTTTCCATCGGAAATCCGATGAAGCTGACTTCCATCAGTCTTGCCTACACACTATCAGTCAAAAATCTGACTGTCCCAAACGCTGCGACGTAAAACACTCCGACAAGCCGAGAAAAATTAGGTTCAATGCTTCTGAGCATGCGTCGACTTGATTCTGAGCATGCGTGGGTTTTTTGTCCGATGGAGTTCCACACAGACGATCGGAATTTGCTATCGTTTTTTTTCCCATCGGATAAATTTAAAACATGTTCTATTTTTTCTCACCGATGGAAAAAAGATCGATGGGGCCCACACACGATCGGTTTGTCCGATGAGAAAAGTCCATCGGACTGTTTTCATCGGTAAAACCGATCGCGTGTACACGGCATAAAAGTATCTTCTATAAAAATTAAACTAACTTGGAGATTAAATTAATTAGTTATTGGCAAAGACTTTGATCCCTTTTAGGGACGTATAGTAGGAGTTGAAGTGAGAAAATTAAAGAACATCGACCAAATCCTCATCAGATATGACTATATTAAGTTTGCTGTGTTATGTGCAGATATGATTCTTTTAAGTTTGCTGCGTTTTTATGCAATGATGTTTTAAAATGTGCTGTAGTTTTGAACACACTAGCCTGCATTTTCTCATTAAAGTGATTCTAAAAGTTGTAATTAAAAAAAATAAAAAAACAAACATGTTATACTTACTTGCTCTTTGCAGTGGTTTTGCATAGAGCAGCCCCAATCCTTTTATTTTTGGGTCCTCCGCCGTCGGTCCTGGCTCCTCCCCCCTGCCAGGTGCCCCCTATAGCAAGCCTCTTGCTATGGGGGCACTCGAGCAGGGTCGCTCCCGATGCACGCTCCTGTGAATGACATTCACACACAGAGCACGGCTCAGCCCCACCCCCGCTCTCTCGTTATTATCTTACTGGCTGTGATTGACAGCAGCAAGCGCCAATGGCACCTGCTGCTGTGTGATCCAATGAGGAGAGAGAGACCTGGGAGAACTGCTGCTCTCATGCACATCTCTGGATCGAGGTGGGGCTCAGTTAAGTATGAGAAGGGGCTGGGGGGGCTGCACCCAAGAGATTTTTTACCCTAATGCATAGAAAGCATTAAGGTAAAAACCCTTCTGCTTTTTGCACCACTTTAAAGTCAATTTAATTAAGACCTTTAAAATCATACTGCCATACATATGAAAACACGTGTTAAATTACATGTGATACTTGTGTATTTAGTTGCACCTAGTATAAATTAGCTGGTGGTCTTAAAGCGGAGTTCCACCCAAAAACTGAACTTCTGCTGTCCGGATGTGTGTAGGGGTTGGGGTGCATGCGGAATGTCTTGAGGCTCCTACTGAGGCACCATCCCGGAAGAATATGCGACTGTATGTCAAAAAAATGGTTGATCAAGGGTGGGACTTTGTGTGTGCCTCAGTGGAGTGAATAAATATAGACGTATCACGATATATAGAAAAATAAACAATTTTTATTATCCTGCCGAGGCAGCATTGCTGCCTCGGCAGGATAATAAAAATTGTTTGCTGCCTCGGCAGGATAATAAAAATTGTTTATTTTTCTATATATCGTGATACGTCTATATTTATTCACTCCACTGAGGCACACACAAAGTCCCACCCTTGATCAACCATTTTTTTGACATACAGTCGCTTTTGCTGTCCGGATTCCTCCCCCCCCTCCAGTGTCACATTTGGCACCTTTCAGGGGGAGGGGGAGCAGATACCTGTCTAATACAGGTATTTGGTCCCACCTTCGGGAAAAAATTGCTGCAGTATCCACAGCGATCTACGCCATGTCTGGCCTCTCCTCCGTCCCCTCCGCTGTCTTCTGGGAGACACTGTTAGTGCTCTTTCAGACAGTCATTGAATTCCAAAGCAGTCTTAAAGTGTAACTAAACCCACAATAGTAAAATCAGTCTGTGTATGCAGTAAAGAATGCTTGTTATACTCACTGTGGAACCTAAGGGATTAATCCTTTGCATTGTGTAAAAAGGCTGTTTGATCCTAGCTCCTCTGATCCTCTCCTTCTTCCACTGTCCTCAATATAGAGAGTTTATTTTTTTCTTGGGATAGTGCATGTGATCAGCACAGGGCCAATCAGCACTGTCCAGACAGAGGGTCAGGCATCCTGCGGCCTGATTTGACAGTCAGAGGAGAATAAAAACTCCTCCTATAAGCTTTAACCAGTCACTGATAGAAGTCAGAATACTGTTATACTACTGCTGATTTAGCAGTTTATATTTACTAAAACAATTTTCCATGTTCTGTATACTGTGGGAGGCCATCATTCACCATTTGTGGGCATTTTTTTTCTCCTGCTTGGTGGGCATTGCCTGCATAGACTGCAAATGTGCAGTCCAGGAATGCCCCTCTTAGCTCCCTCTCTTAGCAGTGTGCGCATACAGCACTACTAGAAAAGGGGAGGCTTTATTTCTATATGGGCACACTAATTTATGGAGCTTTGCATATATGTTCCAATACGTTTTTTGTGTGTTTTACAGCATTTTGTCTGAGCACTCTAGCACACAGACTTGACAGCTGCAGATCATAATTGTGGGAGATGATTTTTGGGTAACATATTGTAATACCCCAAATTTTTGGGCACTTTATTGTAATGCCCTTCAAATTAAGTCAATGTTCTTTCACACATATCAATATACTGGAGGAGATTGACTATAACTGGAGAGTGAAAAATCTGATGCAGTTTTGCATTGAAACCAATCAGCTTCCAGATTTTATTGTCAAAGCTTAATTGAACAAGTTGAAGTTAGAAGCTGATCCTTACCAGGGGGCACTCTGAGGTTGTCATACAGTCATATAGCAATCTAGATGCCGCATAGATCACATATTTCAGACAGTGTTCAAACCGAATCAACTGGTTAGGAAGGGCCCGGTTTCTGTTAATCACTGCCCTGCAGTGCACATTCATGCAGTGCAAGTCATGCAAAGAAGAAAGTCCTGGGGCAAACCTATGTCTACAGACAATGGTCCTGAGTCAACAAGATAACAGCACCCCTTGAGAGCTCCATGTGGTTCATGAATATAACTTCTTCAGGAACTATCATCATCTAGCAAAAGGAATCTAATATAATAAGGGTTCCTTCCAATAATGCAGGGAATTGCTTCTAGTACATTTGGCCTACCAGACGTACCTCACAATGCATGAGGAGAGCATCTGCCTTCCACAGCTCCAGAATGCAATCAAATTGTACTAAAATATCAAAATATTTAACTAAATGATATTTAAACAGAAATAAGGGCAAGTGGCAGGGGAAATAACAAAGTGGTAGGGGTAAGTACAGAAACAATAGTATTTGGTAAATGTATAAGAGGGGACCAAAGAATAAAGGGAAAGCATAGTCTATGACCTTCATTTTGAGGTCCACAAAAGAAGGTGAGCAGATAGACTGCACTGAATGGTTCTATTTGTAACAATAATGAATATCTGAGGAAACATGGAAGATTTTTCACAAGTTTAAGTTGAATGGGATGGACTTTTTTCATATATTTAGGACTTGAATCTTCTATATGCAATTTTTTTTCCCTTTAGTATCCTACTTACCTCTTTAGTGAACCATATTGTTTTGTTTTTTTCTTCCGTTTATTCTTACCTACTTGCCTGACATATAATCTAGTTGCCTCCAGGATGGTAGACTTTAATAGTGCCAACTGATTACTTACTCCTGTCATTTTACTTCAACCTTTCAGTTCATTTTTTTTAAATTTCCCCATTTCATAAACATATCATCAAAGTACTCAAACATCAGATATAAAGTACTTAAATGAACTTACCTAATTTTCTTTTTTGCTGACAAAGAGAGAAAACAGAAATGTAAAAATTAAATATAACCTTTTTATTATTGAATATTACAACACTAGAGGTATCTAAAACTTGTGCATCACATCATAGAATCAACATTATTAAAAATTAGAAATTTAAGGGGAAAAAAGTAACTTTTGAGATGGCTAGATATTTTGCACAGCCTTTTGTTTTGATCCTTGTATGATGTGAAAGTTGAGCATGGATGTCATATGCCTTAAAGTGGACATAAACCCTCACCTATACCCAGTGAAGTGAACAGCCTCAGATGATACACAGAGATGAAACAAATCTCCCTACATAAGTTGTACATTTATATCTGCTCTCTTCAGCTTCATATACTGTTTAGAAAGTTCAGATTGTGTTAAGAGATTTTCTCTTCCTGTTTAACAGTGCAGTGAAGTCTGGGCATACAGCTAAGTACCTGATCGGAGAAAAGGCACACACCCCCACTCCTCATTGGTAGAAACTTTCAGCTCTGTTCATTGAATAGTTCAGGGCTCTGCTAATCTATTCATAACATCCTCCCCCACACAAAACTCTGGATGCTTTTATGACATGTGTCAGAGAACTTATCAGGCTTATAACAGAAGAATGGAACAAGAGACAGCCACAGGACTTAGTGCTTTAAAGAGAGATAAGGAAACACTACAGATATATGTTCCCAGCTCAAATTTAATAAATTGGGTTTACATCTACTTTAAATGACTAGATGTGGTCATATCATTTGCATAACTAAATCTGTTGGGGCATAACCTTGCAACAATTCTGTAGCCTTAAGTCCATCAAAACTAGACACATTTTTTAAGTGAAAGAAGCAGCCGGCAACTCCATAACAACAAGCGTATTTATTTTGAAGCCTTCACAGTGAGTACAGTCAGCAGCAGACTAGTTTCGGCGATAAGCCTTGTTCGCAGCACACATGTATGTTAAAAAGCATGAACATTTATACATAAAAGACTGTCACGTGACTACTGCTCCTCCCCAATCAACAATGTGTTCAATTAGAATCAGGTGATTGGTTACAGATTGTCAACAGATGTGTAGATGTGTAGATGACAAATGAGAAGCAAATAGTCTAGCTATAATACAACACTTGAGATACAAAACATACAAAGACTATCTTGACATGTGAGAAAATACATATATTAAAAGCTCTATAAGAGAATCTTTAATGAAAAAATGTATAATTAAAAAAAATATATTACTTGATGTGAAATATATAGACTATACATAAAAGATAGTGCACATTCAAAGTAAGATTTTGTTTCCCACTGTTCTGAGCAATACAATCTTTGATCAAATCATTATATATTTTATGGAAGTTGCTGACTCTTATATGCACTGCCACAAATTATAACAGTGAGTACATGCCATATAGTTTTGAACATTTCAGCTTATACAACACAGCTATAAGGACTATAATATGGATAGACAATCCAAAATTTCACAAGTCTATACTAAGGATCCCATCCCTCTGTCAGAGGAAAATACATGTACAACCTTGTTTCATAATTTAAAAACGGCTTCCATGAAAGAAATCCGGCTATGGTGGAATGCTACTGGTTTAAAACAATATATAGGAGACAATATGATTCCACGAGGATTAAGAATTAAAAAGCATCCCTCCACCACATACACGGGAACAATTTACAGCCGATTGGAATAACGTTTTGTCTAAATGTTCTTTAGAACTCATGGAGTTAATTGTAGCTCATGAAGAGACCCTGCGGCACACAATCAGTGAAGAGATTGACACAATGAAAATTTCTTTACAAGCTTTTCAACAATCACCAATTTATTCCTCATTGAATGAAGATCTCACCACATCACTTAATTTATTGGAACAGAATATCATGAGTGTCAAAAGACAGAAGTACCTAAGAGACTTACAGGATTATCAAACAGGTACAGTCTATGTTCGCAACAAGAACGATAGACCGCACTCCATCCTTAAAAAACGAAGGAGTTATCAGCGGTGAGGCCAGAGTCATGTGAGTTTCAGTTCCCCTGAAGTGTCAGATTCACAATCAGAATTATCAGACTGCACAAGTGATAGGGGGACATCTGATTCTAGAGGTTCGGTGTCATCAGTCTTTTCAAGGGAATCTTCAAAAAACCAAAATGATACAGTGAAAAAACAAACAGAAAAAGAAAAGCAAGGAAAAGAAGAAACACAAAGAGGGGGAGACACAGCATCAAGAAGGACTACCCACTCCAGGCAAACAAGAAGCCAACGGAATTGACACAGGAGATCCAGGACATAGACACTTTCCAAAATGTGGTAAATCTCTCAAAGGCCTCTCTTACACCTGCAGAAATTGCCCTGCTCTCTAAAGGACTTTCTTTTGCACCGCAATCACATTTTGATATTTTTAGTACCTTACTAGATGTCAACAGATTTATACGCAATGTTGTTTTGAGGAAACATTTTCCTTCTCCTGTCGATTCAACTCAAAGCATCCAGGAAGGTGTCTCACAGGAGACAACCTTTTCAACTCTGAATTTTCAGGATCAAACTGCTATATCTACCCTGGAAAAGCTTCAGTCCGATTCCACAGGAGGTATGTATGGTACCGATAAGGTCTGTGTATGTAGGGAAGACAGATATTTTTACACAGTCAACTCCAGAAATGCAGCAATAGACACTTTTCAAGCCTTGGTAGAGCAGGATCTAGTCCAACTTGCTGATAGAGTGGCAACCCAGCCTATTCGACATAAGGACAATCTCACTTAATCAGAAAGAGATGCTATTGTCGGTCTCAAATCACTCTTTGACCTAGTGATAAAAGAGGCCGACAAGGGGGGCTCAGTCGTCATCCTAAACGCAAGTGATTATAAGGAAGAGGCTTTGCGCCAGTTGCAAGACACCTCCACATATCGAATTTTGGAGAGGGATCCCACTCCTGTCTTCAGACAGCAAATGGCAAATCTTCTGGACACAGGTGTGGAGATGGGGGTTTTTGACAGAAAAGTGGCAGAGCATCTTATGGCCAATTCACCTATAGTCCCCATTTTCCATCACATGCCCAAACTCCACAAGAACATAGTTCCGGTACAAGGTAGACCGATAGTGGCAGGTGTCGGTTCCCTTTTTGAGCGTTTGGGTCATTGGTTAGACCAGTATCTTCAACCATTGGTTGTAAGATTACCTGGCTATATCAAGGACACCACATCAGTACTGACATCTTTACAGGAAGTAGTGTGGAAAGAGGAGTATCAGTGTCTCACCATGAATGTGAAGTCACTATATTCCTGTATTCCACACAATCTTGCAATCAAAGCCATGGAACATCATCTGACATGCTACAGCACTTACGACACCAATTTGAGAGAGTTCATAATTATGGCAGTTGAATTTCTGCTCAGCCGTAATTATATTATGTTCGATCTAGTGTTTTATCTGCAATGTAGGGGGGCCCGTTTTTCACTATCCCTGGCGAACCTGCACATCGGCTAGTGGGAGGAGAGTTTTCGCTTCTCCCAACACAACCCATGTGCAGGTTCTATAGTTAGTTACGGTCGCTACATAGATGACCCTCTGATTGTATGGGATGGTTCCCCTACGGACTGTGTCACCTTTGTATCCTTAGCAAACAAAAATAATCTCAATTTGGAATTCTGTTTTGATAGTCAGAAGGATGCCATTAACTTCTTAGATCTTACTTTAACAGGCTGTGCAGTCCAGGGTTTGGTTACAACATGTACCTATCATAAGGCATGTGCAGGCAATGCCTTGCTTCTGGCTACTAGTTGCCATCCTGCACACACCAAACGATCCATCCCGATGGGGGAGTTCACCAGGGCCAGACGCAACTGCTCTACTGAGGAAGGTTTTAACAATGAGTGCAACATTATAGCCTCTCGACTCCATTCACAAGAATACGATCAATGGAATATAGATAGAGCAGCCCTTCTGTCCATGGAGAAAATAGAACCACCCTCTTGGGAAATTCTGGTCGCAAAAAGAGCTATAGTAGGAGTTATAATGACAGGAAAACAAGTTCAGTCACTTTTGTAACTGCCTTCTCCTTGGAATTTAACAAAATAAAAAACATTGTAGATAAATACTTACCAATACTTTCCACGGATGGAGATTTGGCACCAATACTTAAGTCGGGCTGTAGGTTTTCAAGCCTCCATGCTAAAACGCTGGGAGGCCATCTGTCCCCAAGTCTGTTTGAGTCGCAGCAACATAACAAAACTTGGTTGAATACTTTGGGCTCTTACATTTGAGAGAATAACACATGCCATTTCTGTAGTAGATACTCCAGACAACACAAGACAGTAATTTCATGTGCCACAGGACGAGAATTCACGAATATATCAACTGTGGCACTAGTAATGTTGTATATGTTGTGGAATGCAATAAATGTAACAAACAATATGTGGGTTGCACCATGAGACCACTGAGAATTCGAATCAGCGAACATTTTCATGGCACATCTTACAGCACAGACAAAGACTTATCAAATGTGTCTAAGCACTTTAAGTATGAACATAATGGCAATATGGCATCCTTCTCGTACTCAGGCTTGGAAAGAGTTAAACTATCCTCATGTGGGGGGACATCCACCGTGCACTTCTTTTACGTGAAGTTTGGTGGATTTTCCACCTACAGACAAGGACACCTGCAGGAATGAACCACCGCTATGATGTGGACCTTTTTATGAAATAAGTTTAAAAAAGACCTGGAGCAATGGACATTGTATTATGCCCATCACTTATGATACACTTTGAATGTGCACTTGAATGTGAATCTTTTATCTATAGTCTATATATTTCACATCAAGTAATATATATTTTTAATCTATACATTTTTTCATTAAAGATTCTCTTATAGAGCTTTTAATATATGTATTTTCTCACATGTCAAGATAGTCTTTGTATGTTTTGTATCTCAAGTGTTGTATTATAGCTAGACTATTTGCTTCTCATTTGTCATCTACAGATCTGTTGACAATCTGTAACCAATCACCTGATTCTAATTGAACACATTGTTGATTGGAGAGGAGCAGTAGTCATGTGACAGTCTTTTATGTATAAATGTTCATGCTTTTTAACATACATGTGTGCTGTGAACAAGGCTCATCGCCGAAACTAGTCTGCTGCTGATTGTACTCACTGTGAAGGCTTCAAAATAAATACGCTTGATGTTATGGAGTTGCCGGCTGCTTCTTTTACTCGATGACCGTTTGTCTATTGGTGTGTGGGAGGACACCTCAGCTTGGACACCCTGACTGCAAACTTCCAAAGTAGGACTTTGTTTCCCACTGTTCTGAGCCATACAATCTTTGATCAAAGCATTTTTTAGGTGATTGTAAAGTCTAATTTTTTTCTTTAATTAAAAATAACAAACATGTTATACTTACCTTCTCTGTGCAGTGGATTTGCACTAAGCAGCACAGATCCTCCTCTTCTCGGGTCCCTTGCTGGAGCACCTGGCCCCTCCCTCCTGTTGGGTGCCCCCACAGCAAGCAGCATCTATTCAGACACAGAGCTGCAGCCCCACCCCATTTAAATTTTCATTAGCTGACTAACTTTGATTGACAACAGCGGGAGCCAATGAGGAGAGGAGTCCCGGGCAGCCAAAACATTCCTACAACATGGGGGCTGCTGCACACAAAAGGCTTTTCATCTTAATGCATATGTAGCAAACCCCCGGGGGAGCTGCTTTTGTTTGTTCAGTCCGTTACTCTGCCTTTCAATGTCAATTAACTGTCCCAGCCCCTCTGGCACACCTAGCAATGTGATTAATGGAATACCTCAACAGGAATACACAACACAGTTCTGTTCTTGCAGTTTACTTGAAGAACGGTAAAGTTCAGGTTAACATTAGTCAGCCAAGACCTGTATAAGAACCCAGGACTTGGATGAAACAGTTTAAAGAAAACAGTCAGGAACACTATGCAACCAATAAAAAATAGGTAACAATATGTACAGATTAAATGGACTCCCCAACAACTTTTGGTGTATGTGGAATGCTGTGGCTAAAGGGGAACCCCAGGCCGGCCTACAATACCTCTAATAGACACACAGTGACATAATCTCAATACCCGTGGTGTGTCCCCTTTAAGAGCAACCGCGGTAATGTCCTAGGAGCAAAGCTTTGCGTTTTATTATGTTCACCGGCAATGTAGGAGCTCTGTGGACAATATTTAGATGTGGTATCCTATGAAAGGCAATAAAGGTTCCTGGGCAAAGCCCCCTCACCAATCCTGTACACAATCAGCGGTCCTCTCCAGAGCAATCTATCGATCCTCCTAGATGCAGGTGTGTCGCAGTGGCATTCAGTCTTTGAGCTGTTGCAGGGCATCCTTCTTTAGCATGAACGATCTGTTCCTCTGGGCTGGAGTTGCAGGCTGTGTGCCCCTTGGTAGGCCGCGATCCCACACACACAGCAGCCAAGGAGCTGCTCTCTTGAGGGGATTCAGGAATGAAAAAGGGCTCCGGCCTAGTTCCTCTGCCTTTTTCTCTCCTCTCCCACAATCCTCCTGCCCCCTGAAATGCAGCCTGGGATTTGCTGTCTCTACATATCCTCTGTGGGAGGTTGCTGAAGTATGATCTAAGGATGTGCCGAAGCCAAGTCTACTGGCAACCGGGCCTCCCATCCAAACATTAGATGATAAGGGGAGTATCCTGTGGCATTGTTTGCAGTGTTGTTATAAGTGTGCACAAAAGCGGCTACATGCTTGCTCCAGTGCTGCTTTTCCTCCGAATTCAAAGCCCCAAGCATATCTAGGAGTGTTCGGTTGAACCTCTCTGGCTGGGGATCTCCTTGAGGATGGTATGGAGTGGTCCTGGACTTCTTATTGCCTAAAAAGTCCAAAAGTCTATTAATGAGGCTGCTTTTAAAATCTCTCTCTTGATCCGAATGGATACGTTGGGGCAGGCCATAGTGTACAAAGATCTTCTCCACTAAGATCTTGGCCACCGTGGATGCTTGTTGATCCCTTGTGGGGACTGCCTGGGCATGCCTAGTGAAGTGGTCAGTCACTACCAGGATATTTCCCTGTCCACTCAGATCAGGCTCCAAGCACAGAAAGTCAATGCACACCAGCTCCATGGGTCCCTGACTCTGAAGATGGCCCAATGGGGCGGCTCGGTGAGGCAAAGTTTTTCTTTGAATGCATCTGATACAGGAGTGGCAGTAGCCCTCAACTTCAGCCTGCATGCAGGGCCAGTAGTATCGGTCCCTCACCAGGTAGAAAGTCCTCTCGAGCCCTAGGTGGCCATGGTTGTCATGAAGACAAGTTAATATTGTCTCCCTGTGTCTTTCCGGTAGAAATAGCTGCCATTTTTCTTCGAGATCATTCGGTATACCACCCCTTGATGCAGCTGCAACCGATCCCACTCTCGGTGCAGTAGACAGGCCTCCTTCAGGGAGTCAGTGAGGAGTAGGGATGAGCTTCATGTTCGAGTTGAACCTATGTTCGACTTGAACATTGTCTGTTCGGCTGTTCGCCGAATTGCGAATATTATGGGCCGTTCGCGCCAAATTCGAGTGGCGTGTCACGGCCCATAATTCACTGCGGCATCGCATTGCATTGATGGCTGATGATTGGCCAAGCCTGCACTATGACCCGAATGCTTGGCCAATCACAGCGCGCAAAAAATGGAGAGCCATAATTGGCCAAAGCCAGGGTGACTTTGGCCAATTATGGCTCTGGGGGTTTAGTACACGCCCCACACTATATAAGGCCGCCGTCTTGGCGGCTTTGTGTAGTGTGTTGGAGTTGTTTAAAGAGAGAGATTACAGAGAGAGAGACAGTGTAATTTATATTGAATTAGAGCAGGCAGGCGAGTCAGTAAGCTGCAGTTACAGTGTGTAGAGGATATATATGCATCCTAGGTATTGTATATATATTTATACACTGTATTCAGTTTAGCTAGATCCGTTCCTGTTATTCTCTATACTGTGACAGGCAGGCAGCTGATTGTGCTAGCTGCAGTCAGTGTTCCACTTAGTGTACTGTGTGCTTTGCATAGCGTTCACCTAAAGCTTACCTGAATACAGTTAGTGACTATTATAGTGGTGTTCTCATAATAAAACCACAGGCAGAGAGCTGCAAGCATTTTCAGTTAGTGTACTGTGTCTTCTGCACAGTTTTCACCTAAAACTAATTGAAGACAATTGCTGCTTTTCCCATACTAATACCACAGCAGGCAGTTGATTCTGATAGCTGCATTATAATCAGTACAGATCTATATATATACATCCCACCATTGTGCAGCTACATCTCACTGCAGGCCATTAGTATGTCTGGAAGGCAAACAAGGAAAGGCAGACAGTCACGAGGCAATAAAAGAGGGCAAGCAGGCTCTGTGTCTAGAGGCAACAGTGCCGGTCGTGGACACGGTGCATCCTCATCAGCACGTGGCCGTGGGACACGCTTGTCCTTCTTTTCGGCAGCTGGCCATGTTTAGCCGCAACATGCCCAAGACTTGGTAGAGTCAGTGGATGACCAAGCCGTCCTCCTCCTCATCCTCTCTCACCCAGGCTCAGGGTACTTTGTCTGGCAAAGCAGCTGCCAAAGCGGCCTCTTCCCTTGGCTCAATGGCATCAGTCACTCCTTTCCTAGCCCCACCATGTCCTCCTGAGGAGTCCCCCGAACTGTTTGACCACAGTGTTGGGTACATGCTCCAGGAGGATTCCCAGCATTTTAATGGCTCCGATGATGAAACCCAGCTGGAGGAAGGCAGTAACGTGAGCCCAGAGAGAGGGGGTAGTAACGTGAGCCCAGAGAGAGGGGGTGCCCAACAAGGACAGCTATCTGGCAGTCATGTTCCCCCAGCTGCAGCATACTGCCAGATTTGCTCCAGTAATGAGAAGGGAGGGGATGATGAGGTCACTGACTCCATGTGGGTGCCTGATAGGAGAGAGGAGGAGGAGGAGGAGGAGGAGGCACATCTCCAACGAGGCAAGATGCCCTCCAGGGGCCAGCTTAAGGGCAGCACACCGACTGCATCACACCGCAGAGCTCCGCATGTGCAGGGTGCTGCTGTCTCTGCGCGTTATTCCAAAAGTTTTTTGGTGTGGGCCTTTTTTCAAACATGTGCAGCAGATCGCACTGTTACCATTTGCAAAATATGTCTAAAGCGTATCTCGCGTGGCCAAAACATCAGCGGCTTGGGCACCACGTGCTTGACCAGACATATGTCGACCTGCCATGCAGTTCGTTGGCAAGCTTAGCTAAAAGACCCACACCAAAGAACAAAGCGGACCCCTCCTTGCTCCTCATCAGCTGGGATCTCCAACCCCACTATACCTTCAGTCCTCTCTGAAACCTGCACTGAGAGGAATGAAGGTGTAGAATTGTGTGTTACAGCCAAGTATTTGCGGGCAATCTGCTATCGGTACACCAACGTCAGATTGTACCAGGCAAATTTCCCTGCCCCAGCTGCTGCACCACTGAAAGAAGTTCGCTCCCAGCCATCCACATGCCCAGCGGTTGAATGATAGCTTGGCTAAATTGCTAGCACTTCAACTGCTGCCTTTTCAGTTGGTAGACTCTGCCCCCTTCCGTAAGTTTGTGGAATGTGCGGTTCCTCAGTAGCAGGTTCCCAAACGCCACTATTTCTCACGGAAAGCAATTCCGGCTCTCTACCAGCCTGTAGGAGGCTATGTCTTGGCCTCACTGGACAGGGCGGTCAGCGGTAAGGTGCATATTACGGCTGACTCATGGTTCAGCAGGCATGGACAGGGACGTTACCTATCTTTCGCGGTGCATTGGGTGACTCTGCTGGCAGCTTGGAAGGATGCAGGACAAGGTGCAGTAGTGTTGGAGGTTGTTCCGCCACCACGCCTCCAAAATGTTACTACTGGTGATTCTGACACACCTCTCTCCTCCACCCCCTCCTCTTCTTCTTCCTTCATGGCCTCTACCTATGCTTTGTCCTTGGAACCAGCGGTGCTCCGTAGGCGTTCAAGGGGCTACGCAAGTACGCAGGCAAAAAGATGCCATGCGGTGCTTGAGCTGGTGTGCTTGGGGGACAGGAGCCACACTGGGGCAGAGATTCTGTCATCTATGCAGAGGCAGGCTCAGAGGTGGTTGACGCCACGCCAGCTTAAGCCAGGAAAGGTGGTTTCCGACAATGGCACCAACCTCCTCTCCGCCCTCCGACAGGGACAACTGATCCATGTGCCCTGTTTGGCTCACGTCCTTAACTTGGTGGTGCAGTGGTTCTTGGGCAGGTACCCGGGCTTACAGGAGGTCCTGAAGCAGGCCAGGAAACTCTGTGGGCATTTCCGCCGGTCGTATAATGCCAGTGCTCGGCTGGCTGACCTGCAAAAGGATTACAACCTGCCCAAGAACCGCCTAATCTGTGACATGCCCACGAGGTGGAACTCTACATTGGCCATGCTGCAGCGGCTGCACATGCAGCAGAGGGCCATCAATAAATATCTGTTGTAATATGGCACAGGACAGTGTCAGGGGAGCTGCACTGTCCTGGCACCATTTGAAGAGGCCACGAGAATGGTGAGCAGTGACAGTGCATGCATCAGTGACACTGTCCCTCTTGTCTACCTGTTGGAGCACACGCTGCATGGAATAATGGACAGGGCACTTGAGGCAGAACAGAGGCAGGAAGAGGAGGACTTCCTTACCTCTCAAGGCCCCCTTTATCCAGACAGTGTTCCTGCTGGCCCGGCTATCACACAGGAAGAGGACGAGGAGGAGGAGGAGGAGGAGGATTATTGTGTCAGCATGGAGGTGGAGCCTAGCACTCAGCATCAGCAGCAGCCTTCAAGGGATCAATTACAGTCCCAAGACACCCATGGACTTGTACGTGGCTGGGAGGAGGTGGCTGCGGATCATGTCGTCCTCAGTGACCCAGAGGACTCCACACCGAATGCCTCAGCAAACCTACGATGCATGGCCTCCCTGATTCTGCAAAGCCTGCGGAAAAATCCTCGTATTCGTGCGATCGAGGAGAGGGATCATTACTGGCTGGCAACCCTCCTTGATCCACGTTACAAGGGTAAGGTTGCGGACCTTATCTTGCCGTCGCAGAGGGAGCAGGAGATGAAGCATCTTCGGGAGGCCTTGCAGAAAGTTATGTGCAACGCGTTCCCAGAGACTGGGAGGTTACAAATTCCTGGTCCTGGACAACGTGTTGCTGAGGCTTTGGTCAGTCAAAGAAGGAGCGGTAGAGAAGGTGGTCGTCTGACAGATGCGTTCAGACAATTTTTTAGTACGCAGCCCCAAGGTATGATCGGTTCCAGCAACCATCGCCAGCGTCTGTTTTACATGGTGCAGGAATACCTAGGGGCAAGATCAGACTTGGACACCTTTCCCACCGAAAATCCTCTGGGTTACTGGGTCTTGAGGATGGATCACTGGCCAGAGCTTGCACAGTATGCAATTGAGGTACTGGCCTGTCCTGCATCCAGCGTTCTTTCGGAATGCACATTCAGTGCTGCTGGAGGCTTTGTAACCGATCACAGGGTGCGCCTGTCCACTGACACGGTAGATCGACTGACCTTCATAAAAATGAATCAGTCTTGGATCACCACTAGCTACCAAGCACCTGATGCTGATGTAACCGAATAATTTTTTTTTAAATGTCAGATCCCTTCAAGACTGCCTATGCTGATGGTGACTATCCTGTTATGCTGAGTGACTATCCTCTTCCTCCTCAATGATCATGCTGATAGCTTGAAAGAACATTTTTGGTTCTGGGCACCGCCACCAGTGGCTAAGTCCCAATTTTTCAGCCCCTGTTTAACAGGGGCGTTTATTTACAATTTTTGATGCAATACTTTGCAGCAGGGCTCATTCCTGCGCTCCTAATAGAGTATCTACGAGGGGTTGCAGTGTTGTGGCACCAGCACCAGTGCATAAGACCCAATTTTTCTGCCCCAGTTTAACATGGGCGTGTAATTACAATTTTTGATGCAATACTTTGCAGCAGGGCTCAATGCTGCGCTCCAAGTACAGTATTTGTGAGGGGTTGCAGAGTTGTTGCACCAGTGCCTAAGGCCCAATTTTTCTGCCCCTGTTCAACAGGGGCATGTAATTACAATTCTTGATCTAATAATTCACAGCAGGGCCCATTCCTGCACCCACCAAGAGTAACTGTGAGGGCTTACAGTGTTGTGGCAACACCACCAGCACCACCACCAAAGCCCAATTTTTCTGCCCCTGTTCAACAGGGGCATGTAATTACAATTCTTGAGCTAATAATTCACAGCAGGGCCCATTCCTGCGCCCACCAAGAGTAACTGTGAGGGCTTACAGTGCTGTGGCAACACCACCACCAAAGGCCCAATTTTTTGGGTCCCTGTTCAACAGGGGCATGTAATTACAATTCTTGATCTAATATCTCACATCTGGGCCCATTCCTGCGCCCACCAAGAGTAACTGTGGGGACTTACAGTGTTGTGGCACCAGCACCACCACCACCACCAAAGGCCCAATTTTTCCTACCACTGTTCAACAATGTCATGTAATTACAATTCTTGATATAATAGTTCACAGCAGGGCGTTCCAGCGCCCACCAAGAGTAACTGTGATGTCTTACAGTGTTGTGCAGAGTATATACGGCAGGCCCCTACTTTCAAACATCCAACTTACAAACGATTCCTACTTGCAAACGGAAGGAGACAACAGGAAGTGAGAGGAAATCTACCCCTAGGAAGGGAAATTCTCCCCTGTAAGAGTTAATATGGGAAAAAGGTGTCTCCTCTCCACTGATGCTTTATCACCAATCCTTGTTTCAATAAAAAATTTCAAAAAACATTTGTCATTGGGACGGAAAGTGAGGTGAAATGTTCTGAACAGGTGCACACTGCACAGACAGCAAAACAAATGTTACAGGGGTGATGATAACCCTTCCCCATGTTTTCCAAAAAGCTTAAAAATAGATTTTTTGGCTGGAGCTACATTTAAAAAATGTACCTGTTCCAAATTACAAACAGATTCTACTTAAGAACAAACCTACAGTCCCTGTCTTGTTTGCACCGCCTGTATACTGCTGTTCAGAGTATATAGGGCCTTTTTTTTTATTTGGGTGCGGGGTTCCCCTTAATATCTATACAAGACCCAAAGGGGCTGGTAGTGGGCTGGGGGGGGGGTACCCATGCCATTTTTCTCAATGATTTTCATCCATATTGCCGGGACTAGACATTACATTGAAGCCGCAAGTAGTTTTAAATTCTTTTTTTTCCTTTAGAAATGTCATTTTGTGCAGGGACAGTTCTAAACACGGGAAACATGCGCCACTTCACAGGCATACTTTAGACACCCCCCAGGTACGATATTGAAAGGAATATTTCACTTTATTTTTTTCACTTTAATCATCATTAAAATCACTGCTCCCAAAAAAACGGCAGTTTTTAAAACTTTTTTGGGGATTGATACATGCCCTTTTTAGGACAATAACTTGCATATTAACTGTTATAATTAGCACTTTTGATTTCGAACGTTCAAGTCCATTGTATTTAATAGGGTTCTAAAGTTCACGCAAACTTTCGGTCCGGTCGCAGGTTCTGGTGCGAACTGAACCGGGGGGTGTTCGGCTCATCCCTAGTGAGGAGCATGTTGGGGCGTTGGTTCTCCAAGGCCTTCAATGCCAAGTTACAGAGGGGATCTTCCAACTGGTCCCTTCGCAAATCTTTCTTAGAAAGCTCCGGCAGACCTTTATCCCTGACTTGGGTGACATTGCAATAACATTTGGGGACAACAGCAGCTCAAACTCCAATGTCTTCGGCCCTGGATCCTCCTCCAGCTTGGTGTTCTGCTCCTTGACACAAGGCTCGTACTCCTTCAGGTGTCAGCCGTGTCCACTCTTCTGGGAGGTCACTGGAGCAATGGGGCCTTCTTGACAGAGCATCTGCATCCCTGTTCCCGACCCCTGGTCGATACTTCAGGCTTAAAGTAAACCCCGTTAGGGCAGCCAACCATCTGTGACCTGTGGCATCCAACTTGGCAGTGGTAAGGATGTAGGTGGGAGGATTATTGTCGGTCTTAATCACGAACTCCGCTCCATATAGATAATCCCTCAGTTTATCCACTACTGCCCACTTCAAGGCCAGAAACTCAAGTTTGTGGGTGGGATAGTTCTTCTCGGCGGGTGCCAAGCTCCGACTCACATAGGCAACAGGCCGTAGGTGACCGTCGTGTTATTAAAACAGCACCCCGTCTAACCCATCTCGACTGGCGTCAACGTGTAGTTCATGTGGCTTGGTTGTATCTGCATAGGCCAGAACTGGGGCAGTCGTTAGGCTCCATTTCAGCTGCCTAAAGGCCTCTTCACATTGGGCAGTCCACTGTTCCTGAATGGACTCCCTGGGTTTTCTGGGCCCTCCAGCTGGCCTGACAGGCCTTTTTGGGTCATCATCTTCCTCCTCACTTTTCAGTAGTTCATTGAGTGGGTGGGATATCTTAGCAAATCCCTCAACGAATCTTCTGTAATAGGAGCAGAATCCCAGGAATGACCTGAGTTCAGTCACATTAGTGGGCTTAGGCCAGGAAGTGACGGCTTCCAGCTTCTGGGGGTCTGTGGCCACTCCGTCGGCAGACATGATGTGACCAAGGTAGTTGACCGAGGGTTGATAAAACTGGCACTTCTTCAGGGACAGCTTCAACCCCTCATCATAGAGTCTTTTCAGGACCTTCTCCAGACGCTCTTCATGGTCCTCCAGGGTTTTCCCAAAGATGATGATTTCATCCAAGTACACCAACACCTCTATCAGGTTCATGTCACCCACGGTCTTCTCCATGAGCCTTTGGAAAGTGCCTGGGGCACCGGACAAAACCTGAGGCATGCGGTCGAACTCAAAGAACCCCACCGGAGTAATAAAGGCAGGTTTTTTCCCTATCCTCAGGATGCATGGGGATTTGATAGTACCCACTCTTCAGGTCCAGTACGCTGAACTACTTTTTTTTCCATTCCGGAGAGAGGGGAGTGTTCTTCGGATAGAACTCCTCTACAGGTATCCCATCCTTTTCTCTCCCCACCACATCAGATGGTGAGACTCGGGTGGCCGTGTTCACTTGGCCCAACAACATCCGAGCCGGCATCTTCACAGATGAGGTGGTTATGTTGCGAACACTAACTGAGACCTTCCATGACTTCTCTGCAACACCTTAGTTGGAACCACTTCAGGGATTATCTCCACCCCCATGTGTTCTTTCTGGCTGTCAGCCTCAAGGACGATGAAAGGGCCTGGTTGCTTCCAATTAGGCTTGACTGACGCTCTCAAGCAGACTACGTCCCCTGGCGGTAACACTTTCTCACTCCGGTCCAAGTGCCAGATCTTTCCCACTCCTTCAGCTGGGGCCTTCTGTTCTTGCACCAGGCGCTGATAGGCTTGTCTCAACATGGGGTGCACACTTGTGGTTGAAGTGTCCTGCTCTTGGACAAGAGGTGTTAGCAGTCTTCTGACAAGGTCAGTATTAGTCTCGATGATGAGAGAACTTTTACTAGCCCCTGTTGGGCGAGGACAGACCACCGCCAAAGTGTCAAAGGCCTTCTCAGCTACAGAGGGGTCGAAGGTCAGTTTGACTGGTATATAGCCATTGTAGGGGAAGTTCTGAGTCCCAATGCCCCATATCTCTAGTTCTTCTAACTTCTGTAATGGCAGGTGTTTGAGGTGCCTGTCGTAGAAGTCTCTGTAGAGGAGAGTCACTTGAGCTCCAGTATCCAGGGGGGCCTTGGTAAAGATTTCTTCCACTTGGATGGAGACAACCGGAGAGGGCCCCACTAGCTTGGCAGGGAATTTGTGGAAAGTGGCAGCCTTGGTCTGTTCGGTAGCTTGTATCCGCACTCCTTTCTTGCGGATGTTCTGATCTGGCTTGAGTCTCTGTTGGGTCTGGTGTGCACTGACTCTACGTCGCTGGGTAGCATGGGTCAAAGGAAGTAGGACATGGGGTCACTCGGAGGCAACAACGGGCGCCCTCTAGAGGGGTCTGGACTCCCGCTGCGGTCTCCCCGTATCGTTGTTTTTTCTGGAGCTTGCTAATGTCTGTGGTCACCCGGTTGACTCCTTCACCGGGGCCCTCTGGAGTTTCCCGCTGGCTTTTGGTATTGTGTTTCAGCCTTCACTGGGCTTGGACATACTTCCTCCGCAGTTGAAACAAATCCCTTGGTTTGCTGGCTTCTGCACCTGAGCAACCGTAGAGTTTAAAGACTTGGGCCCCTCTGAGACTTCATCGCTGGGTAGAACAATTGGCTTGGTGGTCAACAGGGCCATCATCTCTATCAGCTGTGACACTTGAGTCTCAAGAAGCTCGACCTGAGGGTCGCCATCAGCTACACTGACCATCCTGACCCCGACAACAGATTCTGGCTTCTGACTTTTCTTTTTGTTTTCCAGCATTGCCTCCTCTTCCCGCACAATCCGGATCAGGTCAGGATACTTCAAGATGCCACCATCTTGCCGGGTTTTCAGCAGGAGGGTGATGGGGTCCAAGGGCTGGGCACCCCTCAAGACTTGCTGGGCTCGGATTTCATCCACCTTCCGAGGGTCTAGACCCTTCTTCAGCAAGATCTGGTGTATAAATTTGTCCAAACGTCTCATATACTCCGACAGCTTCTCTCCCTCATTTTGGCAAGTGTACTCCAACTGGTAAATAAGATCAGAAACTTTCTCTGTGCGCCCAAACACATCCTCCAGAATGTTCAGGTAGTCCTGTGCAACACAATCTCGCTTGCTGAGCTTCAAATTACGGATGGCTTCTGAGGCGGGCCCTTCCAAGCTCTCTGTGATTCTCTGTTTCTTGTGGGTCTCAGGAATGTCCCATTCATCCAAGGCTTGCGTGGCCTGGTCCAGCCATTCTTCAAAGTTGTCCTCCCCTGTAGGCACTGGTTGTCTTCCAGAGAAAGCCCTGAGCTTCCGATACCCAGTTGCCGAGTATGTTGGAAAGTCTCTCTGACATTTTGAAACAAAGTCTCCCAGGGCAGCAAAGAGTTCTGGTCCAATTGTGGCCAGAGGTGGGTACTTCTACTTCTTCTTTATTTGATTCAGCTTGACTGGAGGAGGTAGGACCCTCCTCTAGAACCATCAGATGGATTACACAAAGCTCTGTCTTGTTAGCCAATTGCACACTGGCACCTTTGAAGTTTTCAGGGATTCCTTGTTTCCACTCTAGTAGTGCATAGGTGCAGGAGGTCCCACAGTCTGTTTTGACAGCAATCACCCACGCCTTCCTGTCAGGGGATAGTGTCTTCACAGCTTGGCTGATTTGTTCCTCAGCCCAGGCCTCCCCTGGGAGTTCGATCACCACGCTCAATTCTGAGCGGGCACCTTCTTCCTCACACCACTGGATAGCAGCGGCAGGGTCCATCCTGGCACTTGTAGGTGAGTTGATTGCAGAGCAACGGAAATCCCGGATGACGAGCCCCCACGTGTAGCAAACCCGCGGGGGAGCTGCTTTTGTTTGTTCAGTCCGTTACTCTGCCTTTCAATCCCAATTAACTGTCCCAGCCCCTCTGGCACACCTAGCAATGTGATTAATGGAATAACTCAACAGGAATACACAACACAGTTCTGTTCTTGCAGTTTACTTGAAGAACGGTAAAGTTCAGGTTAACATTAGTCAGCCAAGACCTGTATAAGTACCCAGGACTTGGTTGAAACAGTTTAAAGAAAACAGTCAGGAACACTATGCAACCAATAAAAAATAGGTAACAATATGTACAGATTAAATGGACTCCCCAACAACTTTTGGTGTATGTGGAATGCTGTGGCTAAAGGGGAACCCCAGGCTGACCTACGATACCTCTAATACACACACAGTGAAATAATCTCAATACCTGTGGTGTGTCCCCTTTAAGAGAAACCGCAGTAATGTCCTAGGAGCAAAGCTTTGCATTTTATTATGTTCACCGGCAATGTAGGAGCTCTGTGGACAATATTTAGATGTGGTATCCTATGGAAGGCAATAAATGTTTCTGGGCAAAGCCCCCTCACCAACCCTGTACACAATCAGCAGTCCTCTCCAGAGCAATCTATCGATCCTCCTAGATGCAGGTGTGTCGCAGTGGCATTCAGTCTTTGAGCTGTTGCAGGGTGTCCTTCTTTAGCATGAACGATCTGTTCCTCTGGGCTGGAGTTGCAGGCTGTGTGCCCCTTGGTAGGCCGCGATCCCACACACACAGCAGCCGAGGAGCTGTTCTCTTGAGGGGATTCAGGAACGAAAAAGGGCTCCGGTCTAGTTCCTCTGTCTTTTTCTCTCCCACAATCCTCCTGCCCCCTGCAATGCAACCTGGGATTTGCTGTCTTTCTACACCCTCCAGTCAGTCAGGATGCATTGTGCTGGACTTCTTATTCCACAGTCCTTTGCTGCTGCCTGATGATTGGCTCAGTCACTACCAATAGGGAGTTTACAAACAAGCAGTTCTGAGTGTCTGTGGGAAGAGAGGAAGGGGGGGGGGTGAAAAAGCCCACGCTGCTGCAGCAGACAGCTCTCCCCTTATAGATTAGATCAGCCTGGAGAGCTACCTGCTACACATAGAATGCATTAGGATAAAAAACCTTCTGACTTTGCAACCACTTTTTCAATTTCTTATGGTAATATACTGAATGTATAAAGCCTAAATTCTACTAAAAAATTGAACATACAAGAATCTAAAAGATCCTCTATAGATGTCAAATTTGTCCACAATTTTTTTTTTTACTAGAACAGGTCATATTAGGCTTGCAAGATGACATTAACAAGGTAATTAGTAAGACCTTAATCCATAATGAATCAAACAATATATAAATAGAAGTAATTGAAAAATACATGTTACATCACTTTCTTGGCAAGAACAGTTATTCCTAGACATTGGCGAACACCTCAGATCCCTTCCCTGGCTGAACAGGTTACAGAATTGGATTAAGTATAGGTTTAAACAATAGATTTTCTCCTGTGCTAGTGCGGGGGGCCTTTGTAAGAGATGGTAATATTTTCTGGTGATATAATAAATATAAAGTGATCATGCGTGCCCCGCTGCCTAGGCTGACTAGGGGAAGTCCAAAGGCTATGTATGAAAGAAGAAAGGCACGTGACTTAATGCATGAATCAAGATAAAAAAGTTTATTCTAAACAAATTGGTATATACAAAGAAAAATACTACATATTCATGAATAAATAAATTAAAATGTTCTCATTTGATAAAATAGTAAAAATTGATGCCCATACAAGGGATAAAATTAATAAATGGCTAATGCGTTTCGAGGGGGTTCCTCTTCACCAGAGCATACAAAGGGAAAAGAACCCCAAGATGACTTGAAACACCAAAACTGATCTGTATACTGTGGTGCAGTGGTCATCAACCTTTTCCTCAGGGCCCGCCATATTTTATGTATTACCTTGGGGAGATGCAGACGCGAATACTGCAATCACTGAGCAACAAATGATATCACCGGTGATGTATTTCAGTTTTTTTTGAAAACCTGGCCTGTTAATGGGCCCTGAGGGCATACACATATTTTGATTCTTTTATGTGCCTTGAACTGCTGCAGAATATGATAAACTTGACAGAAATACTGTATATTTACTTGGGCTGCATGGATGATATTTTGGAATTCCTGATGCCGCGTACACACGACCATTTTTCTCGTCTGGAAAAATGTCTTTTTTTCTCTTTGACGAGAAAAACGCCCGTGTGTGGGCTTTTCAGCATTTTTCCCGACGAGAAAAACGGCAAGAATCACGACGAGAAAAATTACAACATGCTCTAATTTTTCTCGTCGTGATTCACTGCATTTTTTTCCGCTGCAGTTTTCCCATAGAGAAACACTGCCAGGGAGCCAACACACGGTCGTTTTTCACGACCAAAAGAAAAAATGTCATGAAAACTGGCCGTGTGTAGGGGACCAAGCCGGTCGCCGATTTTCTCGGCGGTGTTTTCACAGTCGAGAAAATCGATCATGTGTACGCGGCATGAGAGTTTTGAACTATTCTGACTACCTAATATTACTGTTTTTATAGTGTGACCTTTGCTGCATTAGGGAGCACCCATGACCCTCTCCCCTTCTTCCTTTTTTTAAATAACTTTCTTTCTTTTCTAAACAGTATTGTCTTCCTTATCTGCCCTTCCCCTTCCCCCCTTTATTCTCTGTATTAAGTATTTAGACATTCTTCATATGCGTTTTCATGTTATTACATTTGTTATCTACAAAATCTTTCCTCCTATAGAATTGGAAGAATGCCATATTTTGCTATATTCTTATACTACTGACTGTGTTTCAGTATTTGTCAGTTTATTTGTTGCTGAGCATTTTCCATTCAGTTTGCACTATGTATCGTATCATATGATGGATATGTTCTAATCTTATTGTCATAAAGACCTATATTTTGTTTTACTTTACAAACAGTATATTAGACATGTGCAAAACGGAAACATTTGTTTTGTTTCAGATATATTCGTTATGCCACTAATTTTGTTTCATTTCGGAATTAGTTTATTTTCATTTAGTTTACGTACATTTTGTTTAATTTTCATTACATTTTGTTTCCTTTATTAATTTTCTAACCAATTCCAAATTTTCAGAATGATTCAAATTTCGGATCGGTAGAAAGATGATTGACTAATTTGAATTTTGTGTGAAGAATAGCTGGTTGTTAAAGTGGTTGTAAACCCTTTACAACTACTTTTTGCTACAGGTAAGCCTATAATAAGGGGTCTTTTTTTCCGGGACTTTTTGCTTGTCCCGGGAAATTCGGGAGTGTTTTAGGCAAAAAACGTTAGCGGCGGCGGCTACACCAAAATGGCCGCCGACACTGTGTTGTTTCCTATTGTCCTCTTGTGTTCAGTGCAGAGGAGAGGGGCAGCCAATCAGCTTCTCTCTTTTGGCGGCCCCTCCCCGCTATCCACTGAACATGTGGATGGGATGTGATCTTCCTCCACCCGCCGCCGCCGCCTATGGGTCTGCAAAGTTCATGGGTCGCCGAGGTACGATGGGGAAAGGAATGTGCAGGGGGGGGCACTGATGGAGGACACAAGTGTGGAGGGGACTCTGATGGGGACACAAGTGTGGAGGGGACTCTGATGGGGACACAAGTTTGGAGGGGCTCTGATGGGGACACAAGTGTGGAGGGGACTTTGATGGGGACACAAGTGTGGAGTGGACTCTGATGGGGACACAAGTGTGGAGGGGGCTCTGATGGGGACACAAGTGTGGAGGGGCTCTGATGGGGACACAAGTGTGGAGAGGGACTCTGATGGGGACACAAGTGTGGAGGGGCTCTGATGGGGACACAAGTGTGGAGGGGGCTCTGATGGGAAAAACAAGTGTGGAGAGGGGCTCTGATGGGGACACAAGTGTGGAGGGGCTCTGATGAAAGACACAAGTGTGGAGGGGCTCTGATGGAGGACACAAGTGTGGAGGGGCTCTGATGGAGGACACAAGTGTGGAGGGGGCTCTGATGGGGAAACAAGTGTGGAGGGGACTCTGATGGGGACACAAGTGTGGAGGGGCTCTGATGGGGGACACAATGTGGAGGGGACACTGATGGGGACACAAGTGTGGAGACGGGCTCTGATGAGGACACAAGTGTGGAGGGGCTCTGATGGAGGACACAAGTGTGGAGGGGCTCTGATGGGGGACACAAGTGTGGAGGGGCTCTGATGATGGACACAAGTGTGGAGGGGACTCTGATGGGAACAAGAGTGTGGAGGGGACTCTGATGGGGACACAAGTGTGAAGGGGACTCTGAAGGGGACACAAGTGTGGAGGGGACTCTGATGGGGACACAAGTGTGGAGGGGACTCTGATGGGGACACAAGTTTGGAGGGGCTCTGATGGGGACACAAGTGTGGAGGGGACTCTGATGGGGACACAAGTGTGGAGGAGACTCTGATGGGGACACAAGTGTGGAGGGGCTCTGATGGAGGGCACAAGTGTGGAGCGGCACTGATGGGGGACACAAGTGTGGAGGGGACTCTGATGGGGACATAAGTGTGGAGGGGACTCTGATGGGGACACAAGTTTGGAGGGGCTCTGATGGGGACACAAATGTGGAGCGGACTCTGATGGGGACACAAGTGTGGAGGGGACTCTGATGGGGACACAAGTGTGGAAGGGCTCTGTAACTGTAACTAATTACTTTTTTTAACGTAACAGTGCCTATCAGAGCCCCTCTCCACACTTGTGTCCCCATCAGAGTCCCCTCCACACTTGTGTCCCCCATCAGAGCCCCTCCACACTTGTGTCCCCATCAGAGTCCCCTCCACACTTGTTTCCCCCATCAGAGCCCCCTCCACACCTTGTTTCCCCCATCAGAGTCCCCTCCACACTTGTGTCCCCCATCAGAGCCCCTCCACACTTGTGTCCCCATCAGAGTCCCCTCCACACTTGTTTCCCCCATCAGAACCCCCTCCACACCTTGTTTCCCCCATCAGAGCCCCCTCCACACTTGTGTCCCCAATCAGAGCCCCCACCACACATGTGTCCTCCATCAGAGCCCCTCCACACTTGTGTCCTCCATTAGAGGGGGGGCTCTGATGGGGGACACAAGTGTGGAGGGGACTCTAATGGAGGACACAAGTCTGGAGGGGCTCTGATGGAGGACACGTGTGGTGGGGGCTCTGATTGGGGACACAAGTGTGGAGGGGGCTCTCATAGAGGACACAAGTGTAAAGGGGACTCTGATGGGGAACACAAATGTGGGGGGGGGACTCTGATGTGGGACACAAATGTGGGGGGGCACTCTGATGTGGGACACACATGTGGGGGCGCTGATTGGGCAGGAAGGGTTTTAATGGGTGTGGGGAGGTGGCTCTGAGGGGACACAAGCGTGTGGCAGGAGTTCTGATGGGGACACAAATGTGTGGGGGGGTGGCTGTGATGGGAATAAAAATATGCAAGAGTGGTGTTAATGGGGACACAAGCATGTAGGGAGGGTCTGACGAGGATACAATTGTGTGGGGAGATTATGCTGGGGACACAAATGGGCAGGGAGGCTCTGACAGGAACACTGATGTAAGGCCTCATGCGCACTAGGGATGAGCCGAACACCCCCCCGTTCGGTTTGCACCAGAACCTTCGAACGGACCGAAAGTTCGCGCGAACGTTAGAACCCTATTAAATACAATGGACGCGAACATTCGAAATCTAAAGTGCTAATTATAACGACTAATATGCATGTTATTGTCCTAAAAAGGGTTTGGGGACCCGGGTTTTGCTCCAGGGAACATGTATCAATGCAAAACGAAGTTTTAAAAACGTCCGTTTTTCGGGAGCAGTCATTTTAACCCCTTCGCGCCCAGCATACGAGAATACACGGCCACAATGTGGCTCTACAATGCCGGGAGGCCGTTATTATACGGCCTCCCCTTTCCTCATTCCCCGTGCGTGCTCCCGAGCGCGCATCGGGGAACTTCTGTGCTGGCCATGTCCCTTGGACACAGCCATTCACAGATCGCGGTAAATAGCCAATCACAGCGGCTATTTACAGCGCGATCGAGGAGACCAATGAGAGATGATCTCAAATGTAAACTTATGAGATCATCTCTCATTGCCGGCTTTCTCTCCTCACACAGACACCGCGTGTGAGGAGGGAGAGCGATCTGTCAGTGAGTCAGCTTCTGTCAGCTTCTATCAGTGCCCAATCAGTGCCCAATCAGTGCCCAGTAATAACACAGTATAAACACAGTATAAACACAGTGGAAACACAGTGCCCACCTGTGCCATCTGTGCCCACCTGTGCCATCTGTGCCACCTGTAGCCACCTGTGCCACCTGTGCCACCTGTGATCAGTGCACATCTGTGCTCATCAGTGCCCACCTGTACCACCTCATCCGTGCCCACCTGTGCCACCTCATCCGTGCCCACCTGTGCCACCTCATCCGTGCCCACCTGTGCCACCTCATCCGTGCCCACCTGTACAATCAGTGCACATCTGTTCCACCTCATCAATACGCATCTGCCACCTCATCTGTGCCGCCTCATTAGTGCCATCTGTGCCGCATCATTAGTGCCATCTGTGCCGCCTCATTAGTGCCATCTGTGCCGCCTCATTAGTGCCATCTGTGCCGCCTCAGTGCCATCTTTGCCATCAATAAGTGCACATCTGTGCTGCCTCATCAGTGTACATCTGTTCCACCACCTCCGTACCCATCTGTGCCACCATATTAGTACCCATCTGTGCCACCTCAGTACCCATCTGTGCCACCTCAGTACCCATCTGTGCCGCCTTATTAGTGCACATCTGTGCAATCAATCAGGGCCCATCTGCGCCACACACCTGTGAAGTCGCATCACCACCGCCAGCAACCAAAAGATGTCAAAAAGGTGTTTTTCCGCCGAGGAGGCATACCAAATTCTTTCCACGCCTGAGAGCGACGGGGAGCTCTCTTTTTCAGATTCCGATTCAAGTTCTGAGTCGGACGTAAACTATGAGCCAGTCTTTAGTAGTGGAACAGAGACAGCCTCAGAGGAGAAAGATAGTCGGCCCGCCAAAAGAAGGCGCTCTGCTGAGGCAGCAGTAGCATCCACCAGCACCGCAGTGCCATCCACCAGCACCGCAGTGCCATCCACCAGCACCGCAGTGCCATCCACCAGCACCGCAGTGCCTCAGCAAGAAAGGCCAAGGACCCATGCCGGCCTTCCCTATGCCCTCCAGAACCCCTTGTGGCTTCCTCCTAATTCAGGAGAAGCCAACATTCCCCCTTTCACTGGCCAGCCAGGAGACCAGGTGAATACGGACAATTTTTCCCCAATCAATTTTTTCAATCAAATTTTTACCGAGGACATGCTAGCCAACATTGTCACCCAGTGCAACCTATATGCCCAGCAATTTATTGCAAGTAATCCTACATCCTATTATGCCCGTCCCTTCGAGAGGAGAGACCTAACGGTGGAGGAGTTGAAGGTTTTTTTAGGCCTCACATTTTGCATGGGACTCAACCCAAAAAACACTTTTCGTTCCTTTTGGTCCAAACGCCCCATCTATCACATGCCAATATTCTCCAGCGTAATGCCCAGAACCAGGTACCTCATGATTATGAGGTTTCTCCACTTCAACGATAACACCCAGTGCCTTCCCCGAAATCACCCAAATTATGACAGGCTTTTCAAAATTCGGCCCTTACTAAATTATTTTTCAGAAGTATTCCCCCAGTTATATACCCCGGACCAACACATATGTGTGGATGAGTCCCTTGTAAAATTTAGAGGCAGGCTTCAAATAAAGCAATTTATCCCCAGCAAAAGGGCCCGCTATGGGGTGAAGGTGTACAAACTCTGTGACCGTGTCACAGGGTACCTGTATGGCTTCCTAGTGTACGAAGGGAAGGACACCCAGCTGCATCCCCCCAATTGCCCAGACTACTTGGGAACAAGCGGGAAAGTTGTTTGGCAACTCATCAGCCCCCTACTGGAAAAAGGCTACCACTTATATGTAGATAACTTTTATACATCCCTTCCCCTGTTTCGCAACCTTCACCTGAAGAAGACGCCAGCATGTGGCACGGTCAGAAAGAACCGGAAGGGCTTTCCTCAAAGTCTTGTGAATAAGAAGTTGAGAAGAGGAGAGTCGGCAAGTCTGCGAAACCAGGAGGTTCTGGCAGTGAAGTGGAAGGACAGAAGGGATGTGTATATGTTATCTTCCATCCACAACGATACCTTCGTGGAAAACCCCAGAAGGAATGGCACCACCATCCAAAAGCCCACATGCATCCAGGACTACAATTCGTTCATGGGGGGAGTCGACTTGAACGACCAAATGCTGGAACCCTATCTTTCCACAAGACGGACATACCATTGGTATAAAAAAGTAGCAATTAATTTTTTTCATTTGGCCATATATAACTCTTATATTATTTATCGCAAGTCCACCCAAAACCCGCTACCCTTCCTTGGCTACCAGGAGGAAATCACCACTGCCCTGATATTCCAGAATGGCCCACCCCAAAACATCCGATCTGATGTTATGAGTCGACTCTCCGAACGTCACTTTCCTGATAAAGTCCCTCCCACAGCAACAGGCCGACAACGTCAAAAAAAATGTAAGGTGTGTGCCAGTGGAGGAGTCAGATGAGACACAGTTTATTATTGTGCTGAGTGTCCTTCCCAACCAGGCCTCTGTGTGATTGGCTGCTTTTGCCGTTACCATACTTCACTAAATTATTAGTAAAGTATGGTAAACGTAATCCTCATTGCCTGCCTTCACACCCCTTATGCTACTGCCTGCTCTGTAACTGACCCTGGCTTGTTATTTGACCACGCTTCTGCCTAACGATTCTGTACTACCTCTGCCTGATCTGGAACTGACCCTGGACTGTTATTCGACCACGCTTCTGCCTAACGATTCTGTACTACCTCTGCCTGATCTGGAACTGACCTTGGACTATTTGACCATGCTTTTTGCCTGCCTCTTGGATTGATCTTGTACCCTGCTACTGGACTAGTGGGATTCAACACAGGGGTCTCACATATGTGAGGGGCTCCAGAAAAGTTTTTCTGGATGAAGAAAACAATTTTTTTGTTTTCTCATCCTAGATTAGGGTCTGAAGACTCGGAGGCTTCAAAGAGATTTGGGTGGGAGAAGCCTCTACCCCTGTCCCCATTCTGTCCTGAACAAGGCCCTACTTCTGCCTGCTGCCTGTAGGACCTATGCCATCATGCCTCTGCCTGTCGCATGAACTGACCACACCAAATGGACTGCCTACTACCAGGACTAATATCTTTGGCACTGCTGACAATATTTCTGCCTGCACTGACCCAGGACTGTTTATGGACAGTATCCCTGCCTGCTGCCTGGACAATTGTGTATGCCATTGCTGACGAAGTCCCTGTCTGCTGCCTGGACCAGTGCTATCCTGCTGTGTAGAACTGCGCTACTAAAACCACAGGTAATCTTTTGTTTACGCTTTGCTCAGCATAATGTATTTTGGGGTGTAATTCTTGGTATGTGCATGCTATGTGTCCTTAGAACATCTCATGGTGTTCCTTGCATGTTGGGCCTCTGTATGTGGACAGGCTGTGTAAAAGTCCCACACATTTGGTATCGCCATACTCAGGAGGAGTAGCAGAATGTATTTTGGGGTGTCATTTTTGCTATGTAAATGCTATGTGTTGGAGATATCTTATGAACTGACAACTTTGTGTAAAAAAAATGCGTTTTCATTTTTTTCCCACATTTTCCAAAAACTTCTGGAAAAAAATTAACCGTTCAAAAGACTCATTATGCCTCATAGATTATACGTTGGGGTGTTAGCTTTCCAAAATGGGGTCATTTTGTGGGTGTTTCCATTGTCCTGGTGCTCCAGGGCCTTCAAAACTATAATAGGTGGTTGAGAAATGAGATGTGTAATTTATGCGCCTAGAATGCCTGAAGGTGCTACTTCAATGTAGGTCCTCTGTATGTGAACAGGCTGTGTAAAAGTCCCACACATGTGGTATCGCCATACTCAGGAGGAGTAGTAGAATGTATTTTGGGGTGTCATTTTTGCAATGTAAATGCTATGTGTTGGAGATGTCTTATAAACTGACAACTTAGTGTAAAAAAAATGCGTTTTCATTTTTTTCCCACATTTTCCAAAAACTTCTGGAAAAAAATGAACCGTTCAAAAGACTCATTATGCCTCATAGATTATACGTTGGGGTGTTAGCTTTCCAAAATGGGGTCATTTTGTGGGTGTTTCCATTGTCCTGGTGCTCCGGGGCCTTCAAAACTATAATAGGTGGTTGAGAAATGAGATGTGTAATTTATGCGCCTAGAATGCCTGAAGGTGCTACTTCAATGTAGGTCCTCTGTATGTGGACAGGCTGTGTAAAAGTCCCACACATGGGGTATTGCCATACTCAGGAGGAGTAGTAGAATGTATTTTGGGGTGTTATTTTTGCTATGTAAATGCTATGTGTTGGAGATATCTTATAAAATGACAACTTTGTGTAAAAAAAATGCTTTTTCATTTTTTTTCCACATATTCCAAAAACTTCTGGAAAAAAATGAACCATTCAAAAGACTCATTATGCCTCACAGATTATACGTTGGGGTGTTAGCTTTCCAAAATGGGGTCATTTTGTGGGTGTTTCCATTGTCCTGGTGCTCCAGGGCCTTCAAAAGTGTAATAGGTAGTCAACTAGTTAGATGTGTAATTTATGCTCATAGAACACCTGATGGTGCTCCCTGCATGTTGGGCCTCTGTATGTGGCCAGGCAGTAAAAAAGTCCCACACATGTGGTATCGTAATACTCAGGAGGAGTAGCAGAATGTATTTTGGGGTGTCATTAGTGGTATGCACATGCCATGTGAGAGGAATAAGCTATTACAATGAAAATTTTGAGGAAAAAAAAACAAAAAAAAAACAAAATCGTAATTTTGCAAAGAATCGTGGGAAAAAATTACAACTTCAAATAACTCACCATGCCTCTTACTAAATACCTTGGAATGTCTACTTTCCAAAAAGGGGTTATTTAGGGGGCATTTGTACTTTCCTGGCTTGTTAGGGTCTCAAGAAATGAGATAGGCCGCCAGTACATCAGATGTGATCATTTTTTTATGATTTGCACTATAGCTTGTAGACTCTAAAACTTTCACACAGACCAAATAATTTCCAAAAATGTGGGGTTATTTTTATCAAAGATATGTAGCAGTATAAATTGTGGGCAAAATTTATGAAGAAAAATTAATAATTTGCAAAATTTTATCACAGAAACTAAGAAAAATGCGTTTTTTTTCCAAATTTTCGGTCTTTTTTCATTTATAGCGCAAAAAATAAAAAACCCAGAGGTGATCAAATACCACCAAAAGAAAGCTCTATTTGTATGAAAAAAAGGAAAAAAAATCATTTGGGTACAGTGTTGCATGACTGAGTAATTGTCATTCAAAGTGTGACAGCGCTGAAAGCTGAAAATTGGTCTGGGCAGGAGGGGTGTTTAAGTGCCCAGTAAGCAAGTGGTTAATGATGCATAAAGTGAAAAAAAAAAAGTCAAATATTCCTTTAAATATCGTACCTAGGGGGTGTCTAAAGTATGCCTGTGAAGTGGCATGTGTTTCCCGTGTTTAGAACTGTCCCTGCACAAAATGACATTTCTAAAGGAAAAAAAGCCATTTAAAACTGCTTGCGGCTTTAATGTAATGTCTGGTCCCGGTAATATGGATGAAAATCTTTGAGAAAAATGGCATAGCTACCCCATCACCCCCCCCCCACCCAGCCCATTACCAGTCCCTTTGGGTCTTGTATTGATATTAAGGGGAACCCCGCACACAAAATAAAAAAGGACCTATATACTCTGAACAGCAGTATACAGGCGGTGCAAACAAGACAGGGACTGTAGGTTTGTTCTTAAGTAGAATCTGTTTTTTAATTTTGAACAGGTACATTGTTTAAGTGTAGCTCCAGTCAAAAAAAATATATTTTTAAGCTTTTTGGAAAACATAGGGAAGGGTTATCACCCCTGTAACATTTGTTTTGCTGTCTGTGCCCCTGTTCAGAACATTTCACCTCACTTTCGGTCCCAATGACAACTGTTTTTGAAAAGTGGTTTTTTTATTGAAACAAGGATTGGTGATAAAGCATCAGTAGAGAGGAGACACCTTTTTCCAATATTAACTCTTATGCCCCATACACACGATCATTTTTCATGCCGTTAAAAATGGCATTAAAAAAAATGGCCATTAAAAATGATCGTGAAAAACGATAGTGTGTATGCTTTAACGACGTGAAAAAAAATGCGCATGCTCAGAATCAAGTATGAGACGGGAGCGCTCGTTCTGGTAAAACTAGCGTTCGTAATGGAGATAGCACATTCGTCATGCTGTAACGGACTGAAAAGCACTAGACTGAAAACAGCGAATCGTCTCTCAACAAACTTTACTAACATGAAGGGTGGCGCCATTCGAACGGAACTTCCCCTTTATAGTGCCGTCGTACGTGGTGTACGTCACTGCGCTTTTCTTGAACATTTTTTAAAATGATGGTGTGTACGCAAGACAGGCTTGAGAGGAAACAAGAAAAAAAATGACGAGAAAAACGTCAGTTTTAAAAATGACATTAAAAATGATCGTGTGTATGGGGCATAACAGGAGAGAATTTCCCTTCCTAGGGGTAGATTTCCTCTCACTTCCTGTTGTCTCCTATAGTTTGCAAGTAGGAGTCGTTTGTAAGTTGGATGTTTGAAAGTAGGGGCCTACCGTATAAACTCTGCTGAAATTTTCCCCTTACATGTTGGTGTTGCCACAACACTGTGAGCCCTCACAGTTACTCTTGGTGGGCGCTGGAACGCCCTGCTGTGAACTATTATATCAGGAATTGTAATTACATGCCATTGTTGAACAGTGGTAGGAAAAATTGGGCCTTTGGTGGTGGTGCTGGTGCTACAACACTGTCAGCCCTCACAGTTTCTCTTGGTGGGCGCATGAATGGGCCCTACTGTAAATTATTAGATCAAGAATTGTAATTGCATGCCCCTGTTGAAGAGGGGCAGAAAAATTGGGCCTTTGGTGGTGGTGGTGTTGCCACAACACTGTAAGCCCTCACAGTTACTCTTGGTGGGCGCAGGAATGGGCCCTGCTGTGAATTATTAGATCAATAATTGTAATTACATACCCCTGTAGAACAGGGGCTGAAAAATTGGGCCTTAGCCACTGGTAGACATGTGCGATTAGTTTCGTACAAATAGAAAATTTGTACGAATTTTTCGAAATTCGTACATTTGTACGAATCCGAATTACAAAATTGTTCGAATACGAATTCTGTACGAAATACGAAATTTCGAAAAATTTGTACGAAATTTCGTATCCAAATTATCCGAATCCAAACTACCAAATAAGACATGAAAATTCGACAAAGCGATAGGTAAATATTTATTGGTCGAATGTGACTAACCTTAACTCTATTAGTCCAAGATTATTCTACATAGAGAGAAAAGATTCGACATAGAGAGAAAAGATTTGACATTATAGAGAGAAAAGATTCGACATTATAGAGAGAAAAGATTCGACATTATAGAGAGAAAAGATTCGACATTATAGAGAGAAAAGATTACTGCTGGAATTGGGTGGGGGAAGTACATTTGCGGTCGAATCATTCGTTCGTTCCGATTCTATATTATAGAGAGAAAAGATTTGACATTATAGAGAGAAAAGATTCGACATAGAGAGAAAAGATTTGACATTATAGAGAGAAAAGATTCGACATTATAGAGAGAAAAGATTCGACATTATAGAGAGAAAAGATTCAACATTATAGAGAGAAAAGATTGCTGCTGGAATTGGGTGGGGGAAGTACATTTCCGGTCGAATCATTCGTTCGTTCCGATTCGACATTATAGAAAGAAAAGATTCGACATTATAGAGAGAAAAGATTGCTGCTGGAATTGGGTGGGGGAAGTACATTTCCGGTCGAATCATTCGTTCGTTCCGGTCGAATCGTTCGTTATACGTGTCGTACGGAATTCGTATTTCGTACGAATTCTAATTGAATTCCGTACACGAATTACGATTTTTTTTTAATACGGAACGGAACAAAACAAATTTTTCGACGGCTCCCATGTCTAGCCACTGGTGCCACAACACTGCAACCCCTCACAGATACTGTATTTGGAGCACAGCAATGAGCCCTGTTGCAAAGTATTGCATCAAAAACTGTAATTACATGCCCCTGTTAAACAGGGGCTGAAAAATTGGGCCTTAGCCACTGGTGCCACAACACTGCAACCCCTCACAGATACTGTACTTGGAGCACAGTAATGAGCCCTGTTGCAAAGTATTGCATCAAAAATTGTAATTACACTTGCTTAAAAATTGGGCCTTAGGCACTGGTGCTGGTGCCACGACACTGCAACCTCTCCCAGATACTCTACTTGGAGTGCAGGAATGAGCCCTGCTGCAAAGCAATGCATCAAAAATTGTAATTACATGCCCCTGTTAAACAGGGGCTGAAAAATTGGGCCTTAGCCACTGGTGGCGGCACCCAGAAACAAAAATGTTCTTCCAAGCTATCATCATGAATCTGATCATTGAGGAGGAGGAGGATAGTCAGTCAACATAACAGGACAGTCACTCAGCATCAGCATCAGTCTTGGGATGTGACATTTGAAAATAAATTATTCTGTTATATCAGCTTCAGGTGCTTGGTAGCTGGTGGTGATCCAAGACAGGTTCATCTTTATGAAGGTCAGTCGATCAACCGAGTCGGTGGACAGGCGCACCCTGTGATCCGTGACAAAGCATCCAGCAGCACTGAATGTGCGCTTCGAAAGAACGCTGGATGCAGGACAGGCCAGTAGCTCAATTGCATACTGTGCAAGCTCTGGCCAGTGATCCATCCTCAAGACCCAGTAAGCCAGAAGATTTTCGGTGGGAAAGGTGTCCAAGTCTGACCTTGCCCCTAGGTATTCCTGCACCATGTATATCAGACGCTGGCAATGGTTGCTGGAACCGATCATACCTTGGGGCTGCGGACTAAAGAATTGTCTGAATGCATCGGTCAGACGGCCACCTTCCCCACCGCTCCTTCTTTGACTGACCGAAGCCTCAGCAACTCGTTGTCCAGGACCAGGAGTTTGTAACCTCCCAGTCTCTGGGAACGCGTTGCACAGACCTTTCTGCAAGGCCTCCCGGAGTTGTCTCATCCTCTGCTCCCTCTGCGACGGTAAGATAAGGTCTGCAACCTTACCCTTATACCGTGGATCAAGGAGAGTGGCCAGCCAGTAATGGTTCCTCTCCTTGATCCGAAGAATATGAGGATCCTTCCGCAGACTTTGCAGGATCAGGGAGGCCATGCAGCATAGGTTAGCTGAGGCATTCCGTCCGGAGTCCTCTGGGTCACTAAGGACGACATGATCCGCAGCCACCTCCTCCCAGCCACGTACAAGTCCACGTGTTTCTTGGGACTGTAAATCATCCCTAAAAGACTGCTGCTGTTGATGCTGAGTGCCAGGCTCCACCTCCATGCTGACACAATCCTCCTCCTCCTCCTCCTCCTCTTCCTGTGGGATGGGTGGGACAGAAGGAACACTGTCTGGGTAAAGGGGGCCTTGAGAGGCAAGGAAGTCCTCCTCTTCCTGCCTCTGTTCTGCCTCAAGTGCCCTGTCCATTATTCCACGCAGCGTATGCTCCAACAGGTGGACAAGAGGTACAGTGTCACTGATGCATGCACTGTCACTGCTCACCATCCTCGTGGCCTCCTCAAATGGTGCCAGGACAGTGCATGCATCCCTGATCATGCCCCACTGGCGTGGTGAAAAAAACCCGAGCTCCCCTGACCCTGTCCTGGTGCCGTAGTCGCACAGGTACTCATTGATGGCCCTCTGCTGCGTGTGCAGCCGCTGCAGCATGGCCAACGTTGAGTTCCACCAGGTGGGCATGTCACATATAAGGCGGTTCTTGGGCACGTTCAACTCCTTTTGCAGCTCAGCCAGCCAAGCACTGGCATTATATGATCTGCGGAAATGCACACAGACTTTCCTGGCCTGCCTCAGGACATCC
The DNA here is from genome assembly GCA_029206835.1 of Rana muscosa. NCBI lineage: Eukaryota > Metazoa > Chordata > Amphibia > Anura > Ranidae > Rana > Rana muscosa. The sequence goes on from CM055120.1 coordinate 223,803,897, forward strand.
TGTAAGCCCGGGTACCTGCCCAAGAACCGCTGCACCACCAGGTTAAGGACGTGAGCCACACAGGGCACATGGGTCAGTTGTCCCTGTCGGAGGGCGGAGAGGAGGTTGGTGCCATTGTCGCAAACCACCATTCCTGCTTTAAGCTGGCGTGGCGTCAACCACCTCTCGGCCTGCCCCTACAGAGCTGACAGAATCTCTGCCCCAGTGTGGCTCCTGTCCCCCAAACACACCAGCGCAAGCACGGCATGGCATCTTTTTGCCTGCGTACTTGCGTAGCCCCTTGAACGCCTAAGGAGCACAGCTGGTTCCGAGGACAAAGCACAGGAAGAGGCCATGGAGGAAGAAGAAGAGGAGGGGGTGGAGGAGAGAGGTGTGTCACAACCAGTAGTAGCATTTTGGAGGCGTGGTGGCGGAACAACCTCCAACACTACTGCACCTTGTCCTGCATCCTTCCCAGCTGCCAAAAGAGTGACCCAATGGGCCGTGAAAGAAAGGTAACGTCCCTGTCCATGCCTGCTGGACCATGAGTCAGTGGTAATATGCACCTTACCGCTGACCGCCCTGTCAAGCGAGGCATGGACATTGCCTTCCACATGCCGGTAGAGAGCCGGAATCGCCTTCCGTGAGAAAAAGTGGTGTTTGGGAACCTGCCACTGAGGAACCGCACATTGCATAAACTCACGGAAGAGGGCCGAGTCTACCAACTGAAAAGGCAGCAGTTGAAGTGCTAGCAATTTAGCCAAGCTAGCATTCAACCGCTGGGCATGTGGATGGCTGGGAGTGAACTTCTTTCGACGGTCCAGCAGCTGGGGCAGGGAAATTTGCCTGCTAGAATCGGACGTCGGTGTACTGCTAGCAGAGTGCCCGCAAGTACTTGGCTGTGACACACCTAATTCTACACCTTCATTCCTCTCAGTGCAGGTTTCAGAGAGGACTGAAGGTATAGTGGGGTTGGAGATCCCAGCTGATGCGGAGCAAGGAGAGGTCCGCTTTGTTCTTTGGTGTGGGTCTTTAAGGTAGGCTTGCCAACGAGCTGCATGGCAGGTCAACATATGTCTGGTCAAGCATGTGGTGCCCAAGCGGCTGATGTTTTGGCCACGCGAGATACGCTTGAGACATATGTTGCAAACAGCAGCGGTGCGATCTGATGCACTTGACTCAAAAAAGGCTCACACCAAAGAACATTTGGAATAACGGCAGAGGCAGCGCCCTGCACAGGTGGAGCTCTGTGGTGTGATTCAGTCGGTGTGCTGCCCTTACGCTGGCCCCCGGAGGGCATCCTGCCTCGTTGGAGATGTGCCTCCTCCTCATCCTCCTCCTCCTCCTCCTCTCTCCTATCAGGCAAACACGTGGAGTCAGTGACCTCATCATCCCCTCCCTCCTCATCACTGGAACCAATCTGGCAGTATGCTGCAGCTGCTGGAACATGACTGCCAGATTGGTGTCCTTCTTGAGCATCCCCTCTCTCTGCTCTCACGCTACTGCCTTCCTCTAGCTGGGTATCATCTTCAGACCCTTCGAAACGCTGGGCATCCTCCTGGAGCATGTACCCAACACTGTGCTCAAACAGTTCGGGGGACTCCTCAGGAGGACACGGTGGGTCTAGGGAAGGAGTAACTGATGATGACATTGAGGACGCTTTGGCAGCTGCTTTGCCAGTACCCTGAGCCTGGGTGAGAGAGGATGAGGAGGATGAGGAGGGTTTGGTCATCCACTCTACCAAGTCTTCGGCATGATGCGGCTCAACACGTCCAGCTGCCGAACATATGGACACGCGTGTCCCATGGCCACGTGCTGATGACGATGCACCGCGTCCAACGACCAGCACTGTTGTCTCTAGACACAGAGCCTGCTTGCCCTCTTTTATTGGCTCCTGACTGTCTGCCTCTCCTTGTTTGCCTTCCAGACATTCTAAAGGCCTGCAGGGAGATGGTAAAACCAGCAATAAGGGGTAGCTTCAGGTGTATATTTTGCAAGAAGCACACTACGCCCGCTGTAAGTGCTGCAGATGCCTGTTAGTGTAACACAAAAAAAAAAAAACTACGAGCAATAAGGGGTAGCTTCAGGTGTATAATAGGCAGGAGGCACACTACGCCCGCTGTAAGTGCTGCAGATGCCTGCCTGTGTTACACAACAGGAAAACACAGCAATAAGGCCTAGCTTCAGGTGTATATTTTGCAGAAGGGACACTACGCCTGCTGTAAGTGCTGCAGATGCCTGCCTGTGTTACACAACAGGAAAACACAGCAATAAGGCCTAGCTTCAGGTGTATATTTTGCAGGAGGCACCCTATGCCTGCTGTAAGTGCTGCAGATGCCTGCCTGTGTTACACAACAGGAAAACACAGCAATACGGCCTAGCTTCAGGTATATATTTTGCAGGAGGCACACTACGCCTGCTGTAAGTGCTGCAGATGCCTGCCTGTGTTACACAACAGGAAAAAACAGCAATAAGGGCTATCTTGAGGTGTATATTTTGCAGGAAGCACACTACGCCTGCTATAACTGCTGCAGATGCCTGCCTGTGTTACACAACAGGAAAACACAGCAATAAGGGCTAGCTTCTGGTGTATATTTTGCAAGAAGCACACTACGCCCGCTGTAAGTGCTGCAGATGCCTGCCTGTGTTACACAACAGGAAAACACAGCAATAAGGGCTAGCTTCAGGTGTATATTTTGCAGGAAGCACACTACGCCTGCTATAACTGCTGCAGATGTCTGCCTGTGTTACACAACAGGAAAACACAGCAATAAGGGCTAGCTTCAGGTGTATACTGTGCAGGAGGCTTAGCAAAAATATCACTGACACTGTCCCCTGCCTATCCTTCTCTCTCCCTGCACACAAGGTTTAGCAGAATATCACTGACACTGTCCCTGCCTATCCTTCTCTCTCCCTGCACACAAGGTTTAGCAGAATATCACTGACACTGTCCCTGCCTATCCTTCTCTCTCCCTGCACACAAGGTTTAGCAGAATATCACAGACACTGTCCCTGCCTATCCTTCTCTCTCCCTACACACAAGGTAAATGAACAAATATCACTAACACTGTCCCTGCCCTACACCCATCTGGGGGGGTGTGAGGCCCGGCGGAGGAGCCTGGGAGAGCTGTGAGGGAACTTCACCTTTACGCGGTCATTGGTTAAGTCCTCATCTGTTACACGGTCAATAGATGGGGAATCCTGGATCAGAGTTGCTGGAGGCCGTCGGAACGTATGTCCAGATAAATTCCTCCATCATGGACTTGGGGCAGGAAAAGGTCGGTGAGTGTATCACAGTGGAGTGCTGGGTGCGGAGGCATGCCAGGGAGTCTGTGAGGGAACTTCATTCCTACACGGTCATGGAAGAAGTCCTCATCATTACACATCATTATGGGGAGTCCTGATGAGGAGTTCTGGATCAGAGGAGAGACTGTGGGGGTGTGTGTCAAATCGATGATGCCTGAGGGCGCAGGATTTGCAGGTCAGGCGATCTGAGATCAGTAGTCCATCACCAAGTACAAGCTGTTAAACTACTAGGCCCCCCGGGGAGGGGTACTGCAGGCCTCGGCCCTAGTAGCTACACAGTCAAATACCACCAAGTAGGCTTGTGCAATTCGTTTCGTAACGAATTGAAATTCGTCCGAATTTAGCAACTTTCGGACATTCGGAAGCATTCGAATTTCCGAACAAAGCAATTACGAATAAGACCGAATCCGAAATAAATTATACCGCAAATAGCGAATGCCCGAATGTCTTCGGCATAATTCGTTATGAAAAAGTTACGAATGTACGAATCCATACGAAGCACAATAACACTCACTCTGCTCTGCTCTCTGCTTCTCCCACACCGTGCTGAACTCCCTCTCAAAATGGTGTACAGGGGCGGAGGTTATAGCCGCATGTAAAAAACAAAAGTAAAATACGAGATTTCGAATCCATTCGAAGCACAATAACACTCACTCTGCTCTGCTCTCTGCTTCTCCCTCACCGTGCTGAACCCTCTCAAAATGGTGTACAGGGGCGGAGCCTATAGCCGCATGTTAAAAACGAAAGTAAAATACGAGATTTCGAATCGTTACAAATAACCGCAATGTATTTAGAAAAGTACAAATCCATTCGAAGCACATTAGGCATAATAGGCAGCGTCGTTGTGAGAGAGACACGGAAAATTACGAATCAACGAACCCAAAAAAAGTTACGAAAGTAGGAGTTGTGTCCAGAATCAACGAAAAACAACGTACTCTACCGAAAGTACGAACCCAAAAAAAGTTACGAAAGTAGGAGTTGTGTCCAGAATCAACGAAAAACAACGTACTCTACCGAAAGTACGAATTATAAAGCAACAAAAAATTCAACGAAAAATGTCGCTTGCAAAAATACGAATGAGTCCGAACACGAAAAATCCCGTCTAGCAAAATTACGAATGATTACGAATCAACAGGACCGGAAAGAAACGAACCGAAACGGAACGAATTTTTCCGTTGTGCACAAGTCTACCACCAAGTACAACCAATTACAGCATACTACTAGGATTATTCAGAGTGACCCTTTCTGTCATAATGAAGATGATGGGATGGAATCTAATAGTTTTACAGTGCAAGTTATGTGCAGGAGGAGTGAGGTCCTGGGAGCAACAGTTTGCAGGAGCTAGTGCAGAGGAGCAATAGTCTGCATGGTGATATGCAGGGGAAAAGACTGTAAAATGTTAGAAGTACATCAGAAGTTCTTCAAGGCTAATCCAAATAACCAATGTTCACTAAATATGATGGCAAAGCAACATGTTCTATGGGCATCCCATATCTTCCTTCCCCCATCCAAGTTATATTCCCAATAAACAAAAACAAAACAACACAAATGACTGTTCATTGTCTCTGAGGTGATAGATGAAGGTCTGGCAGCAGGGTGATATGGTGGATGTTAGTTACTAGTAGCAACCAACCGCTACATGTAAACAAAAAAAGGCCGGCAATAAAAATAACAAAACATCTGAGCATGCAGCCCACCAGGCCAGAAAAGGGGGAGCGGAATGAGCAAGCCCCCCCCCTCCTGAGTCATCCCAGGCCACATGCCAAAACATGCCTGGACACCGACCACGAACCACAGCCCTCAGGCTGAAGGTGCCTGGGACTCGACAACCCCGTGACCAAAATGGCCAACCCCTTTCTACCCTCCCCCAGCAAGCCCAGCGGAGCCCCCGCCCCGCTGTACTCATGCTGCGAGAGGCCAGAAAGGGTACGGCACTGCAATGATGGCTCAACCCCGGGCCCAAAGCGACAGCGCCACCCGCTGGGCCCCAGGGAACCATACATTACGGATATCCCCACCAAATTCAAACATGAGAGAAAAGCATATACCCGCTACACTCTCCCCCTGGTTGTTTGACACTGGTCCCCAATGTCTGGAGTAAACTATGCCCTCAAGGGCTGACACAGTCCAGTCCAGAAACCGACTGAAAATTTCAAAAATCCCCAAAATTTTGAAAAAAAACGAACTACCTAGAGCAGTTGTGCCTGAGCCTCAAATGAAAAGGGAGGGGAGGGGAACAAATAACATATAACTTGAAACATATCTCAAAAGTCACATCATTGACACTTCCCCCACCCACATCACTGACCAAGACCCGCCCCACTCTCAGCGGTCTTGATGGGATGTTCTCCTGCAGAGGGGAAAAAAAATATTAAACACACAAATTCCTGACACATATGTCCGTGTGAGAACGAAAGAACCTCTCCGCAGAGAGACCCTTTCCTTCTAAAAGTGTGTGTGTGTGTAAAGTGAATGCCGATGCACAACACTGCCACCTGGTGACAGCGCCGCGGTAACTGCACTTGTGGAGACCTCTTCTTCTTTGACCCTCTCTACCCCAGAGTCCAAAATCACTCATTGGAGAATAAGGAACAACAACAGAAACAGTCCCTCAATTCCTCCGAAGAGCAAAAATACCCAGTAGCTCGGGTACAGTCACTGAGTTTTTTAGGGAAACAAACAACAAACCCGGAGAGTTCAGCAACATTAAGTGGCAAACTGAGTCTTTTATCTCCTACAGATAGAAGCGAGGGTGCGGCAGGACAAGTGGTTTCAAATGCTGGTCCATGGTTTCCAGATAGTATTCAACATCTTCCCCTTCCTTGCGTCGAATCAGCACCTTGTCCGCGTGGATATGCCGCCCCAGCATCCATTCTGCCTTGCAGTCTTTGAAACGCTGAGATGCCTTGGGAGAACACGCGAGGTACCTACGGGTGTGTGGGACCTGAATGTGTGGGACCTGAATGTGGGTCCACACAAAGTCATTGTACCAGCGCTCCCGGCAAACTTCCACTTCATACAATAACTCTTTAGACAAGTATGGGTACTCCCATTAGGTGCAGGTGGCACCGGGGATGTGAGGGCAGGCTGGGAACGGGATCCCTCCTCAGGCGCTGGTGCCTCCACCCGGGGTGTACTATTCCCTGTAGACATGGGTGGATCCCTAGTTCTGCGGGACGAGGAGAGAGGCATCTTGTCCCAACCCTTAATGGCAAAGAGTTCATCCATGGCAACATCGTCTCCCAGATCAGAGAGCGACTCCAGGTCGGAGGTGTCACACTCCTCCGCCTGTAGTGGAGACTGAACTGCCACCTCCCGCGGACACACAGGGCCGTGACTCCCCGACACCTCCGCCCACACACCAAGTCCCTCCGCCCGGCTTACCTCGGGCTTTACTTTAAACGTGATGTCCGTGACTCTTCCTACTGGATCCATCCGGGCCGGGCGTAGGCGGGCAGGATGATCCCCCGCGACCGCTGGATGGGGCTACCTGCTGGTCTTCCTCTTTGGCGGTGGATGCTGAGAGACAGTGGTGACCGAGTCAGCATCCTCGGATTTCTCCCGTACTTCGGTGATCGCGACCTCCCCCGCGGTCGCTGCAGTGCGCACAGGGATGGCTGTCAAAGCGGTGATTCCTCCTACTTGAGTGGTGCTGCCTGTAGTGCGGTTGAGGTGGATGGTTCTTGGCTTTTCGATAACTGGGTCCACCTCAAATAAGAACTCCCCGCAGGCCTCGCATCGCCCGAATGGCTTCAGCTGACACACCAGTCCCGAACAGCTGGGACAAATCAAACCCAGGGCCTCAACGTACATGCACGAGTACAGGACGAATCGTCCCCGGGGCTTTAGCCGGATCCCCGTATCGGTCACCGGAGCAGCAGTAGTCAAGGTCGTGGTAGAAGGGTAAAGTGGAATCCACAATGTATTTCCGAACATGGTGACTCGCTGCTGATCCATTGCGCACTGCAAGTTTGGCGCCAAAGTCCCCACATGTAGTCCTTCATACAATTGGACTCCTCCCCTCTTGCACGGGCTTCACGGGCTTTCTCCTTCCCTGGGTCCCGCCCACGAACTGAGCAGGGAGGGTGTGCCTCGTGGCGCAGTGCAATAGAAGCCCCCACGTGTAGTACTTTACACGGCTGGACCCCCTCTTCTCGCTCTTCTGCGTAGTCCTTTCCCTTCTTAGGGTCATGCCCACGACTTCGAGCAGGGTTGCACTTTGGCCAATAATATGGCCGACCTACTCGGAACTCCTCCGGGCAGACACGTTCAAACTCCGTCCATTCTAGCTCCATAGTAACACGAACACCATCCCGGACCCGAGCCCCCACGTGTAGCGGCCTCCACTCTCTCTCTCCGCTGCTGGCTGTTTGCTGCTTGTCTAGGGGTATCCTGGAGGAGAGAGTGCGGGGTCACCACGCCAAGCCTTCACCGCAGATGTTTGTGTGGTGTGAGCAAAGATTCTTTACCTTCGGGTCGGTGTTTGGTGTTTGGAGCCTCCGCTTCTTCTGTGGAACAGTGTCTGCCAGTAAATGAGCCCCACACCAATAAAAGTCCAACACTCCTTTATTTTCCAATGTCAGGATGAAACACAATCAGTTGGACTCCCTCAACGAACAGACAGGGGGGGTGTGGATACGAGTAGGCCCAGGCACAATGAACTCTTCTATTCCTCTATCAGCGAATAGGTTTGGCACATGGTCTCTGCCACCTGCTGAGAATCTTGGTCGCTGCCACCGACCGGGTTAACGGTGAACCTTCCTTCTGACTGCACTCGGCCCCTGTTTGGGAAGATACCCCTCCGGGTGGTCTCCTGAGGCTCACCCGGCACCGGCAATCTGCTGCACCAGGTCTTCAGGTGAGTAGCTCCTCCGGTCCCTTACGCCTCTGGATTCGGGTACCCCACTCCCGGGGTCCCCTAGGAAATCCTTCCCTCGCGGAGCCCAGCGGAGGACACTGGGCCCCAGGCCTCCAACCGAATACCTCACCCCAGGCTGAAGGTGCCTGGGGTGGAACACGAGCTCCGGGTGTCTAGGCCTATGCCGCCTGGACACCGACCATGAACCACAGCCCTCAGGCTGAAGGTGCCTGGGACTCGACAACCCCGTGACCAAAATGGCCCACCCCTTTATACCCTCCCCCAGCAAGCCCAGCAGAGCCCCCGCCCCGCTGTACCAATGCTGCGACAGGCCAAAAATGGTACGGCACTGCAATGATAGCTCAACCCCAGGCCCAAAGCGACAGCGCCACCCGCTGGGCCCCAGGGAACCATACATTACAGATATCCCCACCAAATTCAAACATGAGAGAAAAGCATATACCCGCTACACCTATGTGTACATAAACACAGGCTTTAACCAGTTCAGATCCGCGCTATAGCCGAAAGACGGCTGCAGTGCGGACCTGAACTGCCGTGTGGATGTCCCCAGGACGTCCTCTTGTTTACTTCAGCAATGCGCGCCCGCAGCGGCGCGCATCGCGGAAGAGCTGTGCCCGCTGTGTCACGCGGGTGCCGATGCGCGTGCCTGGCAGCCGCGATGTCCTGCAGGTACCCGCGATCGGCTGTCACAGAGCCAGGGACGTGGATCTCTGTGTGTAAACACAGAGATCCACGTCCTGCTAGGGAGAGGAGACTGATGGTGTGTCCCTTATACATAGGGACAACCATCGGTCACCTCCCCCAGTCAGTCCCCAACCCAACAGTAAGAATCACTCATGAGGGAACATATTTAACCCCTTCCCACCCCCTAGTGGTTAACCCCTTCACTGCCAGTCACATTTATACAGTAATCAGTGCATTTTTATAGCACTGTTCGCTGTATAAATGTGAATGGTCCCAAAATAGTGTCAAAAGTGTCCGATGTGTCCGCCGCAATATCGCAGTCCTGACAAAAATTGCAGATCACCGATATTACTAGTGGAAAAAAATAAATAAATAAAAATGCTATAAATCTATCCCCTATTTTGTAGGCGCTATAACTTTTGCGCAAACCAATCAATAAACGCTTATTTTACCAAAAATATGTAGAAGAATACGTATCGGACTAAACTAAAAGAAAAAAAAATGTAAAAAAAAATTGGGATATTTATTATAGCAAAAAGTAAAAAATATTGTGTTTTTTTTTCAAAATTGTCGCTCTTTTTTTGTTTATAGCGCAAAAAATAAAAACCGCAGAGGTGATCAGATACCACCAAAAGAAAGCTCTATTTGTGGGAAAAAAATTATAAAAATGTCATTTGGGTGCAGTGTTGTATGACCGCGCAATTGTCATTCAAAGTGCGTCAGCGCTGAAAGCTGAAAATTGGTCTGGGCAGGAGGGGGGTTTAAGTGCCCAGTAAGGAAGTGGTTAAAGGAGTTGAGTTTAGGAGCTTTGGCAAAAAAACACCACACCACACCACAGAAAAATTTGAGTTATTTAATTTTTTTTAATAAAGTCAGTTTTTAATTTACGGAAAGCACAATGAAAGTCTTCATCTGTTTTTGAGAGGCACCTCTGATGGAAGTGGTGGAAGCTGGAAGCAAAAGCTATTATTCTGGAGTATAAGACTACAAACAATATCGAGGAGGCTTGTTACATTTTGGAGTAAAGTGGAGATTGGCCTGTTCTGGGTGGAGGAGAGTGACGCAGGCTCATTAACACATACAGGGGAAGTCTGGACGTGACCTAGTGTTTAAGGCTTCATGTACACAGGACGTTGTTCAACCTCTCCTGAATGATTTAACTTGACAGCTAGAAACCAGTGTCTAAAAACGTCAGTTTAGCCGCGTTTACATGCTGCGTTTAGCCACGCTTGCACCTAGAAGCATTTGAAAAAAAATATATATTTTTTTTGTTAAAATTAAAAACATCTCTAAACGAAACGCTGCTAAACACGAGTTGCCGTGTTTAGCCGCGTTTAGCCGCGTTTGGCGCTTCAACTGCCTCTAAACACAGCTTCTGAATGCATTTTTTTGGGTTCAGGAAAATGCCTCTAAACACAACTGCCTAGAAACGACTATAAACGAACCAGTGTACATGTCCTGATAAGATAACATAGAGGAGGGTTCAGGAGCAGTTGAAAAAAATGCTCAACTGCTCCTAAACGTCCGTTTAACAGCAGTTGTGTACATGAGGCCTTACACTGGTTAGCAATTGGAGGTGAGAGCATAATATAAACATTGGGATGATAACTTATACTGATGAACCTGACATTTTGGCTGAACGCATATAGGAATTGAGAGCCACGAGTTTGTATATCATTACTGATGGATTGGTGAGATGCTGAGTTTATGATTTTATGTGCTGTACCCACAGTATTCTATGTGAGTGTTTTTAGCTATATTTTATTAAAGTTTGAATATACAGAGAGCACTATCTGTCCTCTTTTGTATACTTTGCATACACAACCATTCACTGGAGGAGAGAGCCAAGCAAGAGTGAAGGAGAGTGGTCCTATATACCTATGACTTCCACATGCCAGTATCACCTCAGTTTAGCAGTGAGGTCATATCAAAAGGTGAGCGGCCATTTCTGAGCACGGGGTAACTGCATGTTGTGAGGGTACACAATCTTGAACTTCTTCAAACATGGGAGGATACATGGTTAATTTATGGACATTTATTGATTTTATTTTTGTTGCGCTGCACCTTTAGATTATCATTTTGTTTTGTGTTATTGAAGTGGAATCACTGTGTGGTGTTATAGCTAGCAATATAGTGAGGTATATTTTCACATTACCAGTCAAAACTGATTGTGCTGATAGACCACATTTTTTTTTTTCAATTCAAGTATATATTTAGGCAAAGTGAGTACACTGGAGAAAATAATCGTATCTACCCTGGTGAACCAAAAACATTCCATGATTCCATTATAGTTCTTATTAGGGCTGTGTTATCTATTTGGTCACCTCCTTCCTTGGAATGTACACTTGCAGGTCTGCTGTGCAGTCATCATTTAAAGACCACTGAGCAAGTCGGCAAAAAGTGTAGATCGATTAGTTCACCCAAACTTATGTTCCCATTGAGACATAAACAGTCCAAAACAGAAAACAGGTGGGGACAACAGTGAGTTCATATTATTACTGCATCCTGTCCATAGAAGTCAGCAGGAGGAACCAGTGAGCACTGAGGGAAACAAAAGAGATTAACACTCTCATGCCTCGTACACACGACCGGTCTTCCCGGCAAGAAAAAAAACAAAGTTTTTCCCAACGGGATTCCTCTCAAGCCTGCCTTGCATACACACTGTCACACAAAAGGCCGCTGAACTTTTGAATGGCAAGAACGCGGTGACGTCAAAGACTACGACGAGCCGACAAAATGACGTTCTATACTTCCACGTATGCGTCAAATTGTTTACGAGCATGCGTGGGTTTTTTCCCCTCGGGAAAGCATACAGACGACTGGTTTTCTCGGCAGGATTTTTTCCTGACGGGAAAATAGAGAACAAGTTCTCTTTTTTTTCCCCACAGTTTTCTCGTCGGGAAAACTGCGATGGGGCATACACACGGCCAGTTTTCCCGCCCAAAAGCTGTCGTGGCAGTTTTCCCGACGGGAAAACCGGTAGTGTGTATGAGGCATCAGAGTTGTCGGTTTCACAGCAGACCTCAGGAAATCCGAGCACTGACCACTTCACTGGCTTGTAATAGATGGACTGATGTAGAACCAATAGGATCTATCCAGCTCACACTAAAATGCCACATTCTATTTTGATATTCTCTTTCTACAGTATGTATGTGGACAAAGTTCTATAAAAGTTTTAATATAGATTTCAGAATAAACTCTAGATAATAGAAAATTGCCATTTTTTGGTTTTGTAACTTCCTCCAGAAATTATATTTAATATACACTTGAATAGCTTCAATTATGTTCTCATCAGCAAATGAAGGTAAACCTAATTGGCATGCAGGAATCAGCTTTTCCGGGACAAAATCTTCTTTCCACTAGCTTTGCCTTTGTCTGTGACAACTGGCTAAAGAAGGAACTCTCCTCACCTAGTAGAGATTTCCTTTCACTTTGCATCTCCAGGACAGGGAGTGAAAGGAAACCTTCCCAACAGGACACAAACTGCACCAAATAACTGACAGAGGTTTTAAAAAAAATGTTGGCTTTATGTTGACTTTCATTACATATCAATATCAGGTCTTCTCAAAATGACAATGTTATATTGAATGAGAATTATTAGCAGTATTTTTGCCTGGAAATTTACAGTCATGTACATTTTGGAAAACAATTACCTTTTTTAAATCGTCGATGAATTAGCCACAAAGCTAGTGCTAGGGCTAAAGCACTGGCAGCAGTTGCCAAACCTAATATAAACACTGGTCTCTGATGATCGATCTGAGAATGCAGGAGGTTCAAATTTTCTATGGGAATAAACCAAAAGAAAAATGAATGCAAATGCTGTTCATCTTACAACTAATAAATCAAGCCATATGCATGAATACGCATATAGGGTTTTTCTGAATTTACCATGCTAAGATAAACAAAAAGAAGAAAAATCCTATTAAAAGTTTGAGTAAATAAACTCACTAGAACTGGGATTCAGTGAAAAAGAACAGTTTTTTTTTTTTTTTGGCAATTTGCATCATATAATATAAAACAAATTCTTGTGCTCGGTGCACTCAAAACCAAGGTTTAATTAAAGTGGTTGTTAAGTAGGGATGAGCTCAAAGTTTGAATCAAGCGTAAGTTCGACTCGAACATTGGGTGTTCACCCGTTCGCCAGACAGCGAATATTATGGGGCGTTCTCAGAAAATTTGAGTGCCGTGGAACGCCCCATAATGCACTCCGAGATCGAAGCGCATTGCTGTATGATGATTGGCCAAAGCATACACCTGACCTGCATGCTTTGGCCAATCACAGCACGCTCTGCTGAGAGAGCCATAATTGGCCAAAGGCAGTGTGCTAAGTCCACGCCCCACACTATAAAAGGCTGCTTACACAGCGGCCGTGTATAATGTGTGGACGTAGATAGTTTGAGCTAGATTAGGCAGGCAGGTTAGTTAGTAGCAGTGTATTTGATATATATATACAGTCTAGTATATATATATATATATATATACAGTGGGTACAGAAAGTATTCAGACCCCCTTAAATTTTTAACTCTTTGTTATATTGCAGCCATTTGCTAAAATCATTTAAGTTCATTTTTTTTCCTCATTAACCACTTAAGCCCCGGACCATTTGGTAGCTAAAGGACCAGAGGTGAATTCAGAATTTTGCACTGCGCTGCTTTAACTGTAAATTGTGCGGACATGCAATGTTGTACCCAAACGAAATTTGCGTCCTTTTCTTCCCACAAATAGAGCTTTCTTTTAATGGTATTTGATTGCCTCTGCGATTTTTATTTTTTGCGATATAAACGGAAAAAGACCGAAAATTTTGAAAACAAATGATTTTTTCTACTTTTTGTTATAAGAAAAATCGAATAAACTCAATTTTAGTCATACATTTAGGTCAAAATGTATTCAGCCACATGTCTTTAGTAAAAAAAATGTCAATAAGTGTATATTTATTGGTTTGCGCAAAAGTTATAGCGTTTACAAACTAGGGTACATTTTCTGGAATTTACACAGCTTTAAATTTATGACTGCCTATCTCATTTCTTGAGGTGCTAAAATGGCAGGGCAGTACAAAACCCCCCCAAATGACCCCATTTTGGAAAGTAGACACCCCAAGGAAATTGCTGAGAGGCATGTTGAGCCCATTGAATATTTTTTTTTTGTCCCAAGTGATTGAATAATGACAAAAAAAAAAAAATTACAAAAAGTTGTCACTAAATGATATATTGCTCACACATGCCACGGTTATATGTGGAATTGCACCCCAAAATACATTCTGCTGCTTCTCCTGAGTACGGGGATACCACATGTGTGGGACTTTTTAGGAGCCTAGCCACGTACGGGACCCCGGAAACTAAGCACCGCCTTCAGGATTTCTAAGGGCGCAAATTTTTGATTTCACTCCTCACTACCTATCACAGTTTTGAAGGCCATAAAATGCCAAAATAGCACAAAACCCCCCCAAAATGACCCCATTTTAGAAAGTAGACACCCCAAGGAAATTGCTGAGAGGCCTGTTGAGCCCATTGAATATTTTTTTTTTGTCTCAAGTGATTGAATAATGACAAAAAAAAAAAAAATTACAAAAAGTTGTCACTAAATGATATATTGCTCACACATGCCATGGTTATATGTGGAATTGCACCCTAAAATACATTTTGCTGCTTCTCCTGAGTACGGGGATACCACATGTGTGGGACTTTTTAGGAGCCTAGCCGCGTACGGGACCCCGAAAACCAATCACCACCTTCAGGATTTCTAGGCACAAATTTTTGATTTGACTCCTCACTACCTATCACAGTTTCGAAGGCCATAAAATGCCAAAATAGCACAAAACCCCCCAAATGACCCCATTTTGGAAAGTAGACACCCCAAGCTGTTTGCTGAGAGGCATGGTGAGTATTTTACAGCTCTCATTTGTTTTTGAAAATGAAGAAAGAATTTTTTTTTTTATTCTTTTTTTTTTTTCAATTTTCAAAACTTTGTGACAAAAAGCGAGATCTGAAAAATACTCACAATACCTCTCAGCAAATAGCTTGGGGTATCTACTTTCCAAAATGGGGTCATTTGGGGGGGTTTTGTGCCATCTGGGCATTCCATGGCCTCCGAAACTGTGATAGGCAGTGAGAAGTGAAATCAAAAATTTACACCCTTAGAAAGCCTGAAGGCGGTGATTGGTTTTTGGGGTCCCGTACGCGGCTAGGCTCCCAAAAAGTCTCACACATGTGGTATCCCCGTACTCAGGAGAAGCAACAGAATGTATTTTGGGGTGTAATTCCACATATGCCCATGGCATGTTGAGCAATATATCATTTAGTGACAACTTTGTGCAAAAAAAAAAAAAAAATCTTTTTTCCGCAACTTGTGTCAACATATAAAATATTCCATGGACTCGACATGCCTCTCAGTATATAGCTTGGGGTGTCTACTTTCCAAAATGGGGTCATTTGGGGGGGTTTTGAACTGTTCTGGCATTTTATACACAACATTAGGAAGCTTACATCCACTCTTCTAACCACTTGAAGACAAAGCCCTTTTTGACACTTTTTGTTTACATGAAAACATATTTTTTTTTGCAAGAAAATTATGTTGAACCCCCAAACATTATATATATTTTTAAAGCAAAGGCCCTACAGAATAAAATGGTGGGTGTTGCATTTTTTTTTCTACACAGTATTTGCGCAGCGATTTTTCAAACGCATTTTTTGGGGAAAAAATACACTTTTTTTAATTTTAATGCACTAAAACACACTATATTGCCCAAATGTTTGATGAAATAAAAAAGATGATCTTAGGCCGAGTACATAGATACCAAACACGACATGCTTTAAAATTTCGCACAAACGCGCATTGGTGACAAACTACATACATTTTTAAAAGCCTTTAAAAGCCTTTACAGGTTACCCCGTTAGATTTACAGAGGAGGTCTACTGCTAAAATTACTGCCCTCGATCTGACCTTCGCGGTGATACCTCACATGCATGGTGCAATTGCTGTTTACATATGACGCCAGACCGACGCTTGCGTTTGCCATTGGGCAAGAGCAGGGCAGGACAGGGGTGCTTTTTTTTTTTATTATTAATTTTGCTTTTTTATTTTATTTTTAAATTGTTCCTTTCATATTTTTTTTTTTATCATTTTTATTGTTATCTCAGGGAATGTAAATATCCCCTATGATAGCAATAGGTAGTGACAGGTACTCTTTTTTTGAAAAAACTGGGGTCTAGACCCTAGATCTTTCCTCTGCCCTCAAAGCATCTGACCACACCAAGATCGGTGTGATAAAATGCTTTCCCAATTTCCCAATGGCGCTTTTTATATCCGGGGGGGGGGACATTCCCTCCCACTGCTTGTAAAAGCAGTCCAGAGGCTAATTAGCCACTAGGATTGCTTTTACATGAAAGCCGGCCGCTGGCTGAAAAGAATGATACCAAGATGATACCTAAACCCGCAGGCATCAATCTGGTATAACCATTCAAAGTCCAGCAACATACCAGTACGTTGCTGGTCCTTGTTGGACATGTATTGTAATCTTTTTTTTTCATGCAGCCAGGTGGCTGAACGAAAAAAGAGATTGATCGGTGGGTATGCCCACCATTAGAATACCGCCCTTCATCCACCCACTTCTAATGATGGGCATACATGCACCATTTATATATGCCGAAGCATGGGGGCATCCTCCCGCAAAAAAGTTATGCCGCACACACATGGTCGGACTTTTCCACGGGCAAGCCTCCGTCGGAATTTCGACCGTATGTACGCGGCATTAGGAGCAAAATCACTCCTCCGCCCCTGCTGCCCCAATGCTTCGGCATATTTGCTTTTTTTTTTTAACTGTGGTGGTAAAATCACCTCCTACAGCACTGGAGTCGCAGGGATCAGGCCTGTCTCTGCGAACGCTGCAGTTATGTGTGTTGTGTTTTGTAAGTGACAGTGATCGATCGATACTGCACTTGGGTGGCCTGGGCTGGACGGAGGGGCAAAACGCAGGTGCTAGCAGGTATCTGGGCTGATCCCGCTAACACTGCCTTTTTGGGAACCCTAAACTGCTGGGGACACTAGTATAATTTCTGATCAGATCAGATATTGATCTGTTCAGATACTATACCACTAAGGGAGGTGTATGCTTCACGCGTGGGTGTTAGCGTTACTGGTACTAACCTGACGCTGCCTGGGGTGTGACGCAGACCCTCTCTGATGCTAAAACCTAATTGATATCACCCGCCGGGCGATCAGGGGGTTAAACCTTTATTGGGTTATATACGGCGGGTGCCCTGACACTATAAAAAGCAAACTAACTAACCAGCGTCACCCGTAACACTTATATGATGATCACTGGTGAAAGGGTTAACTAGGGGCAATTAGGGGGTTAAAACCTTTATTAGATAATATATGGGGGTACCTGACGCTATAAAAACCTGCGGCGAACCTAAAAAAAATTACTGGCTACCGATCTGCATCACCGACGCTAAGACAGCGATCAGAATTATTATCGCTTAGCGACAGTGGTGATAGGGGGTGAAAGGGTTACCTGGGGGGCGATCAAGGGGGTTAAACCTTTATTAGATAATTTATGGGGGTACCTGACGCTATAAAAACCTGCGGCGAACCTAAAAAAAATTACTGGCTACCGATCTGCATCACCGACGCTAAGACAGCGATCAAAAAAATGATCGCTTAGCGACAGTGGTGAAAGGGGGTGAAAGGGTTACCTGGGGGGCGATCAAGGGGGTTAAACCTTTATTAGGTAATATATGGGGTACCTGACGCTATAAAAACCTGCGGCGAACCTAAAAAAAATTACTGGCTACCGATCAGCATCGCTGACGCTAAGACATCGATCAGAAAAATTATCGCTTAGTGACAGTGGTGATAGGGGGTGAAAGGGTTACCTGGGGGGTGATCAAGGGGGTTAAACCTTTATTAGATAATTTATGGGGGTACCTGACGCTATAAAAACCTGCGGCGAACCTAAAATAAATTACTGGCTACCGATCTGCATCACCGATGCTAAGACAACGATCAGAAAAATGATCGCTTAGCGACAGTGGTGATAGGGGGTGAAAGGGTTACCTGGGGGGCGATCAAGTGGGTTAAACCTTTATTAGATAATTTATGGGGGTACCTGATGCTATAAAATCCTGCGGCGAACCTAAAAAAAAAATACTGGCTACCGATCTGCATCACCGACGCTAAGACATCGATCAGAAAAATGATCGCTTAGCGACAGTGGTGATAGGGGGTGAAAGGGTTACCTGGGGGGCGATCAAGGGGGTTAAACCTTTATTAGATAATTTATGGGGGTACCTGACGCTATAAAAACCTGCGGCGAACCTAAAAAAAATTACTGGCTACCGATCTGCATCACCGACGCTAAGACAGCAATCAGAAAAATGATCGCTTAGCGACGGTGGTGCTAGGGGGTGAAAGGGTTATCTGGGGGGTGATCAAGGGGTTAAACCTTTATTAGGGGGGGTTAGGGGGCTACACTGGACCTAAAACTAAATGTAGTGACACTTTTACAGTCACAAATGTCACTGATTGCAGTGATCAGTAAATAAATGGTCACTGCAATCAGTGACACTGTGACTGGGGGCTGGGGGGTGATCTGGGGGGGCCTGGGGGGGCGATTTATGTGCCTATGTGTGCTGGTGTTAGTGTAGTGTTTGTGCACTAACCTTGATGTCTTCTCTTGTACGGCGCTCGGTATATGTGAGCGCCGCACAAGAGATGACATCACTTCCTCCTGCTTCCTCTGCCTGTGTGTACATTCCACAGACAGAGGGGGCATTTCCATTCGCCGGGAGCGATCGCGGGTGGGTGGCCGGAATCGAACGGCCGTCCCCTCATGTCGGATCGCTCCCCAACGAATTCCGACCGCTCACTGTACAGAAGGGGGGTCCGATTGGACCCCCCAACTGTACAAAGGCAATCACGTACACTCTACGTGATTGTGCCTGTCGGTGCCATTGTGCTGACGTATATATACAGTGAGCGGTTGTTAAGTGGTTAATGTACACACAGCCCCCCATATTGACAGAAAAACACAGAATTGTTGACATTTTTGCAGATTTATTAAAACATAAAAACTGAAATATCACATGGTCCTAAGTATTCAGACCCTTTGCTGTGACACTCAAATATTTAACTCAGGTGATGTCCATTTCTTCTGATTAGGGATGAGCTTCGTGTTCGAGTCGAACATACGTTCGACTCGAACATCGGCTGTTCGATCGTTCGACGAAGATCGAACGATTTGGGCCGTTCGCGCCAAATTCGAGTGACGCGAACGGCCCACAATGCACTACGCCATCGCAGTGTCATCCAGGCGCTGTGATTGGCCAGGCATGCACTGTGACCCCGCATGCTTGGCCAATCACAGCGCCGGCCGCGAGGAGAGCAATGATTGGCCACAGGCAGGATGCCTGTGGCCAATTATTGCTGAGGGGGTGTAGTACACGCCCCACACTATAAAAGGCCGCCAGCGCGGCGGCCTTGTGTAGTGTGTTCCGGAGCAGGGAAAGATTAGCATAGGCAGGGACAGTGTCATTTTTTCCCTTTACTAATCCTGGATTCCTTGTGTTTAGGGACAGAGAAGGATAGGTAGGGAGAGTGTCAGTGTGTTATTCTGTGCTAAACCTTGTTTGTAGGGACAGAGAAGGACAGTGAGGGAAAGTGTCAGTGTGCTATTCTGTGCTAAACCTTGTTTGTAGGGACAGAGAAGGACAGTGAGGGAAACTGTCAGTGTGCTATTCTGTGCTAAACCTTGTTTGTAGGGACAGAGAAGGACAGTGAGGGAAAGTGTCAGTGTGCTATTCTGTGCTAAACCTTGTTTGTAGGGACAGAGAAGGACAGTGAGGGAAACTGTCAGTGTGCTATTCTGTGCTAAACCAATCTTGCTGAACCGTATTTGAAATCCTTGAGTTTAGGGACAGAGAAGGACACTCGGGGAAACTATCAGTGTGCTATTCTGTGCTAAACCTTGTTTGTAGGGACAGAGAAGGACAGTGAGGGAAACTGTCAGTGTGCTATTCTGTGCTAAACCAATCTTGCTGAACCATATTTGAAATCCTTGAGTTTAGGGACAGAGAAGGACACTCGGGGAAACTGTCAGTGTGCTATTCTGTGCTAAACCAATCTTGCTGAACCGTATTTGAAATCCTTGAGTTTAGGGACAGAGAAGGACACTCGGGGAAACTATCAGTGTGCTATTCTGTGCTAAACCTTGTTTGTAGGGACAGAGAAGGACAGTGAGGGAAACTGTCAGTGTGCTATTCTGTGCTAAACCAATCTTGCTGAACCATATTTGAAATCCTTGAGTTTAGGGACAGAGAAGGACACTCAGGGAAACTGTCAGTGTGCTATTCTGTGCTAAACCTTGTTTGTAGGGACAGAGAAGGACAGTGAGGGAAAGTGTCAGTGTGCTATTCTGTGCTAAACCAATCTTGCTGAACCATATTTGAAATCCTTGAGTTTAGGGACAGAGAAGGACACTCAGGGAAACTGTCAGTGTGCTATTCTGTGCTAAACCAATCTTGCTGAACCGTATTTGAAATCCTTGAGTTTAGGGACAGAGAAGGACACTCGTGGAAACTATCAGTGTGCTATTCTGTGCTAAATCTTGTTTGTAGGGACAGAGAAGGACAGTGAGGGAAACTGTCAGTGTGCTATTCTGTGCTAAACCAATCTTGCTGAAGCATATTGCAAATCCTTGTGTTTAGGGACAGGGAAGGATAGGCAAGGGACAGTGTCAGTGTCATTGTTGCTAAGCCTCCTGCACAGTATACACCTGAAGGTAGCCCATATTGCTGTTTTTCCCATCTCCCTGCAGGCCATCCATTAAAATGTCTGGAAGGCAAACAAGGAGAGGCAGACAGTCAAGAGGCAAAAAAAGAGGGCAAGCAGGCTCTGTGTCTGGGGGCAACAGTGCTGGTCGTGGACGCGGTGCATTGTCATCAGCACATGGCCATGGGACACGCTTGTCCTTCTTTTCGGCAGCTGGACATGTTGAGGCACATCATGCCGAAGACTTGGTAGAGTGGATGACCAAGCCCACCTCATCCTCCTCATCCTCTCTCACCCAGGCTCAGGGTACTGGCAAAGCAGCTGCCAAAGCGTCCTCTTCTCTGGTATCAATGTCATCATTAGTCACTCCTTCCCTAGACCCACCATGTCCTCCTCCTGAGGAGTCCCCCGAAATGTTTGAGCACAGTGTTGTGTCAACACCACCACCACCACCACCAAAGGCCCAATTTTTCAGCCCCTGTTCAACAGGGGCATGCAATTATAATTATTGATCTAATAATTCACAGCAGGGCCCATTGCTGCGCCCACCAAGAGTAACTGTCAGGCCTTACAGTGTTGTGTCAACACCACCACCACCACCACCACCAAAGGCCCAATTTTTCAGCCCCTGTTCAACAGGGGCATGCAATTATAATTATTGATCTAATAATTCACAGCAGGGCCCATTGCTGCGCCCACCAAGAGTAACTGGCAGGCCTTACAGTGTTGTGGCACCAGCACCACCATCAAAGGCCCAATTTTTACTACCACTGTTCAACAATTATATGTTATTACAATTCCTGATATAATAGTTGACAGCAGGGCGTTCCAGCACCCACCAAGAGTAACTGTGAGTGCTTACAGTGTTGTGCCAACACCAACACCTAAGGGGCCAATTTCTGCAGAGTATATACGGCAGGTCCCTACTTTCAAACATCCAACTTACAAACGACTCCTACTTGCAAACGGAAGAAGACAACAGGAAGTGAGAGGAAATCTACCCCTAGGAAGGAAAATTCTCTCCTGTAAGAATTAATATGGGAGAAAGGTGTCTCCTCTCTACTGATGCTTTATCACCAATCCTTGTTTCAATAAAAACACCACATTTCAAAAACAGTTGTCATTGGGACGCAAAGTGAGGTGAAATGTTCTGAACAGGGGCACAGACAGCAAAACAAATGTTACAGGGGTGATAACCCTTCCCTATGTTTTCCAAAAAGCTTAAAAATAGATTTTTTGGCTGGAGCTACACTTAAACAATGTACGTGTTCAAAATTACAAACAGATTCTACTTAAGAACAAACCTACAGTCCCTGTCTTGTTTACACCGGTCTTGTTTACACCGCCTGTATACTGCTGTTCAGAGTATATAGGGCCTTTTTTAGTTTGTGTTGCGGGGTTCCCCTTAATATCCAAACAAGACCCAAAGGGGCTGGTAATGGGCTGGGGTAGGGGGGGGGGGTGATGGGGTAGCTATGCCATTTTTCTTAAAGATTTTCATCCATATTACCGGGACCAGACAATATATTAAAGCCTAAATTATAATACAAATGACGGCACAAAAAGAAGGAACAACAACCTAACTGATAAAGATAAATCAAATGAAAATCAATGGGGTATAGGAGTATGAAAGTCTTTCTCTTTGGAAGTCCATGTAATATTAAAAGCAAGTCATATAAACATATGCACCGTTGGCAGCAATTGTAGAGCGAAGCAGACTCTATATACAGCAAAGAAAAGAAAAAACAAATGCGCCTACTAAGTGCAGTATGTTAGAAATTTATTCGAAAAGAATTAAAATAACAGCCAAATGGCTACTCACAGGATGGAAGTGGAGTATAAGCATAAATAGATATCCTTCTAAGTTGTCTGCGAAGGGCATGAGTCACTCCGTGTGTCTGTAATCTCCCAGTGGTGGAATACTGCCAAGATGAAGAGGTAGTGCACTGCGGTGTTGCTGCAGGGATGGGGAGATGGCAGAAGAATGGTAGATGCAAGAAGAGCTGTCCCTCTATGCCAGTGTGGACACCAGTTCCCACACGGCACACGGCGTGCGGTTCACGCTGGAGCGCAGTCAGCTTCGGCAACCGGACGTGACATCAATAGCAGACGCTAACTGATGACGCGTTTCAATGCTTCCGCATTTTCCTCGGATCTCAAGGAAATGCGGAAGCATTGAAACGCGTCATCAGTTTATTCTATTTATGCTTATACTCCACTTCCATCCTGTGAGTAGCCATTTGGCTGTTATTTTAATTATTTTCGAATAAATTTCTAACATACTGCACTTAGTAGGCGCATTTGTTTTTTCTTTTCTAATACATTAAAGCCGCAAGCAGTTTTAAATGGCTTTTTTTTCCTTTAGAAATGTCATTTTGTGCAGGGACAGTTCTAAACACGGGAAACACGTGGCACTTCGCAGGCATACTTTAGACACCCCCCAGGTACGATATTTAAAGGAATATTTGACTTTTTTTTTTTCACTTTATGCATCATTAAAATGACTGCTCCGGAAAAACGTCTGTTTTTAAAACTTCTTTTTGCATTGATACATGTCCCCTGGTGCAGAACCCGGGTTCCCAAACTCTGTTTAGGACAATAACATGGATAATAGTCGTTATAATTAGCACTTTAGAATTCGAACGTTCGCATCCATTGTATTTAATAGGGTTCTAATGTTCGTGCGAACTTTCGGTCCGTTTGCGGGTTCTGGTGCGAACCGAACCCGGGGGTGTTCGGCTCATCACTACTTCTGATCATCCTTGAGATGGTTCTACACCTTCATTTGAGTCCAGCTGTGTTTGATTATACTGATTGGACTTGATTGGGAAAGCCACACACCTGTCTATATAAGACCTTACAGCTCAGTGCTTGTCAGAGCAAATAAGAATCATGAGGTCAAAGGAACTGCCTGAAGAGCTCAGAGACAGAATTGTGGCAAGGCACAGATCTGGCCAAGGTTACAAAAATATTTTGGCCGTCCGGCCAAACTGAGCTATCGGGGGAGAAAAGCCTTGGTGAGAGAGGTAAAGAAGAACCCAAAGATCACTGTGGCTGAGCTCCAGAGATGCAGTCGGGAGATGGGAGAAAGTTGTAGAAAGTCAACCATCACTGCAGCCCTCCACCAGTCGGGGCTTTATGGCAGAGTGGCCCGACGGAAGCCTCTCTTCAGTGCAAGACACATGAAAGCCCGCATGGAGTTTGCTAAAAAACACCTGAAGGACTCCAAGATGGTGAGAAATAAGATTCTCTGGTCTGATGAGACCAAGATAGAACTTTTTGGCCTTAATTCTAAGTGGTATGTGTGGAGAAAACCAGGCACTGCTCATCACCTGTCCAATACAGCCCCAACAGTGAAGCATGGTGGTGGCAGCATCATGCTGTGGTGGTGTTTTTAAGCTGAAGGGACAGGATGACTGGTTGCAATCGAGGGAAAGATGAATGCAGCCAATTACAGGGATATCCTGGACAAAAACCTTCTCCAGAGTGCTCAGGACCTCAGACTGGGCCGAAGGTTTACCTTCCAACAAGACAATGACCCTAAGCACACAGCTAAAATAACAAAGAAGTGGCTTCACAACAACTCCGTGACTGTTCTTGAATGGTCCAGCCAGAGCCCTGACTTAAACCCAATTGAGAATCTCTGGAGAGACCTAAAAATGGCTGTCCACCAACGTTTACCATCCAACCTGACAGAACTGGAGAGGATCTGCAACGAGGAATGGCAGAGGATTCCCAAATCCAGGTGTGAAAAACTTGTTGCATCTTTCCCAAAAAGACTCATGGCTGTATTAAATCAAAAGGGTGCAAATACTAAATACTGAGCAAAGGGTCTGAATACGTAGGACCATGTGATATTTCAGTTTTTCTTTTTTAATAAATCTGCAAAAATGTCAACAATTCTGTGTTTTTCTGTCAATATGGGGTGCTGTGTGTATATTAATGAGGAAAAAAATGAACTTAAATGGTTTTAGCAAATGGCTGCAATATAACAAAGAGTGAAAAATTTAAGGGGGTCTGAATACTTTCCGTACCCACTGTATATATATTCTGCATTTAGCGTAGACTAGATATTCAGTGTAGACTCTATATTCAAGTCAGTGCAGGCAGTGTAGTTTATATAACACAGTGGGGCTGATTTACAAAACGTTTGCGCCATGAGTATTGGCGCATCTGCGTGCGCAATGGCTGTTTTGGTATTTACAAAACATTAGCGCCGGTATCGCAGCCCTATTTACCATTTGCTATAGTGTTGTCGGCGGACGGGAGGAGGCGCTCAGTGCGCCACTATGGACCTGGCACACGGCATGTTAAACACTAAATATAAAGAAGCTGGAAGTGAGAATATAATGGGGGTGACATGGGGTGATGTGAGGAAGTGTAGTGACACCTGTCCAAATAACAAACATGGCCAAAATTGAGTGATAAAGTAACTTTTTCAAAACCAGCCCGCTGCGCCGGAAGTACGATTCGTGCTGCGGGAGGTTTTTTTGAGCTCAGCGCAGGTATTTCAATGGTTCAAATGCGCCGGGACACTGCGCCGGCAAAATCTTAGTAAATGTCAAGTCACGTAAACTAATTTGCATAAGTTGAACAGGCGCGGCTCTGAACTTTCCATTGCGCCTGCAAAATGACATTTCTAAAGGAAAAAAAAGGCATTTAAAAGCACCGCGGCTGTAATGAATTGTCGGCTCCCGGCAATATAGAGAAAAGTCATTGAAAGTCTTTGCTAACCACAAAAAAAAGCGTGGGGGTCCCCCCAAATTCCATTACCAGTCCCTTTAGGTCTGGAATGGATATTAAGGGGAACCCTGCTGCAAATTTTTTTAAAAAATGACGTGGGGTTCCCCCCAAATATCCATACCAGACCCTTTAGATCTGGTATGGATTTTAAGGGGAACTCCACCCCAAATTTAAAAAAAAAATGGCGTGGAGTCCCCCCAAAAATCCACACCAGACCCTTATCCGAGCACGTAACCTGGCCGGCCGCAGGAAAAGAGGGGGGGACGAGAGAGCGGCCCCCCTCCCTCCTGAACTGTACCAGGCCACATGCCCTCAACATGGGGAGGATGTCCCCATGTTGATGGGGACAAGGGCCTCATCCCCACAGCCCTTGCCCGGTGGTTGTGGGGGTCTGCGGGCAGGGGGCTTATCGGAATCTGGAAGACCCCTTTAACAAAGGGGACCCCCAGATCCTGCCCCCCATGTGAAATGGTAATGGGGTACAAATGTACCCCTACCATTTCACAAAGAAAGTGTAAAAAATTTAAAAAATGACAAGAGCCGGTTTTTGACAATTCCTTTATTAATGTCTTTTCTTTTCTTCCATCTTCTACTTCCATCTTCTTCTTCCATCTTCTTCTTCTTCTTCCATCTTCTTCTTCTTCTTCCATCTTCTTCTTTTCTCCATTCGGGTTTCTTCCTCTTCATCTTTATCTTCATCCTCATCTTCATCTTTATCTTCATCTTCCTTCTTCCTTTGGTCTTCTCGTCCGCATCTTGCTCCGGCGTCTTCCCTTCTTCTTTCTTCTCCGGCCGCTCCGTTTGAATCGGAAGTTCCCGCTGTGCGACGCTTCAGTTCTCCACTTGGTCCGCTGCCACCCAGTGGCTCCGCCCCCCTCTGACACCACGGGGAAAGTCCCCGTGAAATCCATGTGCGTCAGAGGGGGGCTGGGTCACCGGGTGTAAGCGGACCCAGAGGGGAACTGAAGAACTGAAGCGTCGCACAGCGGGAACCTCCAATTCAAACGGAGCGGCCGAAGAAGAAAGAAGAAGGGAAGACGCCGGAGCAAGATGCGGACGAGAAGACCGAAGGAAGAAGGAAGATGAAGATAAAGATGAAGATGAGGATGAAGAGGAAGAAACCCGAATGGAGAAAAGAAGAAGATGGAAGAAGAAGAAGAAGGTGGAAGAAGAAGATGGAAGAAGAAGATGGAAGAAAAGAAAAGACATTAATAAAGGAATTGACAAAAACCGGCTCTTGTAATTTTTTACATTTTTTACACTTTCTTTGTGAAATGGTAGGGGTACATTTGTACCCCATTACCATTTCACATAGGGGGGGGGGCCGGGATCTGGGGGTCCCCTTTGTTAAAGGGGTCTTCCAGATTCCGAAAAGCCCCCTGCCCGCAGACCCCCACAACCACCGGGCAAGGGTTGTGGGGATGAGGCCCTTGTCCCCATCAACATGGAGACATCCTCCCCATGTTGAGGGCATGTGGCCTGGTACGGTTCAGGAGGGGGGGCACTCTCTCGTCCCCCCCTCTTTTCCTGCGGCCGGCCAGGTTATGTGCTCGGATAAGGGTCTGGTGTGGATTTTTGGGGGGACTCCATGCCATTTTTTTTTACATTTGGGGTGGAGTTCCCCTTAAAATCCATGCCAGATCTGAAGGGCCTGGTATGGATATTTGGGGGGAACCCCACGTCATTTTAAAAAAAAAATTGCAGCGGGGTTCCCCTTAATATCCATTCCAGACCTGAAGGGCCTGGTAATGGAATTTGGGGGACCCCCACGATTTTGTTTTTTGTGTAATCAAAGACTTTCAATGACTTTTATCTGTATTGACGGGAACCAGCAATTCATTACAGCCGCAAGGACTTTTAAATGACTATTATTTTACTTTAGAAATGTCATTTTGCTCTCCAACTGTTATAAACATGGAAAACATGTGCTACTTTACAGGCATACTATAGACACCCCCCGGGTATGATATTTAGGGCCAGTTCACA
This sequence comes from Rana muscosa, assembly GCA_029206835.1. Lineage (NCBI taxonomy): Eukaryota > Metazoa > Chordata > Amphibia > Anura > Ranidae > Rana > Rana muscosa. Next base: position 223,831,240 of record CM055120.1, read on the forward strand.
CCGGATGCAGTGCAGTGCATTTTTTTGATGCATGAAAAACGCAAAGAAAGTTGATCACATGAATGCCAATGGCATAGTTCACACAGCTAAAAGTCCGTTCCAGTGCGTTTCAAAAAGCAAAAAATAAAATTGGTTATGCTGCGTTTTTTAGGTACAAAACTGTACTGGACCCCAGTAAAACACATCAAAAACGCAACGGAACGTACCAAAAATGCACTGGAATGCACCGGAACTCACCTAAATGCACCAAAGACGCACTGCAACACACTTGTCCTTAGTGAAAAGAGGGGGGAAAAAACACTGGACTGCATCAAAAACGCATCAAAAATGCACTGGAATGTGTCAAAAACGCGCATGCAGAAAAGCACCTGGAACGCATCCAGACTGCATTTCTATAGTGTGAACTAGGGCCAGTTCACACCATAGAAACGCAATCCAGGATGCGTTCCAGGTGCTTTTCTGCATGCACGTTTTTCATGCATTCCAGTGCATTTTTGGTACGTTTTTGATGCAGTCCAGTGCTTTTTTTTTACCCCTCTTTTTTATTAACCATAGATAAGGACAAGTGTGTTCCAGTGCGTTTTTGGTGCATTTAGGTGTGTTCCTGTGTGTTCCAGTGCGTTTATGATGCTTTTTGATGCATTCCAGTACAGCCCAGTGCAGGTAAAATGCAGCATGTTCTACTTTTTTGGTGGAACTGGAACACACTGGAACAAACACTGCCATTTAGAACCATATAACCAACTTTCCATGCATTTTGGATGCAAAAAAAAGGCAATGGACTGCATGTGGTGTGAAATGGCCCTTAAGCAATTTGGCATATTTAAAGGCACTTCTCTTTGTTTTGTTTTTGGTGTTTTCCAAATTGGTGACATTGATATATGTCCCTTAGGGTGGGACCTGGGCCCCCATTTTAAGGCCAATAACTAGAAGATAAGCCAGCCAATTGGGGACTAGCAAAATTAACATGTCAGTTCCCATAGACTGCAATGGTATTTGTTGGTGGGGGGTGATTGTCCCATCTCTAATTTTGTAGCATGCTGTATGATGTGCTTAATTTTGGACGGGGGGGGGAGGGTTATTTTCTGCTAGTTGCATTGGTGTTGTTCTGCACATGCCCAGCCTGTTAGATTTTTTTGGGTGCTTTTTGTGTGTGAACAGCGCCTGGATATTTCTGGGCATGCTCACTCAGAGATTTTTTATGGGTTAGTAATTGAAGGACATCCTTAACAGGTGTAGCCACTTTGAATTTCAGTCTCTACATTGGGAGAACTTGCATTTTGGGTGTTTTATGGACTGTGTATGTGTTTTCAATTGCCTCATTAGCACACAAACATATGTTATATAAAGCTCAGAGGGAGCATTCGTTCGCTTGCCCTGAGAAGAGGCAAGTGTGTGCGTGTGTGTGGGGGGTAAAATGTACATGTTGGTGTCCTTATCGAGTTTGTAACACATGTATTTTATTTGTTATGTCTTTGCAAAACAGGTGATTGGGTAACTTTTGTGGATTGTATTTTTTTGTGTGGGGAAAATGTTCCCCTGAAATAATTCTGATGTTGTTAATGTGTGTTGTTTGTTCACTTTGATTTAATTGTCTGTGCTGCATTTTTTTGGCCAAATACAGTATTTCTCAAGATGTTGAGTCTGTAACTGTTTCAAATTGACCATGTTTTTTATTTTGCCTTCCCTTTTATTTTGTTGACCAATAAAATTTGATGCAAAGTTTTGATGTTTGTTTTGTGTTTTCTTTGCAACAAATGTGACAGCTGATTGGCATGTCAAACCAAAACAGGTGTGAATTGTCTACCCTGGTGCCTTCATGCTAGCATATGCATGGATTGTGTGCTGCCATTGAGCGTCACCAGGAAATTAAAAATACAGAGTGGTAAGTATTCAATTTTCCTTTTTTACTGCAGTGGTTCTCAGCCTCAGTCCTCAAGTACCCCCAACAGGACATGTTTTGTGAATTTATCTTATCGAGAATTGCTGTCCAAAAATCAAAACCATTGACTGTAATTTAAAGCACATGTGCAAGATGAAGGAAAACCTGCAAACATGGCCTGTTGGGGGTACTTGAGAAGCACTGATTTAGAGCACTGCACTTAAAAATAGCTCAAGGCAATACAATTCTAATTGTGGGCATTTTGAGGGAAACAAAGTAAGTGTTAGAACCCCTGTGTGTGTGTTTTTTTTTTTTGTAGTTTGGCCTTTGTGTCTCCTTTTCTTAAAATTGGCTTCACTTCCTGTCACACAGCTAAACAGGAAGTGAAGGTAAAACCCTACCAATGTCTTTTCTTGGGGACACACAGATCAATCTAACTAATGTCCCCATTAAGCAAATTGCACTCTAGCACTTTGTTGTGTACACCCCAAATCATTGTATAGTTTGGGGTTTAGTAAAGACAAATCCACTCTGCAGTAAAAGTGTAGCTGCTGAAAATCTGAGGGAAAGTACTGGTGATTGGATGTTACGATCATGTAAAAGCAAAGATGGTGTTTTTTTTTTTTTGCTTGCATGCCCCCCTCAGATATACAGCAAGTGCACTTGTAGTGCAAAGTAGATTTGCCTTTAGTAAATAAACCCCAAAGTCCAAACTACCTAATAATTTGTGGTGTACCCCGCAATATGCTGGAGTGCATAATGGGGAAAGTATTTAGACTGACCTGTGTGCCCCAAGGAAAGACATTGGGAGGGATTTTCCCTCACTTCCTGTGTGGCTATGTGACAGAAAGTGAATTATTTGGAAGGATAAAGTGGCCAAATTTTTTTGTTAACTTTTCAAAGACTCATTCCTAAGTTGAATTGTGATGCATGTCAATGGCCCATTTAGACCCTCTTTAATCACTTGAGATCAGCGCTATAACTGATCGACGGCCACAGCATGGTCCTCAATTGCCGGGAGTCCGTCAATAAACGTCCTCCCCTTTGTGCGCGCGCGCTGTGGTCACTGAGTCACTGAGACTCGGGTGATGACAGATCCGAGTAAGGGGCCGATCCCTGCCCTTTACCATGTGATCAGCTGTCAGCAAATGACAGCTGATCACGTGATGTAAACAAAAGCTGGGTAATGGTTTTTGTTTTCTCCTTGTGCTGACAGCGTGAGCATAAAAAAAAAGGCAATCACCAGCTTATGTGCAAGGGACATGGGGCCCGAAGAGGAAGAGGAAATTCTGCGTCATCTGTGACAATTAGTAGCCCCTGCCAGTGCCACCTATCAATGCCCACCACTGGTGCCAATCAGTGGCACCTAGCAGTGCTGCCTATCAGTGCCCATCACTGCCAACTATCATTGCCACCTAGCAGTGCCACTTCTCACTGCCCACCAGTGCCAACTAGCAATGCCACCTCTCAGTTCCCACCCTTGTCACCTTATCGGTGACCATCAGTGCAGTCTCATCAGTGTACATCAATGAAGAAGAAAAATGACCTTTTTTTAAAATATTAACCAGTTTACTACCGCCCACCGTCAAATGACATCCTTGGCTTTGTGCGGTGACATCTGAATGTTGGGTGCAGTTGCAGGCATCATTCAGATATCATTCTTTTCAGCCGGCGATTCTGTGCACAATAAAAACGATCATAGTGGCAGTTCCGCCGCTTGATCGTTCTTATAGGCGGCGGGAGGGGACGCCCCCCCCCTCCTCTTGCCGCCATCCGGTGCTTCTCCGGGCTCTCCCGTGCCATCTTGGGCTCGGAGAACGATTTGGAGATGACATCACGCCGTGTTCCTGTATGTTAACCAAGCCGTGATCTCGGCTGTCAGCATGGGATTGGTGATTTTTTTTTACCAATATCATGCTTTCCAGCCTGGAGGAGAGATGTGGGGTCTTATTGACACCGCATCTCTCCATAAAGAGGACCTGTCACACACATTCCTATTACAAGGGATGTTTACATTCCTTGTAATAGGAATAAAAGTGATCCAAAAAAAAAAAAGTTAAAAAAAGAGTAAGGGCTCTTTCACACGGGGCGGATCCGTGAAGATCCGCCCCGTGAAGCTCCGCTTGCTCAGCGGGGATCGCTCCGTTGATCCCCGCTGAGCCGACGGATGACTGGGCGGTCCCCGCACACTGTGCAGGGACCGCCCTTGTCAGAGCGCCGCTCTCCCCTATGGGGAATCGGATGACGACGGACCGTAGAGTCCGTTGTCATCCGATCCGCTCCGCAGACGGAAGGAAAAATAGGATTTTCCTCCGTCACACTTTTTCGGAGCGGAGCGGAGCGGATGTCAGCGGACATGTCTCCGCTGACATCCGTGCTTCCATAGGGGTGCATGGAGGATCCGTTTCAGGTCCGCCTAAAAAACTGACAGGCGGACCTGGACGGACCTCCGTGTGAAAGAGCCCTTAGAAATACAAAAAAGTAAAAAAACAAAATAAAAAAAAAAAGCAAAAATAAGAAAAAACGCCCATGTCCCCGGTAGCTCGCGCTCAGAAGCGAACACACACGTAAGCCCCGCCCACGTATGTAAACGCTGTTCAAACCACACATGTGAGTTATTGCTGTGTGCGTTAGAACGAGTGCAACAATTCTAGCACTAGACCTCCTCTGTAATGCCAAAATGGTAACGTGTAAAAAAATTTAAAGCATCGCCTAGGGAGGTTTTTAATTACTGAAGTTTGGTGTCATTCCATGAGTGTGCGCAATTTTAAAGCGTGACGTGTTAGGTATCTATTTACTCAGCATAACAACATCTTTCACATTATACCAAAAAATTGGCCTAACTTTACTGTTTTGTAATATTTTTAGCAAAAAAAAGGCGTTTGAAAATTTATTGCGCAAATACCGAGCGAGATAAAAATTTGCAATGACCGCCATCTTATTCCCTAGGGTGTCTGCTCCAAAAACATATATCATGTTTGGTGTTTTGAAGTAATTTTATAGCCATAAATTTATGATTTTTACATGAAGGAGAGAAGTGCCAGAATAGGCCCAGTGCTGAAGTGGTTAAAATATCCATTTTATTTTTTTTTAAACTCGGTCTTTTGTATTTATAGAAAAAAAAAAAAACACAAAGGTGATCAAATAGCACCAAAAGCAAGCTCTATTAGTGTGCCAAGAAATAATACATTTTCATTGGGTTACAGTGTTGTATGAGCGCGCAATTGTCATTGAAAGTGCATCAGCGCTGAAATGTGAAACTTGGTCTGGGCAGTGCGCAAGTGGTTAATATAAGGCTACATGCACACGGACGTTTTTCCAGATGCTTGTTTGAGCGTTTTTTGCAGCTTAAAAACATCTCTCCATGTTAGCCTATGGCCTCATGGCCACCATGGCGTTTTTGAGCTGTAAATGGCATAGGCGTTTTTAGGCCCCATGTAGACGGGACGCTGGTGCAAAGTGTTCAGAACTAAGGTTGAAAGTGGCGTTTAGAAAGGCGCGCTTTGTGGCGTTTGCATGCCGTGTTTTACCACATTTGCGTGTATATGATAAGGAGCCGCCCTAAGCTCCAAAAACAGTATTATTTACGATTTTAGCTATTTTGGGAGACCAGAGTGATATCAGCAGCTGAGAGCAGCAGTGTAGTTGTATTTAGCGTGTCACTTGCCACATCACTTGCCACAAGTTGTGGATTGTCCACTTGCCACGTCAGCTGCCCCAAGTTGTGGATTGTCCACAATGCAATGGAAGCAATTTCATTTTTATATATATATATATATATATATATATATATATATATATATATATACCGTATTTATCGGCGTATAACACGCACTTGTTTCCCCTGAAAATCAGGGGAAAATCGTGGGTGCGTGTTATACGCCGATACTGTCATCCCTGAGCTGTCTCCGCTGACTGTGAGCGGAGCGGAGCGAGATACACATAGCCGAATGTACTCGGCTATACTCGGCTTTTCTCGGCTCCGCTCACAGTCACGCCCAGTCCCGCCATTGGACCTGTGTTATGTCCATCATAGGGCGGGACTCGACGTGACTGTGAGCGGAGCCGAGAAAAGCCGAGTATAGCCGAGTACACTCGGCTATGTGTATCTCGGCGGCGGCTCCGCCCAGTCCCTGCGTCCCCTGCGTCCCCGGCGTTTGCACAGTCTCGGCGCCAATTTTAAAATGATGCACGGCGACACTGAGGGCAAGGCTGCACGGCGACACTGGGGGCAAGGCTGCACGGCGACACTGGGGGCAAGGCTGCACGGCGACACTGGGGGCAAGGCTGCACGGCGACTCTGGTGCAAGGCTGAAATGGACTCTGGGGCAAGGCTGCAATGGACACTGACAAGGCTGCACTGTGACAAGGCTGCAATGGACACTGACAAGGCTGCACTGTGACAAGGCTGCAATGGACACTGACAAGGCTGCACTGTGACAAGGCTGCAATGGACACTGACAAGGCTGCAATGGACACTGACAAGGCTGCATTTAAATGTAAGTTATTTTTCCTTAAACTTCCCTGCTAAAAGTTTTTTTCCCTAAAATTTCCTCCTAAACTTGGGGTGCGTGTTATACGCCGGTGCGTGTTATACGCCGATAAATACGGTATATATATATATATATATATATATATATATATTGTGAGGGGGTTAGCTCGGCAGCGGGTGTGTGTGACCCCCGGGATGGGCTCCCCACACAAAAACAGGCCCAGCAAACGGAGGTTGTGGTTTTCAAAATCAAAAAAAGGTGCGGTTTATTTTCTATTTACAGTGACAAAACACAGCAAAGCCAAAAGAAACATAAACAAAATAAATCCTGGTCAACTTGACCTCTGACTAAACATACAGGTTTCCTAACTAACAACTGGGATCAGCCTAGTGCTGTCCTAGTCCCTAAGTCCCTGGTTTTAAATGTCCAAGCAAATAGCCACACAGGCTTTGTCTCACCGCACAGGGGTTCACTCTCCCTAGACAGTCCACACAGGTCTGGTTCCAGGCATGAGCTAACATCTAATGAAGCTGGGAGTTCTTATAGAGGCCTAAATGAGCTGACAAGCTTCAGCTGGTCTCATCAACTCCCTGTCTGCACGACGCCCCACACTCTCCCTAGACATATGAGTCATCCATGAGCCCACTAGCCTTAGCTGGGCTTATACAACTCTCCACCTAGTTGTATAAGTCGGCGTAAAGCCTGAATCTGGGCGAAATATATCTACCCCCCTGGATGCAACCAGGTGACTTTACCTTCCTGCTGTCACATACCCCCCCCTCTTGTTTTAACCTCGGGGTTGGAACACCAGCAATCAGGCATTCATGTACTCGAGACAAAGCATCCACATTCCCCATTTGAACGCCAGGGCGATGCTTTACTGTGAAGTTGAATTCCTGGAGGGCCAGGAACCACCTATTCACTCTTCTATTTGTTTCCTTGTTTTGAGCCATCCACTTTAACGGAGCGTGATCCGTAACCATGTCAAAGTGCCTACCTAGCAGGTAGTACCGAAGGGAATCTAGAGCCCACTTCACCGCTAAACACTCCTTTTCAACGGTGGCGTAATTTACCTCATGGGACTTCAACTTCCTGCTGAGGTAAATGACTGGGTGCTCTTCCCCGTTCCAGACCTGGGACAATACTGCTCCTAACCCCACATCTGACACATCACTTTGTACGACAAAGTCTTTAGAGAAGTCGGGTGAGTACAACACTGGCTGGCTACATAAGGCTTGTTTCAAGAATTGGAATGCTGCCTCAGCCTCGGGGGTCCATTTAATCATGACCGACCCTTTCCCCTTCGTTAGGTTGGTTAGGGGCACAGCCTTAGAAGCAAAGTGGGGGGTTTTATTACTCCCCTCCCAATGGTGTACCCAAGATATTTGGCCTCCTCCTGCCCAATGGTACACTTCTTGGGGTTAGCCGTAAACCCCGCTTCCCGAACAGAGTCCAGGACTGCTTGCACTTTTGGCAGATGTGAGGCCCAATCTGTGCTATGGACAATTACGTCATCCAGGTAAGCCGCAGCATACTTCCGATGGGGCCTCAGCATCTGGTCCATTTTCCGCTGGAATGTGGCCGGCGCATTCTGTAACCCGAACGGCATTCTTTTATATTGGAACGCCCCGTCTGGGGTTACAAATGCGGTTTTCTCTTTGGCCAATTTGGCCAGGGGGATTTGCCAATACCCTTTTGTGAGGTCAAGAGTCGTCATGTATCGGGCTGTTCCCAGCCGGTCGATCAACTCATCTATACGTGGCATGGGGTAGGTGTCAAATTTTGTAACTTTGTTCAACTGACGAAAATCGTTACAAAATCGCCAGCTCCCATCCGGTTTAGGCACCAACACAATGGGACTAGACCAATCACTTTGGGACTCCTCTATCACCCCTAAGTTCAGCATTTTCTGTACTTCCTCCCGTATTGCCTCCCGTCGGGCCTCTGGGATCCGATAGGGTTTTAACTTCACCCTTTCACCGGGCGGGGTAATGATGTCATGCTCTACCCCAAATGTTTGTCCCGGCAGCTCAGAGAATACCTCCTTGTTGCGAAGCACAAACTCCTTAACCTCCTGTTGTTGGGGTTGTGACAAGGTGGCTGCTATTCCAACCTCAGGAATCACGCAACCAGTTTGAGCTGGTGACCAAGTGTCTGCGACTAGGGACTCTCTATCCCTCCAGGCTTTCAACAGATTAACGTGATAGATCTGTTCGGGCTTTCGCCTTCCTGGTTGTCTGACCTTGTAATTCACTTCGCTCACTTTTTCCATTATCTCGTAGGGGCCTTGCCATTTGGCAAGGAATTTACTTTCAACCGTAGGGACAAGTACCAGTATCCTATCCCCCGGGGAAAAGGTACGGGTCTTGGCTCCACGGTTGTACACTCTCTGCTGTGCTAACTGCGCTTGGGCCAAATGTTCCTTCACGATGGGCATTACCTGTGCAATTCGGTCTTGCATCAGGGCGACATGCTCAATCACACTCCTGTGGGGAGAACTCTCACTTTCCCAAGTTTCCTTGGCAATATCCAACAGCCCTCTTGGGTGTCTCCCATACAGTAACTCAAAGGGGGAGAATCCCGTAGAGGATTGGGGCACCTCCCTAATAGCAAACATCAGATAAGGAAGTAGACAGTCCCAATCCTTTCCATCTCTATCCACCACTTTCTTCAACATTTGTTTTAGGGTTTTGTTGAATCTTTCAACCAGCCCATCGGTTTGGGGGTGATACACAGATGTACGTAATTGCGTCACTTTGAACAATTTACACAGCTCCTTCATAACCCGGGACATAAAGGGTGTACCTTGGTCCGTAAGCAGTTCTTTACAAATACCCACCCGGCTAAACACAAGAGATAGCTCTTTGGCTATGGTTTTGGCCGAGGTATTTCGGAGAGGGATTGCTTCTGGATAACGGGTGGCATAGTCCATTATAACTAATATGTACTGGTGCCCCCTAGCGGACTTGATTATAGGACCTACCAAATCCATGGCGATCCTCTCAAACGGGACCTCAATGATGGGTAGAGGGACCAGCGGGCTACGGAAATGTGGCATCGGGGCCGACCTCTGACACACAGGGCAGGAGGAACAATAATTTTCTATGTCCTTCATCACCCCCGGCCAATAGAATCTCTGTAATACCCTCTCTCGGGTTTTCTCTGTCCCCAGATGACCTCCAAGAATGTGCCCATGGGCCAACTCCAACACCAACTTCCTGTAAGGTTTGGGCACCACAAGCTGCTCAACGGTTTCTTCTGCCCTTTTTGCCACCCGATACAGTAGGTCCTTCTCTACGCTGAAGTATGGGTAAGTGCAGGTATTATCTGGGTTCACTAACTCGCCATCTATTTTCACTACGTTTTCCCGTGCCTTTATTAGGGCGGGGTCTTTCAACTGTTCTGTGGCAAAGTTTTCCCTGTGAACCTCAAGATCAGAAAACTCCACAGACGGTAGGTTTTCGTCTGAGGAGGTGGGCTCCTCTCCAGTTTCTTGAGTCTCCCCTGCCAATACTGATAAGGGAAATTCCGGAGAGTCCTCACCACTCTCAGGGGAGTTCTGGCTATCACATTCCTGGTACATAGGGGCACCAGTGGGGGGCTCAGGATCATCCCACAGTTCCCAGAACTTCGGAAAATCCCTTCCCACAATGGCGTCATACGGTAACTGAGATACTAAGCCCACTGGATGAGAGAGGGTACCTTTGGGGGTCTCGAAACACACTGTAGTCACTGGATACTCTCGGGTGTCCCCATGCACACAAATAACAGCTACCTTGCTATTTCCAGAGACCTCTGTTTTAACTAACTCAGCCTTTATCAGGGTCACAAGGCTACCTGAATCCAGCAATACCACAACATTTCTACCATTAACACACATTTTGCATAAATGTTTCTCAGTTCCTCGAATGGCAGTGCATGCGACTGTCGCACACAGCGACTGACGTCTGCCCGTCAGAAAGTCACACTGCATGGGTTCCTCCACAACCGGGCAATTGGCTGCAATATGTCCCGCTTGCCGGCAGCGGTAGCAAACGATCCTTCTTGCCGCCTCTTGAGCCGCTGATTTCCCAGGCTGTTCTCGCCAAACTTGGGGTAGAGCTCCCACCCTCTCACTCTCTCCACCCTTACCCCTTGGAATCCTCTTATCCGCCCCTGGGGATGGTCTGGTCTTAGGGTGGAAAGTCCGAGTGTCTCTGGAAGAGGCCGTCAGGTTCTCTGTAGCCAAGTATTTCTCCACACGGTCCACAAGACCATCGGCCGTCTCTGGGTCTCCATGGCTTACCCACTTTTGGATGGCAGTAGGAAGAGCTCTCAAAAACCGATCCATTACAACACGTTCCACAATCTTTGGTGCGGACAAAGTCTCTGGCTGTAGCCACTTTCTGCTCAGGTGAATGAGATCATACATTTGAGACCTGGGGGGTTTTCCAAGCTGGAAAGTCCAGTTATGCACACGCTGAGCCCGGACAGCCTGGGTGACACCCAGCCTTGCCAATATCTCAGCTTTTAGCATCACATAGTCTTTTGCTTGGTCAGGCTCTAGGTCATAGTAAGCCTTCTGCGATTCACCAGTTAACAGAGGAGCCACCAGTCCAGCCCACTGCTCCTCAGGCCACTTTTCTCTTTCAGCAGTCCTTTCAAATGTGGTCAAAAATACCTCTGGATCATCCTCTCCAGTCATTTTTGTCAATAAACGACTCACCCCAAAGGACGCGGTATTAGTGGGACGGCTTTCCTCACTGGTCTGCGGACGTTGCTGCATTACTGCTTCCATTTGTTGTAGTCTCTGCTCTTGCTTCTGTAACAGGTCTATGAAGCGGGCCTCAGATTGCTGCTGGGCTTGTTGCTGAGATTCCAGACTCTGTTGGTGAGCTTGCTGCTGGGCTGCAAGGCTCTGTTGATGAGCTTGCTGCTGGGCTGCGAAGTTCTGTTGTTGAGCTGCAAGGCTCTGTTGATGAGCTGCAAGGCTCTTTTGCAAACCTGCATTTGTCTGCTGTTGATTGGCATTTGCTAGAGCCAGCTGCTTCAGTATCTCCTCCATGCTGGCTTAAAAAAAACTGCCACTGGTTCTCCACCAACTGTGAGGGGGTTAGCTCGGCAGCGGGTGTGTGTGACCCCCGGGATGGGCTCCCCACACAAAAACAGGCCCAGCAAACGGAGGTTGTGGTTTTCAAAATCAAAAAAAGGTGCGGTTTATTTTCTATTTACAGTGACAAAACACAGCAAAGCCAAAAGAAACATAAACAAAATAAATCCTGGTCAACTTGACCTCTGACTAAACATACAGGTTTCCTAACTAACAACTGGGATCAGCCTAGTGCTGTCCTAGTCCCTAAGTCCCTGGTTTTAAATGTCCAAGCAAATAGCCACACAGGCTTTGTCTCACCGCACAGGGGTTCACTCTCCCTAGACAGTCCACACAGGTCTGGTTCCAGGCATGAGCTAACATCTAATGAAGCTGGGAGTTCTTATAGAGGCCTAAATGAGCTGACAAGCTTCAGCTGGTCTCATCAACTCCCTGTCTGCACGACGCCCCACACTCTCCCTAGACATATGAGTCATCCATGAGCCCACTAGCCTTAGCTGGGCTTATACAACTCTCCACCTAGTTGTATAAGTCGGCGTAAAGCCTGAATCTGGGCGAAATATATCTACCCCCCTGGATGCAACCAGGTGACTTTACCTTCCTGCTGTCACAATATATATATATAGACTGAGACTGAGAGGGCTACTTAAGCCTCCTCCCCTGTCGGGTCTGGGTTGCCGTCATTTCTGGGCGACGCCGCCGACGCACATCATGTCCGGCCTCCTTACAGCACGGTGGTCGGCCGTTTCATGGTATCGCTCCTCTACCCCTGGGTTCCTTTAGCTTCGTGGGGGCAGCCTGCCCCCCTCCCCCCCCTCCCTTGCAGGCCATGTTCCATCCTGCACCATGGGGGCCGCCCGTCCGCTTCTCCCAGCCCCGGGGGGTCTCGTCTGTCTCCACATCAACCTTCCTTGCTATCCTTCCTTCCACCCACCACTTCCGCAGGGCTTCATCTGGCCTCTCTCTGGCTGGGTGCCGCCCGCTTCCCACGGTGCGCTCGCCGGGGGGGGGGCGGCGTCTGTCCATCCATCCATCCACCTTCCTTGCTGGGCTAATCCCACATGGTCGGGTGGGGAGGGGGCCCCACCACTCCTCGCTGCTCAATCTTCTGAGGGACCACCTGTTGTCTTCTCAATCTCCCCCCCCCCGGTATTCTAGAGAGGGGGGACCGCCAGAGGGGGGGGGGGCTCGCCATGTGTCATGCCCGCTCTTCACTGTCCTTACGGCCGGACACACGCCAGCTTCGGGTGCAGGGCCGCCCGCTTGTTACCTGCTCCTCCTTCCGGGCTCGGACTCAGGGGAGGGCCACTCCGTCCTGCCTCCCACTCCTCCGGGCTCGCACAGTGAGGGGGGGGTCCGTCCATCCGTCCGTCCTCCCTCCCACTCCTCTGATCGCACTGGGTCATCTTTCGTTGGGCTCATGCCGGCTTCAGAGGGGGGGGTCACCCGCCCGCTCATCCGTCCTTCCACACGTTGGGACTCATGTAGGCTGCCCGCCCTCCACCCACTCCCTCCTCCGAGCGCACGCCGCCATCTTTTGCAGGGCCGCCCGCTCCTCCACCCTGTCTGTTTGGGCGCCCACCCACCCACTCACTCCTCTAAACTCACGCTGGCATCTTGTCAGGCCGCCCACTCGGCTGTTTAATCCTTCCCGGGGCTCGGAGTATGGGAGGGGGGGCATCGTCCATGCTGATGTTGAGAGGGGGGGGGCCGTCCATGCTGGCATAGAGAGGGGGGGCGTCCATGCTGGTATAGAGAGGGGGGGACGTCCATGATGGTAGAGAGAGGGGGGGCGTCCATGCTGGTGTTGTGAGGGGGGGGGCGTCCATGCTGGTACAGAGGGGGGACTGTCCATGCTGGTATAGAGAGGGGGGGGCGTCCATGCTGTTGTCTAAGGATGGGAGGCTGTCCATGCTGGTGTCAAGAGATGGGGGGCCATCCGTTTGGTGTCCGGCATTTCTGTCATTGCATTTCTACCCCGGCATTTCTGTCATTGCGTTTCTACCCCGGCATTTCTGTCATTGCGTTTCTACCCCGGCATTTCTGTCATTGCGTTTCTACCCCGGCATTTCTGTCATTGCGTTTCTACCCCGGCATTTCTGTCATTGCGTTTCTACCCCGGCATTTCTGTCATTGCGTTTCTGCCCTAGCATTTCTGTCATTGCGTTCTCCCCCAGCGTTTGTCATTGCGTTTTCTGCCCCGTCATTTCTGTCATTGCGTTTCTGCCCCATCATTTCTGTCATTGCGTTTCTGCCCCGTCATTTCTGTCATTGCGTTTCTGCCCCGTCATTTCTGTCATTGCGTTTCTGCCCCGTCATTTCTGTCATTGCGTTTCTGCCCCGTCATTTCTGTCATTGCGTTTCTGCCCCGGCGTTTTCTGTCATTGTGTTTCCTGCCTCAGCGTTTCTGTCATTGCGTTTCTGCCCCAGCATTTCTGTCATTGCATTTCTGTCATTTCGTTTCTGCCCCAGCATTTCTGTCATTGCATTTCTGCCCCAGCATTTCTGTCATTGCATTTCTGCCCCAGCATTTCTGTCATTGCATTTCTGCCCCAGCATTTCTGTCATTGCATTTCTGCCCCAGCATTTCTGTCATTGCGTTTCTGCCCCAGCATTTCTGTCATTGCGTTTCTGTCATTGCGTTTCTGCCCCAGCGTTTCTGTCATTGCGTTTCTGCCCCAGCATTTCTGTCATTGCGTTTCTGCCCCAGCATTTCTGTCATTGCGTTTCTGCCCCAGCATTTCTGTCATTGCGTTTCTGCCCCAGCATTTCTGTCATTGCGTTTATGCCCCAGCATTTCTGTCATTGCGTTTCTGCCCCAGCATTTCTGTCATTACGTTTCTGCCCCAGCATTTCTGTCATAGCGTTTCTGCCCCGGCATTTCTGTCATTGCGTTTCTGCCCCGGCATTTCTGTCATTGCGTTTCTGCCCCGGTATTTCTGTCATTGCGTCTCTGCCCCGGCGTTTCTGTCATTGCGTCTCTGCCCCGGCGTTTTCTGTCATAGCGTCTCTGCCCCGGCGTTCCTGTCATAGCTTTTCTGCCCCGGCGTTCCTGTCATAGCGTTTCTGCCCCGGCGTTCCTGTCATAGCGTTTCTGCCCCGGCGTTCCTGTCATAGCGTTTTCTGCCCGGCGTTCCTGTCATAGCTTTTCTGCCCAAGTATTGCTGTCTGCGTTTTGCCTCAGCATTTCTGCCCCGAGATTTCTGTCTATGTTTTTCTGCCCCAGGATTTCTATCTGCGTTTTCTGCCCCAGGATTTCTATCTGCGTTTTCTGCCCCAGGATTTCTGTCTGCGTTTTCTGCCCCAGGATTTCTGTCTGCGTTTTTCTGCCCCAGGATTTCTGTCTGCGTTTTTCTGCCCCAGGATTTCTGTCTGCGTTTTTCTGCCCCAGGATTTCTGTCTGCGTTTTTCTGCCCCAGGATTTCTGTCTGCGTTTTCTGCTCCAGGATTTCTGTCTGCGTTTTCTGCTCCAGGATTTCTGTCTGCGTTTTCTGCCCCAGGATTTCTGTCTGCGTTTTCTGCCCCAGGTTTTCTGTCTGCGTTTTCTGCCCCAGGTTTTCTGTCTGCGTTTTCTGCCCCAGGTTTTCTGTCTGCGTTTTCTGCCCCAGGATTTCTGTCTGCGTTTTCTGCCCCAGGATTTCTGTCATAGCGTCTCTGCCCCAGGATTTCTGTTGCTGCGTGTCCGTCGTAGCATTCTGCCCCAGTATTTCTGTCTCCGTGTCCAGTCAGCGTTTCCATCTTCACATTTCTGCCTCAAACGTTTCCGTTTCAGCATTTCTGTCCTTGCATTTCTGCCCCTAGATTTCTGTCGTAGCTTTTCGCCTCAGCATTCAGTCTCAGCATTTCCGTTGCAACGTTTCAGTCTTAGCGTTCCAGAGGGGTGTTGTGGTCCAGTCACGGCATACTCCGGTAGCTGTTCTCTTCTTTGTTGGTTTCTATGTATCATGTTGTCTTCGTCCATGTTTGTACCTGGGTTAGTTAGGGCACACATTTCCGGATCTGTCACGTCTACAGATCCATACGGGCTGAGGTTTCGTTTTTAATGATTGTTGACCACAATCTTCTCGCCCGTATACCATACGTCATACGATGCACGTTCATTCTTACACCTATACGATCACCCACCACGGTCCGTGGGTACACCAGCCCTGAGTGTTCAGTTAATTGCCGGTCTCTGCGCTACAGGTTACTCGGGCTCACTCGCCACTCACACAAGGTGGGGGGGGGGGGTCATCCGTCATCAGGTTCATGTACGCGCGGTGGTCTTGTCACTTCTGCATGTTCTCTTCTTAGGTAGGCTCGTTGTTGTTCTCATGTCTGGTTGTCTGTCTTTTCTCTGGTTTGTGTTCTCAGGTTGGGCTGCGCTGGCATCTTCGCCTTCATCAAACATTGCTTGCACTCGCTTCCATCAGTCCTGCCCGTTGCCAGGGCTAGTTGATTGGTGCGGATGTCATTCATCACTGGGTTCACCCTTGGGTAGGAAGCAGTCTTCATTTTACTAAAATCGTCGTTCTGTTGCTGAGGCCCTGGTCACCACCTAGGGTTTCACAGTCTTTCTCGGGGTGTGTGCTGAGCCACGGCCCCTTGTCGGCCACAGGGGTGGGTTTGGGGTTCCGCTAGTGGCTCTGATCTTTTGTCCAGGCATGTCTGCATCATGCCATGAGACTTCTTGCCCGGGATGGAGTCTGACCTTCCTTTCTAGGTTCAGGATTCAGTCGCTTGTCAGGTCACAGGCGGTGGCACGATCCGATTGAGTCAGGTGGGACCAGTGTTCTGTGTCTGGCATGTTTCTCCCATGCTTGACTATGCTCATTGCCGTAGCGCTTGGCCTTTTCTGCCTACTCCGGCAACCCATCCTCCAGGTATCCAGTCCTACAACTCCTGCCAGTTGTCAATTTTTGCCCTCTCCCTCTCTTCCCCATACCTAGTATGGGTAGGCCGGAGGCACATCTTTGATGTCCGGTTGGAGTATTACGATCTACTCGCCCATCGGTTGCAGAGGCTCCTCGGGCCAGCCTTCGCTTCCTTTCCCCCACGTATCCTCTCATTTGCTAGCATGTCATTCTCATGTTTGGATTGTGCCGGGCATCAGGCTTATTCCATTCTTGCACGGGACCGGGTTCAGATACTGTTGCCGTCCGGGTGCGTGCTACTTCTCTGTTCGTTACCTTCCCTTCTTCACCTACAGTTGTCTCTTTTTGCCCACTTTTCAGGCATACTGACCAGCTAGGCCAAGGCACACCTCAGGCCTTGGTGCATTAGGGTTATCACTGTCACACTCGAGGACTCGAAGATTCTGACGACAAGTGGTAAGGCTGGCCGCAGGCCAGCCTGTATTTGTGGGAGGAGACTGAGAGGGCTACTTAAGCCTCCTCCCCTGTCGGGTCTGGGTTGCCGTCATTTCTGGGCTCCCACCCACCCGTTCCCCCAGATTCATGCATACTCATTCTATTTTCCTTATTCTTATTCTTACATTCAGGGTATGCCCACTTTTCAGGCATACTGACCAGCTAGGCCAAGGCACACCTCAGGCCTTGGTGCATTAGGGTTATCACTGTCACACTCGAGGACTCGAAGATTCTGACGACAAATATATATTATGGTTTTTCCTCATTTGCCATAAATTTGGAGTTTATCAATGTAAAAAAATAGGTCACCTTTAAAAACGCTTCTAAACTAAAATGCAGCTAAACGCTGGTACCGCGTCTGAAACGTGGAAATCTTTGGCATTTTTAGGCTTTGTGAAAAACGATTTTAAACGCAACTGCAGATTTTTTTTGCCAGGCCAAAAACAGTGTTTTGGATGTAATAGAATTCAATGGACCCGCATCCAGAACGCAAGTACTGCAATTTTGCGGCGATTTTTTGTTTTACCTGTTTATAGCTGGTTGTTAAAGGAAATGTAAAAAAAAAAAAATGCCGGTTCAAAAAAAAAAAAAAAAAAACTTGCGTGGGGTCCCCTAAAAATACACACCAGACCCTTTATCCGAGCACTCAACCTGGCAGGCCGCAGGGGAAGAGGGGGGGACGAGAGAGTGGCCCCCCCTCCCTCCTGAACCGTACCAGGTTGCGTGCCCTCAACATGGGGGGTTTGGTGCTTCGGGGCAGGGGGGGCGACCTGCGGCCCCCCCACCCCAAAGCACCCTGCCCCCATGTTGATGGGGACAAGGGCCTCTTCCCGACAACCCTGGCCGTTGGTTGTCGGGGTCTGCGTGCGGGGGGCTTTAATAAGGGGGACCCCAGATACCTGCCCCCCACCCTATGTGAATGAGTATGGGGTACATCGTACCCCTACCCATTCACCTGGTGGCAAAATAAGTCAATAAAAAAGACAACACAGGTTTGAAAAGTAATTTATTGGGCAGCTCCGGTGGTCTTCTTCCGACTTCGGGGGTCTTTCTGCCGAGCGCCCCGCTATCTTCTGCCAGCTCTTTTGCTAGCGGGGGTCCCGGGCTTCCTCGCCGTCTTCTCCCGCTCTCCGGTGCCTTCTCCACGATCTCAGGTTCTTCTCCCGCCCCGCTCTCCAGTGTCTTCTCCACGATCTCCGGTTCTTTCTGCCTTCTGCCGCGCGCCCCGCTATCTTCTTACAGCTCTTTTGCTAGCGGGGGCCGGTCTTCTTCGTCGCCTTCTTCCCTCTTCTCTTCGCCCGATGTTGCCTCGTCGCTGTCTGCCGCTACAATGCTCTGTCCGAGCAGCGGTGCCACTTATATTGGCATGGGGCGTGGTCACCCGGTGATGCCACCGCTGATCCCGCCCCCATTTCACATCACAGTCCCATCATTTCTCGGGACTGTGACATCATACGGGGCGGGGTCAGCGGTGGCATCAGCCGGTGACCACGCCCCATGCCGATACAAGTGGCACCGCTGCACGGACAGAGCATTGTAGCGGTGGACAGCAACGAGGCAACATCGGGCGAAGAGAAGAGGGAAGAAGGCGACGAAGAAGACCGGCCCCCGCTAGCAAAAGAGCTGTAAGAAGATAGCAGGGCGCCCGGCAGAAGGCAGAAAGAACCGGAGATCATGGAGAAGACACCGGAGAGCGGGAGAAGAACCGGAGATCGTGGATAAGGCACCGGAGATCGGGAGAAGAACCAGGGATCGTGGAGAAGGCACCGGAGAGCGGGAGAAGAACAGAACAAGAGACCCCCGAAGTCGGAAGAAGGCGAGGACGAAGCCCGGGCGCCCCGCTAGCAAAAGAGCTGGAAGAAGATAGCGGGGCGCCCAGCAGAAAGACCCCCGAAGACGACGAGGAAGCCCGGGACCCCGCTAGCAAAAGAGCTGGAAGAAGATAGCGGGGCGCCCGGCAGGAAGACCCCCAGGAGCTGCCTAATAAATTACTTTAAAAACCTGTGTTGTGTTTTTTATTACCTTTTTTTGCCACCAGGTGAATGGGTACAATGTACCCCATACTCATTCACATAGGGTGGGGGGCCGGGATCTGGGGGCCCCCTTATTAAAGGAGGCTCCCGGATTCCGATAAGCCCCCGCCCGCAGACCCCGACAACCAACGGCCAGGGTTGTCGGGAAGAGGCCCTTGTCCCCATCAACATGGGGGCAGGGTGCTTTGGGGTGCTTTGGGGTGGGGGGCCGCAGGTCGCCCCCCTGCCCCAAAGCACCCACCCCCACATGTTGAGGGTATGCGGCCTGGTACGGTTCAGGAGGGAGTCAGACCAGATGAAACCGGTAGAGTGCACAAGCTGAATGTCACAAACACTTCCAGGATCTGTCAGCATTTATCTCTTACATGCCTGTTTGATACAGCTTAAATGTGAGTAATATTGCTATAAGTTCAATAAAAGTGTTTTTTTATTACGGAATTACACTATTTGGGATTCCTTCCTTTCCCTCTTACTCTGAGATAACACTGGGATTACCACAAAAGGACCAGGGAGACGAGACACCGCCAGAGTGCTGCACAGTGGCATATACTGTGAACGTTTTTCACCCCAAGAGAGGGTGAACATCTGGTGAGTGCGGTCTTTATTGGAGCACATTCTGCTGTGGGCACCAGTCTTGAAGATTAAAAAAGGTCACATCACCAGGCACTGGGCACCTAGCATCTGAAAAAACTACAAAATCATTGGACAATCATATTGCTCAATCGAATCGCATGAGGTTGCATTTGCACCTTATTGCATAGTCGCTCAGCCAGGTCGCATGAGGTTGCATTCATATTGCTCAATCGAGTCGCATGGGGTTGCATTTGCACCTTATTGCATAGTCGCTCAACCAAATCGCATGAGGTTGCATTTGCACTTTTCTGCATAGTCGCAAGATTTTTTGCCTAGCAAAGTTGCTGGGCATCTAGCATCAAATCATTGGACAATCACATCAATTTGCACAATTCTGCATTATTTTTTGCATTTTTTTTTTTTGCACTTTATCGCTAGTCGCAGGACATTTTTGCATGCATCATTAATTTATTATTATCACGGTTTTATACATTGGTTTAATTTTTTTCACTGGTATCACCTTTAATTGTTCACAATATTTTATTCATTTCATTATTTTATTTTTTATATATATTCTTTTATGCTCATCATTATTTATATCCGCATCAATCTATATTTATCATGTATTCATATATATTAGTGAAGCATTTGGCACCAATGACACTAGTATAATATAGGGGTATTTATGTATCTATTTATATATAAAATATTCAATTGCACTCTAAAGCAAGGAAGTCCATGAATTGTAATTAGCGCCAATTCTACGCCTCCCTTCAGTCTACTCATTTACTCCACCCAGGTGGATTAATTATGTAGAGGCAGCTCCTTACTTATTCATCACAGGACGTATTTATACACCCCTGTTGTGTGTTCCTACTGGCATATTAGGTCCATTGCGCGGATTCACACTCACACTCATTTTGAAGTTTGTTGGCAAAAAGTCTGACCGTGTGTACGGGCCTTTAGGAAAATGATAAATGGTTTTCAATTTTTTTTTTACAAATAAATATGTGAAAAGTGTGGTGTGCATTTGTATTCAGCCCCCCAGAGTCAATACTTGGTAGAACCACCTTTTGCTGCAATTACAGCTGCAAGTCTTTTGGGGTATGTCTCTACCAGCTTTGCACATCTAGAGAGTGACATTTTTGCCCATTCTTCTTTGCAAAATAACTCAAGCTCTGTCAGATTGGATGGAGAGCGTCTGTAAACAGCAATTTTCAAGTGTTGCCATGGATTCCTAATTGGATTTAGGTCTGGACTTTGACTGCACCATTCTAACATGAATATGCTTTGATCTAAACCATTCCATTGTAGCTCTGGCTGTATGTTTAGGGTAGTTGTTCTGCTGGAAGGTGAACCCCCTGCCCCAGTCTCAGGTCTGTTGCAGACCCCATCAGGTTTTCTTATAAGATTGCCCTGTATTTGGCTCCATCTATTTTCCCATCAACTCTGACCAACTTCCCTGTCGCTGCTGAAAAAAAGCATCCCACAACATGATGCTGCCACCACCATGTTTCACGGTGGGGAGGGTGTGTTCAGGGTGATGTGCAGTGCTTGTATTCCGTCACACACATAGCATCACATTTTTGCTGTGTCCCCCACATGGCTTCTCACAAATTGCAAACGGGTCTTCTTATGGCTTTCTTTCAACAATGGCTTTCTTCTTGCCACTCTTCCATAAAATTTTTGAAAACCATTTATAATTTTCCTTCAACTTCACAATTATGTGCCAATTTGTGTTGGTCTATCACATAAAATCACAATAAAATATATTTAAATTTTTAGTTGTAACATGACAAAATGTGGAAGATTTCAAGGGGTATGAATACTTTAACAAGGCACTGTATATATATATATATATATATATATATATATATATATATATATATATACAGTATATATATATATATATATATATATATATATATATATATACAGTGGGTACGGAAAGTATTCAGACCCCCCTTAAATTTTTCACTCTTTGTTATATTGCAGCCATTTGCTAAAATCATTTAAGTAAAATTTTTCCTCATTAATGTGCACACAGCACACCATATTGACAGAAAAACACAGAATTGTTGAAATTTTTGCAGATTTATTAAAGGAAAACTGAAATATCACATGGTCCTAAGTATTTAGACCCTTTGCTGAGTCTTTTTGGGAAAGATGCAACAAGTTTTTCACACCTGGATTTGGGGATCCTCTGCCATTCCTCCTTGAAGATCCTCTCCAGTTCTGTCAGTTTGGATGGTAAACGTTGGTGGACAGCCATTTTTTGGTCTCTCCAGAGATGCTCAATTGGGTTTAAGTCAGGGCTCTGGCTGGGCCATTCAAGAACAGTCACGAAGTTGTTGTGAAGCCACTCCTTAATTATTTTAGCTGTGTGCTTAGGGTCATTGTCTTGTTGGAAGGTAAACCTTCGGCCCTGTCTGAGGTCCTGAGCACTCTGGAGAAGGTTTTCGTCCAGGATATCCCTGTACTTGGCCGCATTCATCTTTCCCTCGATTGCAACCAGTCGTCCTGTCCCTGCAGCTGAAAAACACCCCCACAGCATGATGCTGCCACCACCATGCTTCACTGTTGGGACTGTATTGGACAGGTGATGAGCAGTGCCTGGTTTTCTCCACACATACCGCTTAGAATTAAGGCCAAAAAGTTCTATCTTGGTCTCATCAGACCAGAGAATCTTATTTCTCACCATCTTGAAGTCCTTCAGGTGTTTTTTAGCAAACTCCATGCGGGCTTTCATGTGTCTTGCACTGAGGAGAGGCTTCCGTCAGGCCACTCTGCCATAAAGCCCCGACTGGTGGAGGGCTGCAGTGATGATTGACTTTCTACAACTTTCTCCCATCTCCCGACTGCATCTCTGGAGCTCAGCCACAGTGATCTTTGGGTTCTTCTTTACCTCTCTCACCAAGGCTCTTCTCCCCCGATAGCTCAGTTTGGCCGGACGGCCAGCTCGAGGAAGGGTTCTGGTCGTCCCAAACGTCTTCCATTTAAGGATTATGGAGGCCACTGTGCTCTTAGGAACCTTAAGTGCAGCAGAATTTATATTTGTAACCTTGGCCAGATCTGTGCCTTGCCACAATTCTGTCTCTGAGCTCTTCAGGCAGTTCCTTTGACCTCATGATTCTCATTTGCTCTGACATGTACTGTGAGCTGTAAGGTCTTATATAGACAGGTGTGTGGCTTTCCTAATCAAGTCCAATCAGTATAATCAAACACAGCTGGACTCAAATGAAGGTGTGGAACCATCTCAAGGATGATCAGAAAAAATGGACAGCACCTGAGTTAAATATATGAGTGTCACAGCAAAGGGTCTGAATACTTTGGACCATGTGATATTTCAGTTTTTATTTTTTAATAAATCTGCAAAAATGTCAACAATTCTGTGTTTTTCTGTCAATATGGGGTGCTGTGTGTACATTAATGAGGAAAAAAAATGAACTTAAATGATTTTAGCAAATGGCTGCAATATAACAGAGTGAAAAATTTAAGGGGGTCTGAATACTTTCCGTACCAACTGTATATATATATATATATATAGATATAGATATCTACCGTATTTATCGGCATATAACACACACAGGCATATAACACGCACCCTAACTTTAAGAGGGAAGTTTCAGGAAAAAAACTTTCCACAGCCCCCTGCGTATAACACGCAGGCACAGTTTACCCTCTATTTTCAGGGTAAAAAAGTGAGTGTTATACGCCAATAAATACAGTATCTAAATATATATATATATATATATATATATATATGTAGCGGGCATGCACTTTCCCTGTGTATTTAAACTGGCAGAGACACCAGTAATGTGCAGTTCCCTGCAGCTCAGCGGGTGGCGCTGTTGCCTTGGGCTGGGGTTGAACCATTGATGTGTGCCGTACCCCTTTTTGTCCTCCCTCGGCAGTGGTATGGTGGGGCGGGGAACCTGCCGTGCTTGCTGGGAGAGGGGATAAAGGGGCCATCTTTGTCACAGGGTCAAGTCCCAGGCACCTTCAGCCTGAGGGCGGAGGTTCGTGTCGGTCCTCTAGGCGGCCCAGGCCTGGAGGACGTTCGGAGGTCGTGTTCCATCCCAGGCACCTTAAGCCTGGGGTGAGGTACTCGGATGGAGGTCTGGAGCTCAGTGCCCACCACTGAGTTCCGCGAGGGAAGGAGATCCTAGGGGACCCCGGGAGTGGGTACCCGAATCCAGAGGCGTAAGGGACCGGGAGGGGGTACTTGCTTGAAGACCTGGTGCAGCATATCGCCAGTGACAGGTGAGCCTCCACCGGAGACCGCCAGGAAGGATATTTCCCCTCGATTGGAGACCGCATCCCACTTTCAGGAAGGAAAGTGGAGAGTTCATTGTGTCTGGACCCCCTCTGTCTGTTCTACTTATTGAGGGAGTCCAACTGTCTGTGCATTACTCTGTTATCGGAAGAATAAAGGAGTGTTGGACTTTATTGGTGTGGGGCTCATTTTCTGGCAGACATTGCTCAAGAAATCACCAGGAGGAGGCTCCAGAAGCAGAACACCGACCCGAAGGTAAAAGAGGATTGTTTCTCACTGCACATACATCTGCAGGGGGACTTGGCGTGGTGACCTCGCACTCTCTCCTTCAGAGTACCCCTAGACAAAAGCCAGAGCCAGAAGAACTGATGTATAGAGGGAGAGAGTGGAGGCCGCTACACGTGGGGGCTCGGGTTTGGTATGGTGTTCGTGCTGCTACGGATTTGAGCGTGTCTGCCCGGAGGAGTTCCGTATTATTGGCCAAAGTGCATCCCTGCTCGAAGTCGCGGACATGACCCAGTGAAGGGAAAGGCCCGCGCAGAAGAGCGAGAAGAGGGGGGAGCTCAGCCGTGTGAGGGACTACACGTGGGGGCTTCTATTTGCACTGCGCCATCAGGCACACCCCCCTGCTTAGTTCGTGGGCGTGACTCAGGAAAGAAGTAGAAGAAAAGCCCGCGAACTGGAGTGCAGAGGGGAGGAGTCCAATACGTGTGAAGGACTACACGTGAGACATTGGCGCAAAAACTTGCAGTGCGCAATGGACCAGCAGCAAGTCACCATGTTCGGACAAACAGCGTGGGTTCCACTTCACCCTTCCACCACGTCTTTGACTGCTGCTGCTGCTCCGGTGACCGATACAGGGATTTGGCTAAAGCCAAGGGGACGATTCGCCCTGTATTCATGCATGGACGTTGAGGCCCTGGGTGTGATTTGTCCCGGCTGCTCGGGACTGGTGTGTCATCTGAAGCCATTCGGGCGATGCGAGGCCTGTGGAGAGTTCTTATTCGAGGTGGATTCAGTGATTGAGAAGCCAAGAACCATCTACCCCGGCCGTGCTGCAGGCAACACCACTCAGAGAGGAGGAATCACTGCTTTGACAGCCATCCCTGTGCGCACTGCAGCGACCGCGGAGGAGGTCGCGAGTACTCAACGGGAGAAATCCGAGGATGCTGACTCGGTCACCACTGTCTCACAGCGTCCACCACCGAAGAGAAAGACCGGCATGGTAGCCCCGACCAGCGGATGTGGTGGATCATCCCGCCCGCCTACGCCCGGCCCGGATGGTAGCGTTGAGAAGAGTTCCAGACGTCCTGCCTCAAGAAAAGGCAGAGGTAAGCCGGTCGGAGAGACTTGGTGTGTGGGCGGAGGTGGGAATTCAGTCTCCACTACAGGCTACCTGCCCGCGGAGGAGTGTGACACCTCCGACCTGCAGTCGCTCTCCGATTTGGGAGACGATATCGCCATAGACGAACTGTTTGCTCAAAAGGGCTGGGACAAAGTACCTCTCGTCTCGTACCGCAGAACTAGGGACCCACCCATGTCTACAGGGGATAGTACACCCCGGGTGGAGGCACCAGCGCCTGAGGAGGGGTCCCGTCCCCAGCCTGCCCTTACATCCCCGGTACCACCTACACCCAGTACCGGGGAAAAGAGACTGTTGTTGCGGGCACCTATGCCCAGACCAGATGTGATCAAGGTCTCTCGCCAACCGGACTCAATAGTTTTGCCTGGCGAAGGGGACAGAGCCACTATGCCTCCTCTGGCGAGACTACAACGCCTATTTGGCCAGAAGGTTTCTGCTGAGTATGGGTGGGAGTACCCATACTTGTCCAAGGAGTTATTGTATGAAGTGGAAGTTTGCCGGGAACGCCGGTACAATGACTTTGTGTGGACCCACCTTCAGGTTCCACACGCCAGCAGGTACCTTGCGTGTTCCCCCAAGGCCTCTAAGCGCTTTAAAGACTGCAAAGCAGAATGGATGCTGGGACGACATATCCACGCGGACAAGGTGCTAATCCGACGCAAGGAAGGGGAAGATGTTGAGTACCATCTGGAGACCATGGATCAGCACTTGAAGCCACTTGTCCTGCTGCACCCTCGATTCTATCTATAGGAGAAGAGAGACTCTGTTTTTGTTCTTTGCATTGCTGAACTTTCCGGGGTTGTTGTTCTTGTTGCCCAGAGGAGTTGAAGGACTGTTCCTGTTTCGTTCTTCAATTGTCTAGCAAGTAATCATGGACTCTGGGGTAGATAGGGCCCAAAGAAGAAGGAAAGTTCCACGAGTGCAGTTACCACGATGCTGTCACCAGGTGGCAGTGTTGCGCATCGATATCACTGTTCACACACACACTTTTATGAAGGAAAGGATTTCTCTGCGGAGAAGTTTTTTTCATTCTCACACGAATACATGTGTCAGGGTTTATGTGTGTTAAATTTATTTTCCCTTCTGCAGGAGAGCATCCCATCAAGACCGCTGAGAATGGGGTGGGTCTTAGTCAGGAAGGGTGGGGAAAAGTGTAATGTGAAAATGTGATTTTCAGTGTTATGGTTAAGTGTTGTTGTTTCCCTTCCCCTTCATGTAAGGCTCAGACACAATTGCTCCAGTTAGTAAGTTTCCAAAAGTTTTTATTTTTGTACAATTTATAGTTGGTTTCTGGACTGGGCTATGTCAGCCGTTGAGGGCATAGTTTATTCCAGACACTGGGGACCAGTGTCAAACCACTAGGGGGAGAGTGTAGCGGGCATGCACTTTCCCTGTGTCTTTAAACTGGCAGAGACACCAGTAATGTGCAGTTCCCTGCAGCTCAGCGGGTGGCGCTGTCGCCTTGGGCTGGGGTTGAACCATTGCTGTGTGCCGTACCCCTTTTTGTCCTCCCTCGGCAGTGGTATGGTGGGGCGGGGAACCTGCCGTGCTTGCTGGGAGAGGGGATAAATGGGCCGGCCATCTTTGTCACGGGGTCGAGTCCCAGGCACCGTCAGCCTGAGGGCGGTGGTTCGTGTCGGTCCTCTAGGCGGCCCAGGCCTGGAGGACGTTCGGAGGTCGTGTTCCATTCCAGGCACCTTTGGCCTCGGGTGAGGTACTCGGATGGAGGTACGGAGCTCAGTGCCCACCACTGAGTTCCGCGAGGGAAGGAGATCCTAGGGGACCCCCCGGAGTGGGTACCCGAATCCAGAGGCGTAAGGGACCGGGAGGGGGTACTTGCTTGAAGACCTGGTGCAGCATATCGCCAGTTTCAGGTGAGGCTCCACCGGAGACCACCAGGAAGGATATTTCCCCTCGATTGGAGACCGCATCTTACTTTCAGGAAGAAAAGTGGAGAGTTCATTGTGTCTGGGCCTACTCGTATCCACACCCCCTCTGTCTGTTCTACTTGTTGAGGGAGTCCAACTGTCTGTGCATTACTCTGTTATTGGAAGAATAAAGGAGTGTTGGACTTTATTTGTGTTGGGCTCATTTTCTGGCAGACATTGCTAAAGAAATCACCAGGAGGAGGCTCCAGAAGCAGAACACCGACCCGAAGGTAAAAGAGGATTGTTTCTCACTGCACATACATCTGCAGGGGGACTTGGCGTGGTGACCCCACACTCTCTCCTTCAGAGTACCCCTAGACAAAAGCCAGAGCCAGAAGAACTGATGTATAGAGGGAGAGAGTGGAGGCCGCTACAAATGTATATATACACACACACAAATGTTTTGCCTTTCATGTCAATTTTTAATTGGAAAACATAGCACCTCCTCTCCGCAAGTGTTGCCTTTGCAGTCTCTGTCCCCCCTGCATTGCACCCTGACAATTAGCTCTGCCCCACAAGTGTTACCCTTGCTGCTCTGTCCCCCACCAGCGTACTAAAATCTGCTCTGGCAAACCGCTTTGCTTATGTTGCCAACTGCTGTGTATTAATTTTTTCTTTTAATTACTTTTCATTTTGTTTTTTGAATTGTTTCAATATTTAAAAATACTATTTTTTCTTACATTGTTTTTTAGTATGTCTGGTAAAGTGTATATCTAGGCAAAATAAAAAGTGCTCAGTGCATCACTGTTATACACATTGCTAGGAATCTATGTGTTCCTATTTTCCTGTTGTGAGGCAGAGTTGTCAGCTCAATATAGGAAATTAGGAGCACACCGGATTTTTTGGCAAGATCACCTGATATTTTTCTGTACTTGCAGTGTTTTTAAAGCCAGAAAATATTGGGAAATGTGCAAGTGGTGCAGACATGTACTAAATATGTATTTTTCTATTTTGCTCCAAGACATACATTTCAACCACAGTATTATTCTTTCAATTTTCATGCTCTCTTAAAGAATATGTTACCCCAACATTTGATATTTCTGATATGTGTCTGCTGTACCATGTACTTGTGTTTAAAAGTATCCTGTTCTTTTTATATTGCTTCCTTTGTGTGACATACCTGGTAATCCTGCCAGTCCCTCTGCTTTCCCATCTCCAACTGACCCCGCTAGGCATGAGAGAACTTCCATTCCAACGTGGTCAGCTTTCCAGCGGTGCTGAGTGATCAGCCTGCCTGTCCTCTAATGATCAGACTTGTGCTGATATGTTCCCCTGCACTGCCATTCACTGGGAATATCTGTGTAATGCTGTTTTGTCACCCAGACCTCTGTAAGCCCCTCATGCAGTTGAGAAAAGAAATGATGTGATCATAAAAAAGGCACTTGTAATGTTTTTTTTTAATATATACACAAATGTTTTACCTTAAATTTCAATGAATTGGTTGCTTTTGTTCACATATACTTTAAGTATCACATATACACATATACTTTAAGTGTCAGAAAATAATAAAATGTATATTTTTAAATTATCAATGTTTTATGATTCATCATTGAAAAACATATTGTTTTGTGCATGTTTGCAAGAATGTCTTCAATATTTTTGTCGTTTTGGATAGTGTTGTGTCTATAAGACAGGAAGTATAGGTAAATAAAAAACCTAGATTGTAAGCTCTATTGGTCAGGGCCCTCTGATTCCTCCTGTATTGAATTGTATTGTAACCGTACTGTCTGCTCTCATATTGTAAAGCGCTGCACAAACTATAATGCCGCGTACACACGACCGTTTTTCCCGTCGGGAAAAATTACATTTTTTCCTTTGGACGAGAAAAACGATCGTCTGTGGGCATTTTGTCATTTTTCCCGACGGGAAAAACGGCATTAAAAACAATGAGAAAAATTAGAACATGCTCTAATTTTTCTCGCCGTTTTTCCCGTCGTTTTTTTCCGCGGCAGTTTTCCCATAGGAAAACACTGCCGCGGAGCCCACACACGGTCGTTTTTCACGACCAAAAAAAATGTCGGGAAAAACGGACGTGTGTAGGGAACCAAGCGGTTCCCTCGTTTTTCCTGTCATTAATCACGGTGTTTTTTTAACCGCCGTGAATAATGATCGTGTGTACGCGGCATAAATCCTGCATAATAATAATAACTGTTGAGGTTAACCATTCCTTATGCTATCTAATAACTAAAAAAAAAAAACTGTTTTGGTTTTAGATGTACTTTAATATATTTACGGTAATTATTATGTTACACTTGACATGATACAAGCGTCAGTAAGATAATTAACACGTTACACAGAACCATTCGTAGCTCAATCAAAACAACAGACAAAGCTTGTTTATCAGCCTAGAGAACCTTGCAACTTTTTATGGCTGATAGCCATCAGTAGATGTGTAACAGAATTATGCCAGTAATGTAATTAATTGATAAAAAAGATACGCCACCTGCTGCGCAGTGTTTGTCAGCAACTTTCTATTTAGTTTTAGTCCTAAGCCTAGTACACACGGCCGAGATTCTCGTCAGGAAAAAACCCGTTGTTTTTCCTGACGAGATTCTTGACAAGAATCTTGTCCCGGCCGAGTGTATACACACTCCATTCAAAAGAACCACCATTATTTTGAAAGGAACGAATGCGGTGGTGTCATTGACTACAACGAGCATGCGCTCGTCACATTCGATGCCGTCGCCGCCATCTTGCTACACCTTACCTATGCCTTGGAAGCTACTGCGCATGTGTCAAAGTCATTTTGCGCAAGCGCGGGTTTCCACGGCGACAGGTAAGTGTACACACTCTCGGGTATCTCGTCGGGAAACAGGCCGACGTGAATCCCAACGAGAAAATAGAGAGCAGGTTCTCTATTTTTCTCGTCGAGATTCTGGGCAGTTTTCTTGACGAGAAAACTGAAATCCTCGTACACACGCACGCTTACTCTGCAAGAAAGCTCTCCCAGCAGTTTTCTTGTCGTTTCTTGCCGAGAAAACCGGCCATGTGTACGAGGCTTCAGTCTTGGGACTAAAGTGGCATTTTAGTTTTAGTCCCATTTTAGTCTTCTGCAATTGTTTTAGTAGTATTTAGTCGACTAAATCTCCAGGACATTTTAGTCGACTAAAATCATTTTAGTTGACTAAAACTAATTTTAGTAATCTAAAATCGAATGGGTGTAGTTAAATTGTAATGCATTATTAAAGCATTTATCTACAATTTCCAAACTCATTATATACTGTTGGAGTCTAGTATGTTATTATTTATGTTATTGAGGTATGAACATGCACTGCAGACCAGTGTTCATTTTGACGTCAAATTTAAATTTAGTTTTAGTCTTAAGCCCTGTACACACGGCCGAGAATTCTTGTTTTTCCTGACGAGATTCCTGGCAAGCTTTTCTTGCCAAGCCGTCCATACAGACAGCAATTCAAAAGAACCACCGTTCTTTTGAATGTCAAGAACGCGGTGACGTCATCGACTACTATGAGCATGCGCTCGTCACATTCGATGCCGTCATCTTGCTTCACCCTACACTACCCTTGTAAGCTACTGCGCATGCGTCGAAGTCTCATTGAGCATGTGCAGGCTTACCGGAGGACAGGTAAGCTTGTAGCCTCATACACACACACGGTTTTCTCGTCGGGAAACAGGCCGACGAGAATCCTGACGGGAAAATAGAGAGCAGGTTCTCTATTTTTCTCGTCGAGATTCCCGGCAGTTTTCTCAACGAGAAAACATACACACAAACGGTTTTCTCTGCAAAAAGCTCTGCCAGCAGTTTTCTTGCCTAGAAAACCGGCCGTGTGTACGATCGTGGCTTAAGTCTTTTGACTAAAATGGCATTTTAGTTTTAGTCCCATTTTAGTCTTTTGACTAAAATGCCATTTTAGTTTTAGTCGTATTTTAGTCATCTCAATTGTTTTCGTTTTAGTCATATTTTAGTAGACTAAAATGGTATTAAGTTAGTCGACCAAAATGTTTTAGTCGGTTTTAGTCGACAAAATTAACACTGCTGCTGAGGCACAAAGAGAAATGAGCTATGTATTCATGCCTTACCCTATTCTATCTTATCCTATTTATGTATAAAAACCAGATTTCTTCCAGTGAAAAAACTAATCTAAAGGTAAAAATGTTAATCGCAGTGGGGTTCTCTAGCACTTCAAGGATGAAATGCTTGTTTAGTCTAGGGGGAGCATAAAGCAAGTATATTTACCTTATTTCTCTCTCCTGCAGGTTTTTTCTCAGCAGCTCTACCAGCCCAGCAAAGCCATTTCTCTTTGCAGCACTGTTCCTCACAGGCACTCTGATGTTATTAAAGCGGTAGTAAAGGGTTGTAACGAGCCCCTTTGCTCGCTCGGCTCCACTCTCCCGACACTCCTCTGCTCTATTGGATCATCCGGTGCTCCAGGATTCCAACTACAGCTATGTGCCATTCAAATCCATTTGTGGTCGGTCAGAACAAACACCAGGCAGGCTGTATGTAAGTTCAACCAAGAGAGACTTTTATTATGACCAAAATCAAGAAACAGAGGGGGTAACCAGAACATAAATTAACATGCTAATTAACTAAGTTCTTTAGACAGCCCAGGTGACTCCTAGATATGATCTTTTCAGGGTAGACATCCCTTCTCACCTGCTAATACACATTCCTAAGTGTAAACATCACACATTTTAACAGGATCAAATTAGCACAGAGGACAGACAGATGGCTGGAGGTGATTGCATTCGCATATCCTTAGAGGGAATGTGTGAACGTCCCAACAGTATGACTCAGTCACTCTAATATGGCATATACAGGGTCCCCAGAGTCTGAGTGTCTTGGGGGGGACATGGACCTGAATCCAAAGCAACACCCCCTCAAGGGTCCCCAGGCATACAGCTCACAAAGAGCACCGTTCCCCCAAATGCCAGGGCCCACGGTCGCAAGGCAGGAGGCCCACACCCAGTCCCCTCCAAAAGCCTCTGTCCCGGCCAGGTCCATCACTGTCACACATCTCCCCTTTCGGCAGGAAACTAACATAGGAGGAGACCCCAAACGGGTTGACTCCGAAGTTAGTCCATAGTTCCATTCCCCCAATGCCGGCATCCACACAGTACCCCAAACAAATTGCTCCAAACAGAGCATTACTTACCCAGCCAACCTCTGCCTCTCTCAGAGAACATACCCGCCGCTGGGGAGAGGCCTGGACTGGCCCTTCTCCCTGGAGTCCTTTCAGCCGCTGGAGAGAAGACAGGGTGTCTGGGCTCAGTCCGTCATGCTGTTGGGGATCTGGGTCGACTGCCCGGCATCCCTGGGGTATACAAGTGGAGACTGAAGTCCCATCCACTTGTGGTAGGTGACAATCCCCCAGTGCTTGCAAAGCAAGGCTGACATCCTCCTGTCTCAGTGTCACACCATTTTCTGGGGTTGTGTCAGTGAGGACTGAAGTCCCATCCAGTACCACAGGACCTCCCTCTTCTGTTAGTTGAGAGCAGAGGCCCACGGCACTCTGCTCTGTTGCCAGCTCTTCTGCTGGGTTGCTGTGAGTGGAGACCGCAGTCCCATCCACCGATATCCGCTCCTGTGGCCATTGTGTGCCAATGCCAGTAGCATTCTGCCCTGCTGCCAGTGATTCAGCTGGGAGTAAAAGCTTTACTGCCTCAGCTTGTTGCTGGGGAGAGGGGCCAACTGCCTCGGCTCCCTGAAACTCCACAGTGGTTTCCGGTGCTGGGCAGAGGTGGGTATCACTCTGCCCTGTTGCCAGCACTTCTGCTGGGGACTCCACACCATCTGCTCTGGTTAACTGTTGGGGGGGAAGATGGCCTGCTTCTCCTCCCTGCATCTCTCGCAACCTCCTTCCGAATTCCTCTTCCATGGCGGCTGGTTCTTTAGGCGTTGTCTCCGATTGCCGTATTACCGCCATTCTCCACTCATGTTGCCGCTCTAGTTCTCTCTTTTGTCGCTCTCGTTCTCTCTCTTGTCGCTCTCGTTCTCTCTCTTGTCGCTCTCGTTCTCTCTCCTGCAGCTGGATGTCTTTAATGGCTTCCTGTATGGCGGTCTCTGATGGGTTAGCCCCATATAATGCCAACCGCTGCCGCACTCGTTGCTGAAACAAATCTTCAACTGACCGGGGTCCTGCATCACCCTTCTTCTGGTCCATCTCGGCTCTCAAGTAGGTCTTTCAGCGTGACTTTCCTGCAGGCTGCATAGCTGGTCCTTCACTGTGGTGGTTTGGAGTGTCCCAGTAACTGGAGAGCAAATCTCACCGCTGCCAACCAATGTAACGAGCCCCTTTGCTCGCTCGGCTCCACTCTCCCGACACTCCTCTGCTCTATTGGATCATCCGGTGCTCCAGGATTCCAACTACAGCTATGTGCCATTCGAATCCATTTGTGGTCGGTCAGAACAAACACCAGGCAGGCTGTATGTAAGTTCAACCAAGAGAGACTTTTATTATGACCAAAATCAAGTCTTATATACAGAAACAGAGGGGGTAACCAGAACATAAATTAACATGCTAATTAACTAAGTTCTTTAGACAGCCCAGGTGACTCCTAGATATGACCTTTTCAGGGTAGACATCCCGTCTCCGGTCTCACCTGCTAATACACATTCCTAAGTGTAAACATCACACATTTTAACAGGATCAAATTAGCACAGAGGACAGACAGATGGCTGGAGGTGATTGCATTCGCATATCCTTAGAGGGAATGTGTGAACGTCCCAACAGTATGACTCAGTCACTCTAATATGGCATATACAGGGTCCCCAGAGTGTGTGTCTTGGGGGGGACATGGACCTGAATCCAAAGCAACACCCCCTCAAGGGTCCCCAGGCATACAGCTCACAAAGAGCACCGTTCCCCCAAATGCCAGGGCCCACGGTCGCAAGGCAGGAGGCCCGCACCCAGTCCCCTCCAAAAGCCTCTGTCCCGGCCAGGTCCGTCACAAGGGTCATAAAAAAAAAGACAAAAAACAAACAAACCCTGCAAGGTAAAGCGAATAAATGAACAGGATATGGGATTTTTAAGGTGCTAGAGTATAGACGCACACAACAGAATTGTATATGTAAAAATAGAAAGATATTTATTAAATACAGTGATTAAAAAAGACTGACAAATACACATCATTGAACCATCACAGGTATACACCTACTACCTAGTACATGACAATGACAAAATGTATTTCAGTTGAATGTACCGTCCATTTTGGTCAACAGTTTCGCCTATAAGGCTTCGTCAGGACTGGACGCAGGAAAAAATCTCTTTATTGGGGTTTTGTAAACAAGTTCCAACTTAAGGTGTAAAGAAAAGAAAAACAAATTACCACATAAAATATTACAAGTGAAACATTACAGCATAACCTGACAAAGCATGCATATATGATAAGAAACTCATTCAGCTTGAAAGCAGGTGGATGCTACAAGCAACCCGCTTTCCGGGTTTAAATGAAGGAATTAGCTTTAAACCATTTTTGTGAGATGCAATGTGGACCCTGCCCTGGGACATAATATCTCAGTGGTTCCGCTCTATTCCATCCCTGTTTTACATCCTACACTCCGCCTGGACCCCTTTTAGTTCTTTCCCTGTTCCCGGCAATGGTGTCCTTCCCCTTTTCCCTCCCTCTCTACCTTTTACTACCCATAGTGGTTGGTGGTGCTTTCCTTGTGGCTGGTAGTGGAGCACGTCACCTCGGAGAGGCTCCGGACTTTTTATGCCATTCAATACCTCTTATATATGAGAGGTTTGTGTATCTAATGTTATTTAGTATGTGTATATTAGTCATTTGTGATATATCCTTTTTGTATAAAGTGTAGTGCAATTTACTTGCAATGTCTTGATTTTTGTTCCCTGATTTGGCATGCATGTGTTTCCCTGTCGCTGTGTGGGTGGATGATGCGGTTTATTCAGGTGGCTCTGTATTCCATCATCATATTGGTTGTTGGGCTCCTCCCCCTCTGGGGCGAGCATGATTCTTTTCCCGGGGTCTCTTCTATCCCGGTGCCCACATTTTCTCGTACGGATGCCCAAGGGTGTCCTCTGGACTGGTGTGCTTCCTGCACACCGGCCCAGTGTCTGCCCAACGAGATGGACCCATATTGCATGGCCATCATGGAACACTGCGTGAATCTTGCCTTTGACATCTGTGCATGCGGTGGACTTCCTGGTCATTGACCTGGTGTCTGCACGGAATGTCATCTGCGCTTCGGCAGGGTCACACAGGAAGTGATCTCACTTCCTGTCCTTTGGCTTGTCAGTCCGCGCACTTGGGCCCCTCCTCCTGCGTGTCCGTGATGCGCCAGGATGGCGTAACGCCACACGCCACGTTCTGGCGCCTCGAGGGGGGGTATTTAAAGCCCACATGGCGCCCGCATTGTTGGGATCTCTCTTGGAGCTCATGCTTGGATCTGAACTTGAACAGGTAATTTATCTTGCTTTCTATGGGTGAGATTATTCATTAGATCTATTATTACAATAATTAGTGTTTTTATGCGCCTCATATACACAGGTGGAATATCTACACTCATAGAAACCATTTGAACTTTGGAACTTATCCATCATCTTCCCAGTCTGGCCCCCTTGGTGAGGAGTATTCATTAGCTCCGGGAAGGGCCCCCTTTTTAGGTCTAGGATGTCTGGGGATCTCTCTTCCGCCCCCTAGGTGAGAGAACGTTTCTGTTACTACATTATTCCCTAGATCATTTTATCAATATGATTTCTAAGAAGTGCTTTTGTATAACGTCTATATAGGTCAGTCTGACTAGGAGGTTGACCTGATGTGAATGTACCAGTTCAGTTCTTGATCCATATGGGCTCCTACATTGGTTGAATATTTGTAAAATAGACAGGTGAGTGCAGTCCTTGAGTTATGCCTGCTATGGATCTGCACATGTTCTCCCCTGTTTATCAATTTTTGTTTAATAATTTACTGTGCATACTAATTACAGGCACGTTAAAAGATAATTTGATCAATATCCTTGATCCTCCCCTTAAGGGAGGTGTGGCCCCCTGGGGTGGAGTGGAACCGGGGAGGCTGTGTGCGTGTTTGGAGGGATGTGTCCCCATCATTCCAATCTCCATGCTTCATAGAGTTATGGAATATATGATTGAGCCCTTGTGTGAATTGTTTTTTGCTTGCCCGTCTCTGGTAGGGAGACATATATGCGTGCTTTGTCAGGTTTGTTGTAATGTTTCACTTGTAATATTTTATGTAATATTTTATGTGGTAATTTGTTTTTCTTTTCTTTACACCTTAAGTTGGAACTTGTTTACAAAACCCAATAAATAGATTTTTTCCTGCGTCCAGTCCTGACTAAGCCTTATAGGCGAAACTGTTGACCAAAATGGACGCTACATTCAACTGAAATACATTTTGTCATTGTCATGTACTAGGTAGTAGGTGTATACCTGTGACGGTTCAATGATGTGTATTTGTCAGTCTTTTTTAACCTCCCTGGCGGTATGATTCTTTCTGGAATTATGTACCAAAAGCGGTACAATTATTTTGCATGAAAATTTGGTGTTATGTATTATAGGCCTGCGATTCTTAGTAATTACTTACTTAAACCTAAGCAAACCAGAGTCTAGTAGACATCCCGGGTATGATAAATATGAAACACAAAATTATAAATTATAATATAATAAATAACTATAAATAATTATAAAAAATAGTAATCTAATTATAATAAAAATTATTCAATAATGTAATCAAATCAAAAACACTGAAATTTGCTCAGTTGCAGAATTGTCGCTGTCATTAGATTTAGTGTTTGATGACGAATTTCCCCACAAATCGCTATCGCTCAATTCTGCGAGTGATTCTAATTTATTATCGCTGCTTTCTAGTTGGTCTAAAACCACTTTTGACATAAAGGGACACTTTTTGGTTGCTATGGACAATCTCCATTTTCCAGGCAGAAAGAACGATTTTTATTATATAAAAGTGCATGCAGGACACTGGGCAGACCACTAGGGACCAAGGGGGTGTGTAATTATTACATACAGTACTGTAATCTGTAAGATTACAGTATACTGTATGTATACTATGTGTTTCACTTTTTGAATTTGGCGCCCAGTTCCGCTCCCTTGCGACGCTGCGGCTCGCAGGGAACGGAACTAGGAAGTCAGATGGGGACGAAAGTGCCGACACTCGCCGGAGATCTCGCTGGCGATCACAGCAGAGGACATCATCGCTGGATCACCAGGAGAAGGTAGGGAAACTCCGCTGCGAGCTCTGCAATGTCTACCCCGAGCGTGACTCGGGGTTACCGATCCTAGCATAAAAAAACAACCCCGAGTCACGCTCGGGATTACCGCTAGGGAGGTTAATCACTGTATTTAATAAATATCTTTCTATTTTTACATATACAATTCTGTTGTGTGCGTCTATACTCTAGCACCTTAAAAATCCCATATCCTGTTCATTTATTAGCTTATTATTTCAGGGATGATGGTGCCTCTTTGTTTGTC
The DNA here is from genome assembly GCA_029206835.1 of Rana muscosa. Taxonomy (NCBI): domain Eukaryota; kingdom Metazoa; phylum Chordata; class Amphibia; order Anura; family Ranidae; genus Rana; species Rana muscosa. The sequence continues at coordinate 223,868,658 of CM055120.1, forward strand.
TAATTATATGCTGATTTCTGCCTACCTTTTTTGATGACCTGCAAGGTAAAGGCATAATGTGCTAGTATGCATTTCATACTAACACTTTATGAAAGACTTACCTTGAAACAAAGCTCTCCAGGGACACGCTGTCACTGCTTCCATCTTCATCCAGTCTTTCCTCTGGGTTCACGGGCTGCAACCGCTTAAATGGCCGAGCCACAATGACGTCACTCCCGTGCATGCGCAAGCGAGTCATGGTTTACAGCATAGACCAGTAAAGGAACGGCACGGTATGCCGTTCCTTCAGAGAGCATGCACCGGTGATGTCTCCTAGAATATCTCCTAAATAGTGCACGTTTAGGAGATATTATTTAACCTACAGGTAAGCTTTATTATAAGCTTACCTGTAGGAAAAATCAAAATACAGACTTTACTACCACTATAAGGACAATGCCAGACCAGTCCTGCCTTGTAAGTGAGGACAGTGAAGTCTTGCCCACAAACCAGAATATCTAAGAGAGGAGAAGAGCATTAGCTACCCCGAGAGTGAAGGATAAGGTTAATATAGTTGCTTTCTCTGTTATCCTCCCCCCCCCTCCCCCAAGACAAATCTCAAGCCTCGTACACACGAACGAGTTTCTCGGCAAGAAACGACAAGAAAACTGCCGAGATAGCTTTCTTTCAGAGAAAATCGCTCGTGTGTATGGTTTCTCGTCGAGAAAACTGACCAGAATCTCGACGAGAAAAATAGAGAACCTGCTCTTTATTTTCTCGTCGAGATTCTCGTCGGCATGTTTCTCAATGAGAAAAGTGTGTGTGTGTACACTTACCTGTCGCTGTGGAAACCCACGCATGCTCAAAATGACTTTGACGCATGCGCGGTAGCTTCCTAAGCATAGGTAGGGTGTAGCAAGATGGCGGCGACAGCATCGAATGTGACGAGCGCACGCTCGTCGTAGTCAATGACGTCACCACGTTCGCTCCATTCAAAGAACCGCGGGTTCTTTGAATCGAGCGTGTGTACACTCGGCCGGGACAAGTTTCTTGTCCAAGAATCTCGTCAAGAAAAACAACAAGTTTTTTCCTGACGAGATTCTCGACCGTGTGTACGAGGCTTCACACTTAGCAGCACTAGAAAAGATCCACCGCAAGGGAATTTTGCTCCGGATTTTGGTTTTAAACACAAGTAAATTCTGCCTGTGTTTCCCATTTTGACCTGCAAGTGTTACTTTCTCATCTGGTACATTTATTAAAAAGGACCCAACATCATGCAGTATTTCTAAAACAATTCTCCCCTAATAAAAGAAAAAGTACAAACACAATAAAGTTAGTTATGCAAAGAAAGCAAGGCTTCATTTGACAGACAGAGTATGATACCTGAGTGTAAAATGTATTTCTATATAACCCCTTATTAACTCTTCGTTAACCCCAAACCGCAATAATTATTCTTTCATCTGTTTCTTAGCTAGTATTTTTTCTGCTTTTTTATTTTTTATTTTTTTTCATTTGTTGTGTTTGCTTGTTTATTTGTTTTTTTAATAGCACATTAAACATTTTAAACAATTTTTTATTTACAAATAGGGATGAGCCGAACACCCCCCGGTTCGGTTCGCATCCAACATGCGAACAATGGACTTGAATGTTCGAAATCAAAAGTGAGAATTTTAAAGGCTAATATGGAAGTTATTGTCCTAAAAAGTGTTTGGGGACCCGGGTCCTGCCCCAGGGGACATGAATCAATGCAAAAAAAAGTTTTAAAAACTTCAGTTTTTTCAGGAGCAGCGATTTTAATAATGCTTAAAGTGAAATATTCCTTTAAATTTCGTACCTGGGAGGTGTGTATATAATGCCTGTAAAGTGGCGCGTGTTTCCCGTGCTTAGAACTGTCCCTGCACAAAATGTAATTTTTGAAGGGAAAAAAGTAATTTAAAACTACTCGCGGCTATTAATGAATTTTCGGGTCCCGCGAATACAGATAAAAGTCATTGAAAAAAAACGGCAGGGGTTCCCCTTAACATTCATACGAGACCCAAAGGGCCTGGTAATAGACTGGGGGGGAACCCCTGCCATTTTTTTCAATGACTTTTATCTGTATTGCCGGGACCCGACAATTCATTAATAGCCGCGAGTAGTTTTAAATGACTTTTTTTCCTTCAAAAATGAAATTTTGTGCAGGGACAGTTCTAAGAACGGGAAACACATGCGACTTTACAGGCATACTATACACACCCCCCAGGTACGAAATTTAAAGGAATATTTCACTTTTATTGTTTCACTTTAAAGTGGTTGTAAACCCACTTGTTGGACTTCTACCTATAGGTAAGCCTAGAATAAGGCTTACCTATAGGTAGTGGAAATATCTCCTAAACGTGCGCCGTTTAGGAGATATTTCACTTGTAGTCCGCCAAAAAACGTAACTGCGCATGCGCGGGGAAAAAATGAAACGAAGTGCCGTTTCTTCCCCAGCCTGTGCCGTGAATGGCGGCTCCTGTGCGCATGCGCGGGAGTGACGTCACACGGCTCCGGCGAATCACAGCACCGGAGTCAGCGGCCGGAAGGAAGAGGGAACAGAAGATGGACGCTGCCTACTGTGGGGACATCGCTGGATCCTTTACAGGTAAGTGGCACATAATGGGCTAGTATGCGGTGCATACTAGCCCATTATGCTTTTCATTTGCAGGCTTTGCAGCGAGCAAAAGGGGAAGTAAAACCCATCAGGGTTTACTTCCTCTTTAAGCATTATTAAAATCACTGCTCCCGAAAAAACTGCAGTTTTTAAAACTTTTTTTTGCATTGATACATGTTCCCTGGGGCAGGACCCAGGTCCCTAGACACTTTATGACAATAACTTGCATATTAACCTTTAAAATTAACACTTTTGATTTATCCCATAGACTTTTAAAGGGTGTTCTGCGGCTTTTCGAATTTGCCGCGAACACCCCAATTTGTTCGCTGTTCGCCGAACAGGCAAACAGCCAATGTTCGAGTCAAACTCATGTTCGACTCGAACAAAAAGCTCATCCCTACTTGCAAATAACTTTGCCATGCTTTCTACCAGAAACATAATTTAAGTGCAAAATGTATACTTTTTATTTACAGTAAAACCATTTTAAACAAAAAAACTTAAAACTAAAAAAACTACCGTATTTTTAGGACCATAAGACGCACTTTTTTCCCCCATAAATATGGGGGAAAATGTCTCTGCGTCTTATGGTCCGAATGTACATCAGGCGCCGCCGCTGTCAACGCCCCCCGCCACTGCCGACAAAAAAGCCGCCCCCCCTGCACAAACCCTCCCCGACCTGTACTCCCTCCTCCCGGTTCCCGCGGCCTCCTCCCGCACAAATAAAATATCCCAATCAGTGCACACTCGCGGACGCCCAGATGCCCAGCTTATTGCTCCAGCCGCCGCTGCAGCCACGGAGGTGCCTGGCCAGTGGCAAAGTGATCTGCAGCCTTGTGTGCTGCGGGTAGGAGAATTTTACAGAACTCCGGGGTCTGGGAGCCAGGACGTGTCTTTAGAGAAGGGGAAATCATGCCCACTGCCCCACTATGCAGCGCAACATGCCGCCCAGACTCAGGTAGGACACTATTGTAAGGGGAGAGTGGGGAGGAGTGTATGGCAGCCAAGGAGTGAGTGGATGGAAGGCTGTGAAGCCTCCTAATGCTATGTTTGGAGGACATGTGACAGCCCACTCTGCTGGGACTTATAGTTCCTATGTGGGGGGGCTGAAATATGGCAACCTGCTCTGCTGGGACTTGTAGTGTCTCTGTGGGGGGGCTGAAATATGGCAACCTGCTCTGCTGGGACTTGTAGTGCCTCTGTGGGGGGGGGGTTAAATATGGCAACCTGCTCTGCTGGGACTTGTCGTGCCTCTGTGGGGGGGCTGAAATATGGCAACTTGCTCTGCTGGGACTTGTAGTGCCTCTGTGGGGGGGGCTGAAATATGGCAACCTGCTCTGCTGGGACTTGTAGTGCCTCTGTGGGGGGCTGAAATATGGCAACCTACTCTGCTGGGACTTGTAGTGCCACGGGTCAGGCCGCATTATTGGCACAGGTCGGGCTGCAATAATGGCACAGGTCGGGCTGCAATAATGGCACAGGTCGGGCTGCATTATTGGCAATGGTCGGGCTGCATTATTGGCAATAGTAGGGCTGCATTATTGGCAATAGTCGGGCTGCATTATTGGCAATGGTCAGGCTGCATTATTGGCAATGGTCAGGCTGCATTAATGGCAATGGTCAGGCTGCATTAACGGCAGGGATGAGCCGAACACCCCCCTGTTCGGTTCGCACCAGAACCTGCGAACAGACAAAATGTTCGTGTGAAATTTAGAACCCTATTAAATACAATGGACTCGAACGTTCGAAATCTAAAAAGTGTTAATTATAAAGGCTAATATGCAAGTTATTGTCCTAAAAAGTGTTTGGGGACCCGGGTCCTGCCCCAGGGGACATGTATCAATGCAAAAAAAAGTTTTAAAAATGGCTGTTTTTTCGGGAGCAGTGATTTTAATAATGCTTAAAATGAAAAAATAAAAGTGAAATATTCCTTTAAATTTCGTACCTGGGGGGTGTGTATGATATGCATGTAAAGTCGCGCATGTTTCCCGTGCTTAGAACTGTCCCTGCACAAAGTGTCGTTTTTGAAAGAAAAAAAGTCATTTAAAACTGACTCGCGGCTATTAATGAATTGTCGGCTCCCGGCAATACATTCAAAAGTCATTGATAAAAAAAAAAAAAAAAAGCGTGGGGGTTCCCCAGAATTCAATTACCAGGCCCTTCAGGTCTGGAATGGATATTAAGGGGAACCCCGCCGCAAATTTAAAAAAAAATTGACGTGGGGTTCCCCCAAATATCCATTCCAGGCCCTTCAGATCTGGCATGGATTTTAAGGGGAACTCCACCCCAAATTTAAAAAAAAATGGCGTGGAGTCCCCCTAAAAATCCATACCAGACCCCTTATCCGAGCACGCAACCTGGCCGGCCGCAGGGGAAAAGGGGGGGACGAGAGAGCGCCCCCCCTCCCTCCTGAACCGTACCAGGCCACATGCCCTCAACATGGGGAGGATGTCCCCATGTTGATGGGGACAAGGGCCTCATCCCCACAACCCTTGCCCGGTGGTTGTGGGGGTCTGCGGGCGGGGGGCTTATCGGAATCTGGAAGACCCCTTTAACAAAGGGGACCCCCAGATCCCACCCCCCATGTGAATTGGTAAGGGGTACATTGTACCCCTACCATTTCACGAAGAAAGCGTAAAAAAATGTTTAAAAAAAACACACAAACACCTTGAAAAAGTCCTTTATTTTTAAAAAAAAAAAAACATTCCAGCGGTGAAATCCAGTGTCCCGTGGCGATCCCGATGTCCAGCGCTGTCCTTCATTGGTTGTGCCTGAGCGGACCTGATGGGGAACTCCCTCTCAGTATTTTAAATGTATAGACCCGCCCCTTCTAAAGTTCCCCATCAGGTACGCTCAGCGGACCAGATGCGGAACATGTATACATGTATTACCAAAGTGAGAGCAGTTCCCCATCAGGTCCGCCCCCTCGGTATGTCAGACCCGCCTACGTCATTGGCTTGAGCGGGGAACTTCCTTCACTATGTAAATTTAAATTACACAGTGAAGGAAGTTCCCCGCTCAAGCCAATGACGTAGGCGGGTCCGACATACCGAGGGGGCGGACCTGATGGGGAACTGCTCTCACTTTGCTCTCACTTTGGTAATACATGTATAGACCCGCCCCTTCTCATGTTCCGCATCTGGTCCGCTGAGCGGACCTGATGGGGAACTTTAGAAGGGGCGGATCTATACATTTAAAATACCGAGAGGGAGTTCCCCATCAGGTCCGCTCAGGCACAACCAATGAAGGACAGCGCTGGACATCGGGATCGCCGCGGGACACTGGATTTCACCGCTGGAATGTTTTTTTTTTTAAATAAAGGACTTTTTCAAGGTGTTTGTGTGTTTTTAAAAAAAAAAATTACGCTTTCTTCGTGAAATGGTAGGGGTACAATGTACCCCTTACCAATTCACATAGGGGGGGGCCAGGATCTGGGGGTCCCCTTTGTTAAAGGGGTCTTCCAGATTCCGATAAGCCCCCCGCCCGCAGACCCCCACAACCACCGGGCAAGGGTTGTGGGGATGAGGCCCTTGTCCCCATCAACATGGGGACATCCTCCCCATGTTGAGGGCATGTGGCCTGGTACATTTCAGGAGGGAGGGGGGCCGCTCTCTCGTCCCCCCCTTTTCCCCTGCGGCCGGCCAGGTTGCGTGCTCGGATAAGGGGTCTGGTATGGATTTTTAGGGGGACTCCACACCATTTTTTTTTAATTTGGGGTGGAGTTCCCCTTAAAATCCATGCCAGATCTGAAGGGCCTGGAATGGATATTTGGGGGAACCCCACGTCAATTTTTTTTTAATTTGCGGCGGGGTTCCCCTTAATATCCATTCCAGACCTGAAGGGCCTGGTAATTGAATTCTGGGGAACCCCCACGCTTTTTTTTTTTTTTTTATCAATGACTTTTGTATGTATTGCCGGGAGCCGACAATTCATTAATAGCCGCGAGTGAGTTTTAAATTACTTTTTTTCTTTCAAAAATGACATTTTTTGCAGGGACAGTTCTAAGCACGGGAAACATGCGCCACTTTACATGCATATCATACACACCCCCCAGGTACGAAATTTAAAGGAATATTTCACTTTTATTTTTTCATTTTAAGCATTATTAAAATCACTGCTCCCGAAAAAACGGCCGTTTTTAAAACTTATTTTTGCATTGATACATGTCCCCTGGGGCAGGACCCGGGTCCCCAAACACTTTTTAGGACAATAACTTGCATATAAGCCTTTATAATTAGCACTTTAGATTTCTCCCATAGATTTTTCGAATTTGCCGCGAACACCCCAATTTGTTCGCTGTTCGGCGAACGGGCGAACAGGCAATGTTCGAGTCGAACATGAGTTCGACTTGAACTCGAAGCTCATCCCTAATTAACGGCAATGGTCAGGCTGCATTTCATGGGCACTGGTAAATATTTTATTAGACCATTTGGTTCAGAATATTTTTTTTTCTTGTTTTCCTCCTCTAAAACCTAGGTGCGTCTTATGGTCAAGTGCGTCTTATAGAGCGAAAAATACGGTAACTCTGGTCAAATGTTTTTTTTAATTACTTTAAAGTAATTTCACACTTATTGACAAATAAACAGGCTTGCTTTGATCCACACGGCATATAAAAGTATGAGAGCGGAAGTAGTAAATCATTTCCCTATATGCTAAATATGTTTTACACAGAATTGTGTCAATTGAAAAGCTTGTGGACATTTTTTTTGTTTACTGCTAATACTATTCATTTTGATCCAGGGAACATATCTACAGAGGATATTTAAAACTCAAAACATTTTTCTCTTTAAGTAATTGGAAATATTTTTTGTTATCATCACAAATTCTTTAGAAAGGGAAATGAAAATGTTATGTTCACTTAGGAAGTTTAGGAGATGTCAGTATCAGTAATTAGCTATAGTAATGAGTTTATTATCAGGAAGCAGGATACAGATGTTCCTATAAGATGTTTAGTAACTGAAAGTTCACAGAAATAGTTTGCTCCATAAATTACCTTTTAAGGTTTGTGTTAATTTACAGTTATATCCTGAATGACTAATACTGCTTATTGTATTGTGAACTGCGTTTATGAAACAAGACCAGGAAAATGCATACAGTTAATTACAATTAACACAATTATGACATCACAATTTATACCGTAGTTTTTTAAATACAGGTTACAGGGTGATGCAGCAACTGACCTATTTATTAAATGTTGGATGCAATGAGTGCTGGACTTTTATTTTATTATTTTTCTTCATTAGTACAGTAAATACTATAGCAAATACATGTACACGTTCTTACAAAACAACATAAGACTGATATAAAGCAGGTACTAGTATCACAGAACTAGGCAACTATCATAACCTAAAGTGTATTTTAACTTTTGTAGTCAAATTTGAAAAAATACTACTATATGTTTGTTATGCGCTCTCATTCACACAGCATGCCTAAAAAATTAAATTTAATAATATTTCCTACCTTTTAGCTGTTTTTTACGAGGTGTCATAGCTAACTGCAATGTTTTTTGAACAATGTTAGAAGGAGCCTGTCCTCATTAACAATACAAGAAGGTCAGCCTCTACACCTCTAAAGCTGGCCATAGATGGATCAAAATTTGTCCAGTTCAGCAGGGACTGGACAAATATCAATCCACCTATAGTATTTTTTCCTTTTTCCTGATCACAGAGAAGAAGTCCCCTCTCAGCACAAGGGGGGGGGGGGTGGATTCCCCCGTTCACTTTGTGTGAATGAGGGAATCCATCCAGTTTTTTTTCTACCAGCCCGCTGGCTGATTGAAAAAAGCTGAGACATCCATGGTTAGCATAGCTCTTTATTAGGACAGACAGTGTTATAATCTAGTTAAATTGAAAATGAAGAACTACCTGTACAGTACAGATATGATCAATTATGGCAAACACAGTAGCCCAGCTCCTCTAAACAGAACCGCTACGATTTTTTTTTATTTCTGAAGAGTCCAGAATAGGGCATCTAAAAAAGGTAAGCTGCAATTTTTTTACTTTACAAATATACATTACGTGTTATCCCTAATTGGCTGCAAAATTGGAAATACACTTTAAATCTAAAGTTTATCTCTTCATCCTCCTTTACTATCTCCATTGCCATCCTACCACTTTGTTATCTGAGTTTAGGTAAACTCAACACCATGTCTGAGCCCCTTACTGTTAGAATGTCTTAACCCTCAGTGTGTTAAGGTTAACCACTTCCCGCCAACCTGCCTGCACACAAAGTACTGCATATGGGCGGCTGGCATAGGCAAAGCAAAGAACCCATACATTGCTGCCTACTCCCAGGTTTAGGGCACGCACATGCGTGCACCCCGGCAGGCACTCACTGTGATTGTACACAGTGGGAGCCTGTCAGAAAGTCCTGGCCAATATTTCATGGCTGGGACCTGCTGATTCACTGTTTACAATTACAGCCCAGATCACTGTGTTGACAATCAACAAAGAGCTCCGTACGGAGAGAACAAAGCTGGGATGAGAAACTTAGAGATCTATTAGTAAAAGCAGCACACTTTACACATAAGGCACACATTTAACCCCTTGATCGCCCTAGATGTTAACCCCTTCCCAGCCAGAGTCATTAGTACAGTGATGGTGTATAATATTATCACTGATCACTGTATTAGTGTCACTGGTGATGTCAGTAGCATTTAGTCAGTCCCCCCCCCCTCTCCCAGCGTCAATTAGTATAAGATTTCCCGCTGCACACCCCTCACATTTTTGTAATATTTTATTATATCTTTTCATGTGATAACACTGAAGAAATTACACTTTGCTACAATGTAAAGTAGTGAGTGTACAGCTTGTATAACAGTGTAAATTTGCTGTCCCCTCAAAATATCTGAACACACAGCCATTAATGCCTAAACCGCTGGCAACAGTGAGTACACCCCTAAGTGAAAATTTCAAAATTGGGCCTGAAGTGTCAATATTTTGTGTGGCCACCATTATTTTCCAGCACTGCCTTAACCCTCTTGGGCATGGAGTTCACCAGAGCTTCACAGGTTGTCACTGGAGTCCTCTTGTTCTATAACACTCTTTCTCTACAGAATCAATAATATATTTAAAGGAATATTCTAGCCTTAGATTTTAATAATAGCACAAAGCAGTGTAAATATTAGGCGGCTTTTTTTTTACAAGATTCTTTCAGGACCCGAACTGGAAAATCAAAAGTGCCCATTTGAGGCTTATATGGATGTAATTGGGCATACAAAGGGCATGGGGTTCCAGGTACAGCCCTGGGGGACATGTATCAATGAAAACAAAGTTTGTAAAAAACATCAGTTTTAAATGAGCAGTAATTTACTGATGCTTAAAGTGAAACCATAATAATGAGAAATAATTAATATATAATAATGAGGCATAATTAATGAGAAATAACACAAAAAATGAAAAGTTCCTTTAAATATAGTGCCTGTTGGGTCCCCTTAGTCTGCTTGTAAAGTGAAACATCTGTACCGTGTATAGAACCTGCTGCAGCAATAATGAAATGTATAAAGCAAAAAAAATGACATTTTCCCTGCAAGCTTTTTTTATTTTGTAAACAACAGTTTGGGGAACCAGTCTGCATGATGAGGCCACAATTTAGTGCACTCGAAACAAGATTAGAGATTTTTGGGATAAATTCTGGTGTCTCTTTCACAGACTTTGGATAGAAGTAACAGGTGCTGAAAAATTAGGCTTTGGGTGTTGGTGGTATCTTCACACCCCGTAACCCTATAGAGGTATACTTGATGAAAGCAAGAATTGGCCTTGCTGTCAAAAATTTTAATGATATGCACCTCTCAAACAGGTGTAGAAAAATTGGTCTTTGGGTGTCGGTGGTGCCTGTACACCGTAACCCTATAGAGCAGTGGTCATCAACCCTGTCCTCAGGACCCATAACAGGCCAGGTTTGCAAGATAACTGAAATACGTGCCAGGTGACATAATTTTCTGCTCAGTGATTGCAGTATTCTAGTCTGCATCTCCCCAAGGAAATACATAAAACCTGGCCTGTTAGTGGACCCTGAGGACAGGGTTGATGACCACTGCTATAGAGGATCTCTTGATGAAAGCAAGAATTGGCATTGCTCTCAAAAATTGAAATGATATGCACCTGTCAAACAGGTGTGGAAAAATTGGTCCTTGGGTGACAATTGTGCCTATGAAACCTACACCAAAAAATTTCTTCCAGATGAAATCAACACCCACAAAGCTAGGCAGCCTAGATCCATAAAGCAATTAATCAGCGACATCAGCATCAGAGGCTTGATAGCTGCTGCTAAACCAGGACTGATTCATTTTGATAAATGTCAGCCGGTCCACAGAGTCTTATCTGTCACAAAACCTTCAGCAGCACTGAATGCCCATTCAAAAGGCACACTGGATGCACGGCAGCCCAACAGCTCAATTGCATATTGGGCAAGTTCTGGGCAGTGGTCTATTCTCATTAGCCAGTAACCCAGTGGATCATCAACTGGAAAGCTCTCCATGTCTGTTTTCGCCCCTAGATAATCTCCCACCATATGATGCAGATGCTGCCGATGGGATGTGGAAGCTGACAGCCCTGGGCGCAGAGGACTAAAAAAAATGTTTTAAATGCATCACTGAGGTGGCCCTCTTCTCCTCCACTCCTCTCTTGACCAACAGAAGCTTTAAAACTAAGTTTTCCTTGAGACTGTAACCTACCAGATTCTGGAAAGGTGTTACATAAATGCTTCTTTAAGGTGTCCCCAAGAGATGAAATCTTCTGCTCCCTCTGTGGGGACAGGATTAGTTCCGAGACTTTACCCTTGTAGCAGTGCTCAAGGAGGGTTGTCAACCAATAGTGATCCTTCTATTTGATTCCACATATTCTCAGGTCCTTTGACAGGCTTTGAAGAATGAGGGAACCCATGCACCGCAAGTTTGCAGAGGCATGAAAAGCAGACTCCTCTGGCTCATTGAGGATTACGGTATCTGGAACTGCCTCCTCCCAGCCAACACTCCCAAGGGTTCTGGGATGGAAAACCATCTGTTAAGGGTTGATATATGTCTTCCTTTGCTTCGATGCCTACAAAACTGTCAGTGACCAAATCATCATCATTCCCTCCATCCTCATCATCACTAGAGCCAACTTCGCAAAACGCTGCGGCTGAGGGCGCATGACTGTCAATTTGTCATTTTCCAGTGTTCTCTCCTCTCTGTAGGCTCATGTTCCTATCTTCCTCAACCTCAGAACCAAGATCTGAATCTCAAATAATGGCTGTGCACGTCAAGGTGCAAGTGGCTGATGCTGTGTTCAAATAACTCAGCTGACTCCTCCATGCCTGATGCCTAATGCATGGGGCATGATGAGGGGGGGGGAATTAAGAAATGTGTACCTGGATGCACTTTAAATAATGGAAAGTGGTGTTTGGTGCACTTTAACTTGAGTACTCACTACACAGACACACTCCACTGACATACTACAATATACTGCAGTAAAACTGCACTGACGTACTGCAATATACTGCGGCAAATGTGCATTAACACACTGAAATATACTTTACTGAAATACACTTTGGTAAACATGCACTAACACACTAAAATATACTGCAGTAAACCTGCAATAACGCACTGAAACATACTGCGTTTAACATGCAGTAAGGCACTGCAATATACTGCAGTAAACGTGCAATAACGCACTGAAATATACTGCATTAAACATGCACTAATGCACTGCAATATTTTGCTGTAAACATGTACCAACGCTCTGAAATACACTGCGTTAAACATGTACTAACACACTGCAATATACTACGGTAAACCTACAATAACGCACTGAAATATACTGCGTTAAATGTGCAGTAATGCACTGCAATATACTGCAGTAAATGTGTACTAATGCACTGCAATATACTGCAGTAAATCTGCAATAACACACTAAAATATACTGAAATATACTGCTGTAAACGTGCAGTAATGCATTGCAGTATACTGCGGTAGACATGCACTAATGCACTGCAATATACTGCAGTAAATCTGCAATAACGCACTAAAATTTATAGGGGCCGTAGGGCACTTCATCAGGTGACTATTCCTATGCTTAATACTATTCAAGCTTGGGAGGCCGGCCTTAGATGTGAGTGTTATCCAAAGGGAGCAATTTCTCCAAATGTCCCTCTATGGCTAAACCCTACCCTTCCTCAATTCCTTAAAACACCAGAGCCTATTGCATGGACCAAATACAATATTAAATTACTTGTCCAAGTGGTTACTGATCAGAGGTTATCCACCTTCTCTACACTAACCTCAATGTTTAATCTTCCTAGCTCTTATCTATTTAGATAATACCAGCTTTCACATACTTTTCATGCAGAGTTTCCACAGAATAGTTTAACGATGATACAATCTACCTTGGAGTTAGTACTTAGGTCTGAGTGTCTGGATAAGCCTACCTCGAGACTCTATTCTCATCTTACTTTAATTTCTATCCTGCCATTAGAGAGTCTTCGAGCTAGGTGGATTCGAGATATACCAGATTTGAGTATGGAGGACTGGAGCTGTGTGTGGGATTTCCCTTTGAGATCTCTGGTCTCCTTGAGGGATCGTGTTATCCAATTTAAACTCATACACAGAACATATATCACGCCATATAGACTTCAAAAGATAAATCCTGCTTGTTCCTCTAAGTGCTGGAGGTGCGGAGCAGCTCGAGGGGATTTCACACACATCTTCTGGACCTGTCCATATATAGTTACATTTTGGATGGAGGTAGTGGATCTATTAAACTCTATTACCTCTGCTCCTTTACCGTTTTCAATGTCAGTCTGTTTGCTGGGCTTAGTAGAGGATATTACCCCTATAGAGACCGAACAAATATTTATTAATACAACATTATTCTACGCAAGAAAATCTATTGCATTATATTGGAAGAAACCTCATCCTCCTCCGTTTATATATTGGAAACAATTGATTAATAATAATCTTCCATTGTACAGAGATACCTATAGGAATAGGGGTCGCCCTAGTAAGTATGATGAGGTTTGGTCAAAGTGGCTGGATAAGCCATATACAGCATCTAACATAGAGGGAGGTAACAACTCATAGAAGGGATGTTCCCTATATGGGATATTTGTGTTTAGAAATGATTGGAAATAATAGTGATAATCATAATTTCTTTATTTCTTGTTTTTTGCTATGCAAGGTGATGGGATCATGTTATTTTACTAATATATTTTAGATTTAATGTGTATGATGTGTTGTCATGTTATGTTATGTTTTGTTTGTTTAAGAAATTAAATAAAAAGATTTATAAAAAAAAAAAATATATACTGCATTTAACGTGCACTAACACACTGCAATATACTGCAGTAAACCTGCAATAACGCACTGAAACATACTGCGTTTAACATGCAGTAAGGCACTGCAATATACTGCAGTAAACGTGCAATAACGCACTGAAATATACTGCATTAAACATGCACTAATGCACTGCAATATTTTGCTGTAAACATGTACCAACGCTCTGAAATACACTGCGTTAAACATGCACTAACACACTGCAATATACTACGGTAAACCTACAATAACGCACTGAAATATACTGCATTAAATGTGCAGTAATGCACTGCAATATACTGCAGTAAATGTGTACTAATGCACTGCAATATACTGCAGTAAATCTTCAATAACACACTAAAATATACTGAAATATACTGCTGTAAACGTGCAGTAATGCATTGCAGTATACTGCGGTAGACATGCACTAATGCACTGCAATATACTGCAGTAAATCTGCAATAACGCACTAAAATTTACTGCGTTAAACGTGCACTAACGGACTGCAATATACTTCAGTAAACGTTTACCAACGAACTGAAATATACTGCATCAATCATGCACCAATGCACTGTGGTAAACCTGCAACAACACACTGAAATATACTGCGTTAAAGGTGCACTAACGCACTGCAATATACTGCGGTATACGTGCACCAACGAACTGAAATATACTGCGTTAAACATACACAAACATACTGCAATATACTGCGGTAAACCTGTAATAACACACTGAAATATACTGCATTAAATGTGCACTAACGCACTGAAATATACTGTGTTAAACATGCACTAACCCACTGCAATATACTGCAGTAAACCTGCAATAACAAACTGCAATATACTGTGATAAACCTGAAATAACGCACTTCAATATACTGCAGTAAGCGTGCAGTACTGCACTGAAATATACTGCAGGAAACCTGCCCTGACAAAATAAAATGACACTAAAGTAAAAATTAAGGGTTGCACTACACTCACACTGCTCTATCACTAGATTCACGCTAAAGTGAAACTAAAGTAAAAATGAATGGCCCCACTACACTGACACGGCACTAAATTCACACTAAACTCATACTTTACACTCACAATAGAATCACAATAGCCCACTATAGCACACTAACTCGCTAGTAGCACTGAACAGAGCCCTGTTCTATCTCTCTTCATGCTAATATCACACTACAAATAGCCGCTATTGGAATAATATTTTTATAGTGTGGGGTAGAACTAAGAGCAATGAGCCATGATTAGATAGAGTCATCATGACAGTGACCAATCGTGGTTTTGACAGTGCTATGTACCCTGATTGGGCAAAGCTTTAACTGTGTGGCAGCGCAGTGAATTGTGGTCGTTCAGCGAGCCGAACAAACAGTTGAACTACCCGATATTTCAGGTGTTCGTTGAACGGGCAAACAGCCAATAGAATAGAATACAACATTGGCTGTTTGCCCGTTCAACGAACACCTGAAATATCAGGGAGTTCGACTGTTTAGTAGCACTGAACAGTGCTTTGTTCAGTGCTACTAGCGCGTTAGTGTGCTATAGTGGGCTATTGTGATTCTATTGTTCGGCCCAAACTCATGCTCAGGCCGAACTCATGCTCGGGCTGAACCAACACTAATCACCTGCACACCAGCCGGTGTAAAAAACTATTTTTATTTCATTTCTACATTTGCCCAAAAATTGTGCCAAAAAATTACAACTTAGAAACTTGCCTCTTATTAAATACTTTGGACTGTCTACTTTCTAAAAAGGGGTAATTTGGGGGTATTTGTACTGTCCTGGCATCAGGGCCGGCCCTACCATGGGACCCGATGGTACCTCGGTCCCAGGCGGCACTTTCAGGGGGGAGGCAAATTGCCGGCCGCCATCAGGGGAATACAGACAGTATTAGTAATCCTGTAAGGGGCCCCAGCGTGCCAAGGGAGCGGGCACGGCCGGCCAAAATGAATCTGTCAAGCGCCGGCCACTCCCCCGCTATATCGAAGGAAGCAGTGATAAGGGAGAGAGGGGAGCTGCGGGACGTCAGTATATCTCCCCCGCTCGCCCCCTCCTTTCTCCTGTCAGCAGTGGAGAGAGAGCGGCTCTCACCTGGTTTGCCGCTTAGTTCTTTGCCCAGTCTGTTTCCCTCCCGATTGGCTGCGCTGTGGCCAATCAAAAGAGACTAGAGTCTAGTGGAGCATCATGGGACATGCAGTCCCAGAAGATTGACTGCCCCATTGTTGTGCAAAGCCAGCAGAAGACTTCAGCCCCCAGCATGCACTCTGCTGGGAGAGAGAGTCTGGAACCCAGGAAGAAACTGATGGAGTGATTGCTACAGGACACAGGGAAAATAGAGGACTGTGCTGGGGGAAGCCAGAGAGGGAGCCACACTGTACCATTACAATCAGAGAGGAAGCCACGCTGTGCCTGCGTCATCAGAGAGAGAGCCACGCTGTGCCCGCGCCATCAGAGAGGGAGCCACGCTGTGCCCGCGCCAGAGAGGGAGCCACGCTGTGCCTGCGCCATCAGAGAGAGAGCCACGCTGTGCCCGCATCATCAGAGAGGGAGCCACGCTGTGCCCGCGTCATCAGAGAGGGAGCCACGCTGTGCCCGCGTCATCAGAGAGGGAGCCACGCTGTGCCCGCGTCATCAGAGAGGGAGCCACGCTGTGCCCGTACCAACAGAGAGGGAGCCACGCTGTGCCCGTACCAACAGAGAGGGAGCCACACTGTGCCCGCATCATCAGAGAGGGAGCCACGCTGTGCCCGCGTCATCAGAGAGGGAGCCACGCTGTGCCCGCGTCATCAGAGAGGGAGCCACGCTGTGCCCGTACCAACAGAGAGGAAGCCACGCTGTGCCCGCATCATCAGAGAGGGAGCCACGCTGTGCCCGTGTCATCAGAGAGGGAGCCACGCTGTGCCCGTGTCATCAGAGAGGGAGCCACGCTGTGCCCGCGTCATCAGAGAGGGAGCCACGCTGTGCCCGCGTCATCAGAGAGGGAGCCACGCTGTGCCCGTGCCATCAGAGAGGGAGCCACGCTGTGCCCGTGCCAATCTGCAATGTGTGGCATCATGGCAAGTGACAATCCGAAACATGTGGCAAGTGACAATCTGCATCTGGTGGCAGGTGACACGGCAAGTGACACACTCGGGGCTCCCACTGATTCTGCATTATGGTGAGTTGAACTATTTTATTTTATATAACAATGTAATAATAGAAATAATGCACTTTAATCATTTTTTTGTGATTAGGCACTGCATTGATTTAACTGACAATTGCGCAGTCGTGTGATGTTCTACCTAAACAAAATTTACGTCCTTTTTTCCCCACAAATAGAGACTTCTTTTGGTGGTATTTGATCACTTCTTCTGTTTTTATTTTTTGTGCTATAAACAAAAATATCGACAATTTTGAAAAAAAAAAATATTTTTTACTTTTTGCTATAATAAATATCCAAAAAAAGAAACGATATGTATTCTTCTACATATGTTTGGTAAAAAAAACGCAATGTGTACTGTATATTGATTAGTTTGCGCAAAAGTTATAGCGTCTACAAAATAGAGGATAGATTTATGCCATTTTTATTATTATTATTATTATTATTTTTACTAGTAATGGCGGTGATCTGCGATTTTTAGCGAGACTGTGACATTGCGGTGGACAGATTGGACACTTGACACTTTTTGGGACCAGTAACATTTATACAGCGATCTGTCCTATAAAAATGCACTTATTACTGTGTAAATGTCACTGGCAGGAAAGGGGTTAAATGTGTTCCCTGGGGGGTGTTTCTAACTGGGGGGGATGGGACTGACTGGAGGAGGAGAGAGTTCTCTGTTCCTAATCACTAGGAACAGCATATCTCTCTCATCTCCCCTGTCAGAATGGGGATCTGTCTGTTTACATTGACAGATCCCCGTTCTGGCTCTCTGGAGCGATTGCGTGTGGCCGGCTGACATCGCGGCCACCAGCCACGCACAGGTTCTTTTTGAACTCCTACATACATGTATAGAGCCATGACAGGTCCTCTTTATACTCCTACATACATGTATAGAGCAGGGCTTGACAAATTTGCTTGGAATCTAGGAGCCAGCTAAAAAAGTTAGGAGTGCGCCCTGTCCCGCGAACGCATACGTGAGTAGCGCCCGCATGTGAAAGCGGTGTTCAAACCACACATGTGAGGTATCGCCGCGATCGGTAGATTGAGAGCAATAATTCTAGCCCTAGACCTCCTCTGTAACTCAAAACATGCAACCTGTAGAATTTTTTAAACGTCGCCTATGGAGATTTTAAAGGGTAAAAGTTAGTCACCATTCCACGAGCGGACGCAATTTTGAAGCGTGACATGTTGGGTATCAATTTACTCGGCGTAACATTATCTTTCACAATATAAAAAAAAATTGGGCTAACTTTACTGTTGTCTTATTTTTTTATTTAAAAAAAAGTGTATTTTTTCCCAAAAAAGTGCGCTTGTAAGACCGCTGCGCAAATACGGTGTGACAGAAAGTATTGCAACAACTGCCATTTTATTCTCTAGGGTGTTAGAATAAAATATATATATAATGTTTGGGGGTTCTAATTAGAGGGAAGGAGATGGCAGTGAAAATAGACATGGAAACTCCATTAGCATTGCTGTTGTCTTGTCATACCAACGGCCACCACAAGATGGCGCTAGATCACAGAAGGAAGCATAGGCCTGCAGAAGGCCGCAAAGCCGCAGGCGCGGAGGGGGGGCAGGGAGACACAGGATACCCCAGCTGTGCTGCCCCAGGCGCCAGGTCGCTAATTCTAGTCGCAATGGCGACCTGGCACCCGGGGTTTGTCGAGCCCTGGTGTAGAGCCATGACAGGTCCTCTTTATACTCCTACATACATGTATAGTGCCATGACAGGTCCTCTTTATACTCCTATGCATGTATAGAGCCATGACAGGTCCTCTTTATACTCCTATATACATGTATAGAGCCATGACAGGTCCTCTTTATACTCCTATATACATGTATAGTGCCATGACAGGTCCTCTTTATACTCCTACATACATGTATAGTCCCATGACAGGTCCTCTTTATACTCCTATGCATGTATAGAGCCATGACAGGTCCTCTTTATACTCCTATGCATGTATAGAGCCATGACAGGTCCTCTTTATACTCCTATATACATGTATAGAGCCATGACAGGTCCTCTTTATACTCCTAAATACATGTATAGAGACATGGCAGGTCCTCTTTATACTCCTATATACATGTATAGAGCCCTGACAGGTCCTTTTATACTCCTATATACATGTATAGAGACATGGCTGGGCCTCTTTATACTCATATATACATGTATAGAGCCCTGACAGGTCCTTTTATACTCCTATATACATGTATAGAGCGATGACAGGTCCTCTTTATACTCCTTCATACATGTAAACAACCATGACAGGTCCTCTTTATACTCCTATATACATGTATAGAGCCATGATAGGTCCTCTTTATACTCCTTTACATGTATAGAGCAATGACAGGTCTACTTTAGTTATCATGATATAAAATAATGAATGTGGGGTATTTGGTGGGCGTGATTTTCTTTTTGGGGGGGGGGGCAGCATTTCATTCTTGGTACCAGGCAGCACAATGTCTTGGGCCGGCACTGCCTGGCATTTTAGAGCCTCAAGAAATGAGATAGGCCTTCAGTACATTAGGATTGATCAATTTCCAAATATATATATATATACCATAGTTTGCAGATTCTATAACTTTCACACAGCCTAAATAATATACAGTATACTGATTTGGGTTATTTTTACCAAAGAAATGTAGCAGACTACATTTTGCCCTAAATTTATGAAGAAAGATTATTTGTTTGCAAATTTTATAACAGAAGCTAAGAAAAACTTTTTTTTTTTTTTCAAACTTCTTTGTATTTTTTGGTTTATATAGCAAAAAATAAAAAACCCAGCAGTGAATAAATACCATCAAAAGAAAGCTGTATTTGTGTGAAAAAGGTATATAAATTTCATTTGCGTACAGTGTTGCATGACGGAGCAATTGGCCGGCAAAATAGCGCAGTTCTGAAAATGAAGTGAAAAAAAAAAACAACCCTAGAGTTCATGTAAATATAATACAAAAATTAGCCACTGGATGAAATTCCTATGATACTTAGACTCATCTATTGGCTAAATATGTTAATTTCCATTTTAAATCAATGCCTTACATTTGATAAAGCACATGATATTGCCCATTTACATTAGTTTGTATGTATTTTCACTGGGAAAATGCCTATACAAATTCTTTTTAAATCAAGACAGTCATCTCCAAGAAGGTCCCACCATCCGGGTCCTTCTTGGAGATCCCGGGGGCGCTGAGTGATCATCGCCCCTCCAACCCAACCAAGGACAGCGGAGAGTCTGAGTCGGAGTCCGAAACGTGGGACATGGAGCTGGCCAGTGTCCGGCCGTGCATCTCCTCCCTCTAGGCCAATAGAATCGCTTCTTCTTTTGGCCAATCGGGAAACAGGTCTCAGGAACCACTTGCTGATTGGCTGAGAGGAGAATAAGTGTGAGAATAGCAAATTTAATTTGCTATTCTCACACAACTGGATGGGCTCAGAGCTCAGTGCTCTGCTCCCCGAGCCCACCTTTTTTTAAAAACCTATTAGAGCCCCTGGCTCTAATCACATGCTTAAAAAAACATGGTCCGGCGCCCTGTATGTAGATAACGGGGCTGGATGCATGGATAGGGGGGGTGGCACCCGTGCACCCCTAATGGATGGGCCTACACTGGGCAGAAGTAAATAAGGGTAAGGAAAATAATACTGTTTTGTGTTTTATAAAGTGCCCTTTTAAAGTAAAGTTCCTAAATAATCTATGTAAACCTTGGAATAGGTTAAAAATCACTTCTAGTACTGGTCCAGTCTTGGTGAGATTATACATTTTTATACTAGCTGCTACTTTATGTTTGGATGCTTCTTGTCTCTTGTCTGCCCCCTCCCACTCTCATCTGACAGGGTTTTTTATACACTGAACAGTGTGGAGACTCGATTTAAAAAGGCTCAGAAGTTGATTTTTTTTCTGAACTAATCCTAACAGATAGATGGGAAGCACGCCTTTTTTTATATATATTAATGTTTTTCTTGGTTTCTGTTTTATTTCTAATTTCATGTACACCCCTGAATATATTTGTCAATTTATATTACCTCTATTGTTATTTTTTATTATATTTTTTCCTTAGGATGTAGTTATGGTTGCTTTTTGTTTCTCTGTAAATATTTATTTTGGAAAATTGTTACTTGGTATCTTTTTGTTTTGTAGGTCTTTTTCAATTATGGCTTTTGTATTTGCCTGACATCTAGTGGCGTTTTTGCCCCACTACACCCTATTACATTTACTCAATGAAAGTGTGCACAGATATTTTTAGTTTCTATTTTTATTTATATTTAATACATATTGCACATATATTTTTTATTATTATTATCATTATTTTATAATAAAACTTGGTATATATGTTTGGCTTTTGTAATATTGGTAATTTTCGTTTTTTTGTTACATTAGCAAATTTTTGTTTTATTATTGATTATTATCATTTGTATCTAAAACACAATATATAATATCATATAATATAATATATTAGGCAGCGCTCCAAAAAGTTAAAATAAGTGCAATGTGTTATATAAAATATAAAGAGTCCATAGTCTATGGAGAGAATCCAGAAAGAAGTCAGTGATCAAAGCATAAGGAAGGTCTCAGCTATTTAAAGCCAATTCTGTCCATCTGCCACCAACACCACCACTCGTGAAGAGAACGGGGGGATATGAAACCACCCCTGTTGAAATAACTCTTACCAGATGGCGCTTGAACACTAGCCTTGAATGATCATAGATGGGATTCTCATCTCTCAAACACTGGGGGTAGGGTAACCTCAAGCAGGTGCTCACATACAGAGGAAAAGGAATAATAGCCACAATAGCGTAATTCCGTTTGACTTTTCATTCCATCAAATAATCAGCCCCCTATTAAAATCACACTCACAATGTTGAACATGAATAAAGGCAATACATCACATTTAGTAGTCCACCACGTCCAAGGATCGTAAGCTATCAGAGCGTTGTCTCCTGCCTGCCTCTGTTCGTAAGACCCGGCACACTAGCACACGCTAGTTACGCTCGACATGGTGACGTCACTTGACCGGCAGTCGTTCTATCCAACCCAGATGCATTCATTGACATCATCTGTGGGTGTGGATTAACGACGCTACATGCCGTGTTTATATGCAGCCCCGATGTCCACTTAATAAACCTCTGATTTAACAAATCAGCTGGGAGCGGGGCTGCAATGTGTATATTGATTGGTCCATTTACTTAGCTGTGTGTCTCATATAAAGTCCCACCATTTAGCCTTCTTGCTCTAACATTTTAACAATAAACTACTAGTTACCCTCCTGTTAAAAAATCCCTCACTCCCAGAATGATAGCTAGTTCATATAAATAGCTAAGTTTATGTTGGCTCAAAACATTTATTTTCCATTTAAAATCAAATGATTTAGACTATTTATGCCTTTTTGGCATAACCAGGACTAGCACCAATAACTTTTAACCTAGGATACAGGGGACTTGATTGTGGTAAGTTATTTCAATATTGTACAGGATCTGAGAATGTAAAAAAAAGGTGCACACTCAAATAGCAGGACAAACAGTTTAAAATAGAAGCCTTAACTCCTTAACTTAAGGCTTCTGTTAAAGGGACATTGGTCCCTTAGTGCCCACCATTGCTGCTAATCATTGCACTCCAGTGCCATCTATCAGTGCCCATCAGGAACTGCTAATCAATGCCCACCAGTGTCATCTATCAGTGCCAATCAGTACTGCTAATCAGTGCTCACCAGATACATCAGTGCAGCCTATCAGTGCCACCTATCAGTGCCCATCAGTGCTGCCTCATCAGTGCCCACCAGTGCCACCTATCAGTGCCACCTATCAGTGCCACCCATCAGTGCAGCCCATCAGTGCAGCCCATCAGTGCCGACTCATCAGCGGCCATTAGTGCAGCCTATCAGTGCTCATCAGTGCCACCTCATCAGGGCCCATCAGTGAAGGAGAAAAATTACCTGCTTGCAAAATCAACAAAAAAAAAACCCAGTGGTGATTAAATACCACCAAAAGAAAGCTCTATTTGTGTGGAAATGAAATGTCATATGGGTACTGCACTGCATGACTGCGCAATTGTCATTCAAAGCGTGACAGCACTGAAAGCTAAAAATTTACCGGGGCAGGAAAGTGGTATGCATGCCTAGTAAGCAAGTGGTTAATGTAATAGTAAAAATAATACAGATCAGGAAAGTAGTCAAAAACAGAAACCAAGGTTAGGAAGTCGGGATCGAGAAGCCAAAAATCAGGAACCAGAAGAAATGTTAGCCAGGCAAAAGTCATAACAGGAACACTGCAGAGACCCACTGGATATGTTGACCAGGCAAAGGCACAAAAGGAATGAGCAAGGCAGTTTAAAGGCAGAAGGGGCTGCGTATAGGCTGAAATAATGAGGCAGGTAATGGTAACCAGGTGAGTCACTGTGGAAACAATGAGTGGCTGGTAATTAATTGACAGCTGAGCAGCCTTGATCATTGAGAAGAGAGCTGCTAGAAGCCCAGCCCTGACCGTACTCCCTCCTTATTGACCCCTCCCCCTCGGAGGGGCACCAGGCTTGAGAGTAAAACATCTATGGAAAGCACGGCGGAGGGCAGGATCATGTACATCCGAGGATGAGACCCAAATGTGTTCCTCCTGACTGTAATCCCTCCAATGAACAAGGTACTGTATGTGGCCACGAAACCTACGGGAGTTAATGATAGATTGTATCTCATACTCCTAATTGTTTTCAACCTGAACAGGGAGAGGACATAGTAATGATAGCGGTTGCGCAACAAAGGTTTTATTAAGAAAACATGAAATACGTTAGAAATACGCATGTTGGAAGGAAAATCTAATGTGTAGGCCACTGGGTTAATCCTATGGTGAGTGGAAAGGCCCAATATACCGCAGCGCCAGTTTTAGTGAGGGAACATGGAATCTGAGGTTATGAGAAGACAGCCAGACCCTCTCTCCAGCTTGGGAGGAGTGCGAAGGTAGGCGTCGTTGGTCAGCATGGAGTCTGGACCTCTCTCTGACATGGTGAAAAGATTCTTGGACCTGCACCCAAGTGGAACAGAGTTCACAAAGATGTTCCTCTAATGCTGGAATTCCTTGTGGTACAAATGTGTCAGGCAACATGGATGGCTGGAACCCTTAATTTGCCATAAACTAAGACAATTGGTAAGCGGCATCGATGGTGCTATTGTGAGCAAACTCTGCCCAAGGTAACAGGTCTGACCAGTTGTTATGATGGTCAGAAATATAGGAACTGCTCCAAGGCTTGGTTGGCCCGTTCTGCGGCCCCATTGACTGCGGGTGATATGCCGAAGTGAAGGAAAGCTGAATTCCCACCAACTGTGCACAAAAGGCTCTCCAAAACCTGGACACAAACTTGTTTCCCCTGTCCGAGATCATAACCTTAGTTAACCCATGTAACAGAAAGACCTGCCGAGCAAAATTTGATGTCAGTTCTTCAGTTCTTTGGATTTCGAAAACTGGTCAACCACCCTGGGAGTTACGTAAATCCACAATAAAATCAATAGACAAGTGGGTCCAAGGCCTATCTCCACTGGGTTGAGTTGTAGGAGGCCCAATGGAAGGTGTTGTGGTGTTTTATTCTAAACACACAAGACAAGCAGCTACGAAGGCGATTCCATCAGACTAGGCCACCAGCATTGTTGAGACGTAGACCAAATTAGTTGATTCTTCCCTGGGTGCCCAGCTGCCTTAGTAGAATGGTAGGTCTGAAGCAAAACAGTGCAGAGATTCTCAGAGACAAAGCAGCGGTCATGAGGTCAGAATTTCCTCACCCAAAGGTGAAGTCAGACTAGTGCAAATAGTGGTAAATACAACTTGGAGGTATCACAGGAGTAGGAACCGACTCCATTATGGAAGAGGAGAAAAACTGCAGCGCCAATGCATCAGTCCTTATATTCTTCGAACCGTGTAAGAATAAAACTATGTAATTGAAGCATGCCCTTCTGGGAGATCAGCGTTTTGACAAAAATGTGAGATTCTTATGATCAATCAAAATGAGGACTGGTACAGTGGTACCCTCAAGGGCATACCTTCATTCTTTAAGAGCTAAAATGATGGCTAATAATTCTCTATCCCCAATCTTGTAATTGCGTTCTGCAGGAGACCTTTTCCAAGAAAAGTAGCCACAGGGATGCATAGCGCTCTCAGAGGTAGGACGTTGAGACAGGAGGGCACCTACTCCAGTCTCAGATGCATCAAACTCAAGAATGAAGGGTAACATAGGATCAGGATGTGCCAGCAAAGGAGCTATAGCAAAAGCGGCCTTGAAGGACTCAAAGGCTTTAACCAGTTCCGGAAAGCCCACCGCACATTTACTGCTGTAGGGCGGCCTGGCTGAGCAAAACAATGTACCTGTACGTAGTGTGAGCCCACTGGTAGGGGGCGTGGGCGTTCTCCCCCGCCGTCCCTGCAGCATTCGCATTCATTACAGATGCGATTAGTCTTCAGGTCCAGCCAAATGATTTATGGCCTGGACCTGCTGATCGGTTCTGGCGAATGACAGAACATCCTGTGCCTGTGTATTATAAACATAGGCACAGGAAATTATGTCATCTCCCCGCCTGGAGCCATTTCGGTTCCAGCATGCGAGGAGAGAGCATCAATCAGTGAGTACACAAGCACTACACTAACACCAGTACACATAGGCACATATTTCACCCCCCCGATCACCCCCCCAGTTAAGCCTTTCACTCCCTGTCACAGTGGGGCTGATTTACCAAACGTTTGCGCCATGAGTATTGGCGCATCTGCGTGCGCAATGGCTGTTTTGGTATTTACAAAACATTAGCGCCGGTATCGCAGCCCTATTTCCCATTTACTATAGTGTTCTCTGCGCCCGGGAGGAGGCGCTCAGTGCGCTACTATGGACCTGGCGCAGGGCATGTTAAACTCTAAATATAAAGAAGCTGGAAGTGAGAATATAATGGGGGTGATGTGGGGTGATGTAAGGAAGTGTAGTGACACCTGCCCAAATAACTAATATGCCCAAAATAGAGTGGGAAAGTAACTTTTTCAAAACCAGCACGCTGCGCCGGCAATTACGATTCGAGCTGCGGGAGGGTTTTTTGTGCTCAGCGCGGGAATTTCAATGGTTTAAATGTGCCGATACACTGCGCCGGCAAAATCTTAGTAAATGTCAAGTCACCTAAGTCAATTTGCATAAGTTGAACAGGCGCAGCTCTGAAATTGCCAGTGCGCCTGCAAAATGACATTTCTAAAGGAAAAAAAACCCATTTAAAAGCAGCCGCGGCTGTAATGAATTGTCGGCTCCCGGCAATATAGAGAAAAGTCTTTGAAAGTGTTTGCTAACCAAAAAAAAAAGCGTGGGGGTCCCCCAAATTCCATAACCAGGCCCTTCAGGTCTGGAATGGATATTAAGGGGAACCCCGCTGCAAATTTTATAAAAATGACGTGCGGGTTCCCCCCGAATATCCAAACCAGGCCCTTGAGATCTGGCATGGATTTTAAGGGGAACTCCACCCCAAATTTTATAAAAAAATGGCGTGGAGTCCCCCCAAAAATCCATACCAGACCCTTATCCGAGCACGCAACCTGGCCGGCCGCAGGGGAAGAGGGGGGACGAGAACGGCCCCCCCTCTCTCTTGAACTGTACCAGGCCACATGCCCTCAACATGGGGAGGATGTCCTCATATTGATGGGGACAAGGGCCTCATCCCCACAACCCTTGCCCGGTGGTTGTGGGGGTCTGCGGGCGGGGGGCTTATCGGAATCTGGAAGACCCCTTTAACAAAGGGGACCCCTAGATCCTGCCCCCCCCCCTGTGTGAAATGGTAATGGGTCAAATGTACCCCTACCATTTCACAAGGAAAGTGTCAAAAATGTAAAAAATGACAAGAGCCGGTTTTTGACAATTCCTTTATTAATGTCTTCTCTTTTCTTCCATCTTCTTCCTTCTTCTTCCATCTTCTTCTTCCATCTTCTTCTTTTCTCCATTCGGGGTTTCTTCCTCCATCTTCATCTTCCTCTTCATCTTTATCTTCATCTTCCTTCTTCCTTCGGTCTTCTCGTCCGCATCTTGCTCCGGTGTCTTCCCTTCTTCTTTCTTCTCCAGCCGCTCCGTTTGAATTGGAGGTTCCCGCTGTGCGACGCTTCAGTTCTCCACTTGGTCCGCTTACACCCGGTGGCTCCGCCCCCCTTTGTCACCACGGGGAAAGTCCCCGTGAAATCCATGTGCGTCAGAGGGGGGCGGGGTCACTGGGTGTAAGCGGACCCAGAGGCGAACTGAAGCGTCGCACAGCGGGAACCTCCAATTCAAACGGAGCGGCCGGAGAAGAAAGAAGAAGGGAAGACGCCGGGGCAAGATGCGGACGAGAACACCGAAGGAAGAAGAAAGATGAAGATGAAGATAAAGATGAAGAGGAAGATGAAAATGGAGGAAGAAACCCGAATGGAGAAAAGAAGAAGATGGAAGAAGAAGGAAGAAGATGGAAGAAAAGAGAAGACATTAATAAAGGAATTGTCAAAAACCAGCTCTTGTCATTTTTTACATTTTCTTCGTGAAATGGTAGGGGTACATTTGTACCCCATTACCATTTCACACAGGGGGGGGCCGGGATCTGGGGGTCCCCTTTGTTAAAGGGGTCTTCCAGATTCCGATAAGCCCCCCGCCCACAGACCCCCACAACCACCGGGCAAGGGTTGTGGGGATGAGGCCCTTGTCCCCATCAACATGGGGACATCCTCCCCATGTTGAGGGCATGTGGCCTGGTACGGTTCAGGAGGGAGGGGGGTCCGCTCTCTCTTCCCCCCCTCTTCCCCTGCCGCCGGCCAGGTTATGTGCTCGGATAAGGGTCTGGTGTGGATTTTTAGGGGGACTCCACGCCATTTTTTTTTTAAATTTGGGGTGGAGTTCCCCTTAAAATCCATGCCAGATCTGAAGGGCCTGGTTTGGATATTTGGGGGGAACCCCACGTCATTTTTTTTAAAATTTGCAGCGGGGTTCCCCTTAATATCCATGCCAGACCTGAAGGGCCTGGTTATGGAATTTGAGGGAACCTCCACGCATTTTTTTTTTGGTTAGCAAAGACTTTCAATTACTTTTATCTGTATTGACGGGAACCAGCAATTCATTACAGCCGCAAGGACTTTTAAATGACTATTATTTTACTTTAGAAATTTCATTTTGCTCTCCAACTGTTATAAACATGGAAAACATGTGCTACTTTACAGGCATACTATAGACACCCCCTGGGTATGATATTTAGGGCCAGTTCACACCGGATGCAGTGCAGTGCGTTTTTTTGATGCCTGAAAAACGCAAAGAAAGTTGATCACATTAATGCCAATGGCATAGTTCACACCACTGCAGTCCGTTCCAGTGCATTTCAGAAAACCAAAAAATAATTGGTCATGCTGCATTTTTTAGGTACAAAACTGTACTGGACCGCAGTAAAACACATCAAAAACGCAACGGAACGTACCAAAAATGCACTGGAATGCACCGCAACGCACCTAAATGCACCAAAGACGCACTGCAACACACTTGTCCTAAGTGAAAAGAGGGGGAAAAAACACTGGACTGCATCAAAAACGCCTCAAAAATGCACTGGAATGTGTCAAAAATGCGCATGCAGAAAAGCACCTGGAACACACCCAGACTGCGTTTCTATAGTGTGAACTAGGGCCAGTTCACACCATAGAAACGCAATCCGGATGCGTTCCAGGTGCTTTTCTGCATGCACGTTTTTCATGCATTCCAGCGCATTTTTGGTACATTTTTGATGCAGTCCAGTGCTTTTTTTTCACCCCTCTTTTTAATTAACCATAGATAAGGACAAGTGTGTTCCAGTGCGTTTTTGGTGCATTTAGGTGTGTTCCTGTGCGTTCCAGTGCGTTTATGATGCGTTTTGATGCGTTCCAGTACAGTCCAGTGCAGGTAAAATGCAGCATGTTCTACTTTTTTGGTGGAACTGGAACGCACTGGAACAAACACTGCCATTTAGAACCATATAACCAACTTTCCATGCATTTTGGATGTATAAAAAACGCAATACACTGCATGTGGTGTGAAATGGCCCTTAAGCAATTTGGCATATTTAAAGGCACTTCTCCTTGTTTTGTTTTTGGTGTTTTCCAAATTGGTGACATTGATATATGTCCCTTAGGGTGGGACCTGGGCCCCCATTTTAAGGCCAATAACTAGAAGATAAGCCAGCCAAGTGGGGACTAGCAAAATTAATAAGTCAGTTCCCATAGACTGCAATGGTATTTGTTGGTGGGGGGAGGGGTGATTGTCCCATCTCTAATTTTGTAGCATGTTGGATGATGTGCTTAATTTTGGACAGGGGGAGGGGGGGGGGGGTTATTTTTTGCTAGCTGCATTGGTGTTGTTCTGCACATGCCCAGCCAGTTATTTTTTTTTGGCGTGCTTTTTGTGTGTGAACAGCGCTTGGATATTTCTGGGCATGCTCACTCAGAGAGTGTTTTTATGGGTTAGAAATTGAAGGACATCCTTAACAGGTGTGCCCACTTTGAATTTCAGTCTCTACATTGGGAGAACTTGCATTCTGGGTGTTTCATGGACTGTGCATGTGTTTTCAATTGCCTCATTAGCACACAAACATATGTTATATAAGGCTCACAGAGCATTCGGTCGCTTGCCTTGAGAAGAGGCAAGTGTGTGTGTGTGTGGGAGGTAAAATGTACATGTTGGTGTCCTTATCGAGTTTGTAACACATGTATTTTATTTGTTATGTCTTTGCAAAACAAGTGATTGGTTAACTTTTGTGGATTGTATATTTTTGGTGTGGGGGAGATATGTCCCCCTGAAATAATTCTGATGTTGTTAATGTGTGTTGTTTGTTCACTTTGATTTAATTGTCTGCTGCATTTTTTTGGCCAAAAATTGCTCAAGATGTTGAGTCTGTAACTGTTTCAAATTGACCATGTTTTTTATTTTGCCTTCCCTTTTGTTTTGTTGAACAATAAAATTAGATGGAAAGTTTTGATGTTTGTTTTGTGTTTTCTTTGCAACAAATGTGACAGCTGATTGGCATGTCAAAACAAAACAGGTGTGATTTGTCTAATCTGGTGCCTTCATGGTAGTATATGTATGGATTGTATTGTGTGCTGCCATGGAGCGTCACCAGGAAATGAAAAATACAGAGCGGTAAGTATTCAATTTTCCCTTTTTACTGCAGTGGTTCCCAGCCTCAGTCCTCAAGTACCCCCAACAGGACATGTTTTGTGAATTTAGCTTATCGAGAATTGCTGTCCAAAAATCAAAACCATTGATTGTGATTTAAAGCACATGTGCAAGATGAAGGAAAACCTGCAAACATGGCCTGTTGGGGGTACTTGAGAAGCACTGATTTAGAGCACTGCACTTAAAAAAATAGCTCAAGGCCATACAATTCTAATTGTGGGCATTTTGAGGGAAACGCAGTAAGTGTTAGAACCCCTGCGTGTGTGGTTTTTTTTTTTTTAGATATTTTTTTTTGTAGTTTGGCCTTTGTCTCCTTGCTTAACATTGGCTTCACTTCCTGTCACACAGCTAAACAGGAAGTGAAGGTAAAACCCTACCAATGGCTTTTCTTGGGGACACACAGATCAATCTAACTAGTGTCCCCATTAAGCAAATTGCACTCTAGCACTTTGTTGTGTACACCCCAAATCATTGGGTATTTTGGGGTTTAGTAAAGACAAATCCACTCTGCAGTAAAAGTGTAGCTGCTGAAAATCTGAGGGAAAGTACAGGTGATTGGATGTTACAATCATGTAAAAGCAAAGATGTTTTTTTTTTGGCTTGCATGTCCCCCTCAGATATACAGCAAGTGCACTTGTAGTGCAAAGTAGATTTGCCTTTAGTAAATAAACCCCACAGTCCAAACTACCTAACAATTTGTGGTGTACCCCGCAATGTGCATAATGGAGAAAGTATTTAGACTGACCTGTGTGTCCCCAAGGAAAGACATTGTTAGGGATTTTCCCTCATTTCCTGTGTGGCTATGTGACAGGAAGTGAATTATTTGGAAGGATAAAGTGTCCAAATTATTTAGTTTAACTTTTCAAAGACTCATTCCTAAGTTGAATTGTGATGCATGTCAATGGCCCATTTTGACCCTCTTTAATCACTTGAGATCAGCGCTATAACTGATCGACGGCCACAGCATGGTCCTCAATTGCCGGGAGTCCGTCAATAAACGTCCTCCCCTTTGCGCGCTGTGGTCACAGAGTCACTGAGACTTGGGTGATGACAGATCCGAGTAAGGGGCCGATCCCTGCCCTTTACCATGTGATCAGCTGTCAGCAAATGACAGCTGATCACGTGATGTAAACAAATGCTATGTAATGATTTTTGTTTTCTCCTTGTGCTGACAGCGTGAGCATAAAAAAAGGCAATCACCGGCTTATGTGCAAGGGACATGGGGCCCGAAGAGGAAGAGGCAATTCTGCATCATCTGTGACAATTAGTAGCCCCTGCCAGTGCCACCTATCAATGCCCACCACTGGTGCCAATCAGTGGCACCTAGCAGTGCTGCCAGTGCCTATCAGTGCCCATCACTGCCAACTATCATTGCCACCTAGCAGTGCCACTTCTCACTGCCCACCAGTGCCAAATAGCAATGCCACCTCTCAGTGCCCACCCTTGCCACCTTATCGGTGCCCATCAGTGCAGTCTCATCAATGTACATCAACGAAGAAGAAAAATTACCTTTTTTAAAAATATTAACCAGTTTCCTACAGCCCACCGTCAAATGACATCCTTGGCTTTGGGCGGTGACATCTGAATGATGTTTTCAGCCGGCGATTCTGTGCACAATAAAAACGATCATAGTGGCAGTTCCGCCGCTTGTTCGTTCTTATAGGCGGGGGGAGGGGAGGGGACGTCCGTCCCCCCCTCTTGCCGCCATCCGGTGCTTCTCCGGGCTCTCCCGTGCCATCTGGGGTTCGGAGAACGATTTGGAGATGACTGGTGACCAGATGGTCAGCAGTCATCTCTATGACCGTCGGAGGCGCGGGCACGACGTTATGACATCATGCCGTGTTCCCGTATGTTAACCAAGCCGTGATCTCGGCTGTCAGCATGAGATTGGTGATTTTTTTGGAACAATATCATGCTTTCCAACCTGGAGGAGAGATGCGGGGTCTTATTGACCCTGCATCTCTCCATAAAGAGGACCTGTCACACACATTCCTATTACAAGGGATGTTTACATTCCTTGTAATAGGAATAAAAGAGATCCCAAAAAATTTAAAAAAATTCAAAAAGAGTAAGAAATACAAAAAAGTAAAAAAAGAAAAAAAAGAAAAATAAGCGCTCAGAAGCGAACACACACGTAAGTCCCGCCCACATATGTAAACGCCGTTCAAACCACACATGTGAGTTATTGCTGCTTGCGTTAGAACGAGTGCAGCAATTCTAGCACTAGACCTCCTCTGTAATGCCAAAATGGTAACGTGTAAAAAAAATCATCCGGTGACCACGCCCCATGCCAATAAAAGTGGCACCGCTGCTTGCTGCTGCTGCTTGGACAGATCATTGCGGCGGTGGAGAGCGACGAGTCAACATCGGGCAAAGAGAAGAAGGAAGAAGGCGACGTAGAAGACCGGCCCCCGCTAGCAAAAGAGCTGGCACAAGATAGCGGGGCGTCCGGCAGAAAGAACCGGAGATCGAGGAGAAGGCGTCGGAGAGCGGGAGAAGAACTGGAGAACAGAACAAGAGACCCCCGAAGTCGGAAGAAGACGGCGAGGAAGCCCGGGACCCCCGCAGGCAAAAGAGCTAGCAGAAGATAGCGGGGGCCCGGCAGAAAGACCCCCGGAGCTGCCCAATAAATTACTTTTCAAACCGGTGTTGTCTTTTTTTATTGACTTATTTTGCCACCAGGTGAATGGGTAGGGGTACGATGTACCCCATACTCATTCACATAGGGTGGGGGGCCAGCATCTGGGGGCGCCCTGATTTCGAAAAGCCCCCCGCCCGCATACCCCGACAACCAACGGCCAGGGTTGTCGGGAAGAGGCCCTTTCCCCGATCAACATGGGGGCAGGGTGCTTTGGGGTGAGGGGGCCGCAGGTCGCCCCCCTGCCCCGAAGCACCAAACCCCCCATGTTGAGGGCATGCGGCCTGGTACGGTTCAGGAGGGAGGGGGGGCCGCTCTCATCCCCCCTTTTCCCCTGCGGCCTGCCAGGTTGCGTGCTCGGATAAGGGTCTGGTTTGGATTTTCGGGGGACCCCCACGCCGTTTTTCGGCTTAAGGGGTTCACCTTAAAATCCAGACCAGACCTAAGGGTCTTGTTTGGGTTTTGGGGGGGACCCCACACCGTTTTTCGGCTTAGGGGGTTCACCTTAGAATCCAGACCAGACCTAAGGGCCTGGTATGCTCCTGAAGGGGAACCCATGCCGTTTTTTTCATTAAAATTTGGCCTGGAGTTCCCCTTCATGATTCATACCAAACATGGGACAGCGAGGCTGCCGAGGACCAGCGCGATGACATTGCGCTGGACACATTCTCGGCCGGCTAGTCGCCTCTAGGACACGACTTGAGTGGCTGCTGCACGCTCAGGTCGTGTCCAGGTCACCTCGCAAAGTCGCGCTGTCCCTGTGTCAGCCGGCACACGAGTCGCCCGCAAGTTGGATCCGACTTCCCAGGCGACCTCTATTCAAATCAATGGGCTCCCATAGGGAACCATTCATTTTCAATAGAGCGCCGCTGACATTTCTATTTACTATAACAGGGCGCCGCTGCTTCCTGCGCCCAGTGAAGGAGTTATCCGACGCACCAATTAAGGTTAGAACCAGCGCAGTAGCACTGTTATTAGTAAATCAGCCCCAGTGTCACCAAGTAGAGTGTAAAGATTTTTTACTGATCACTGTATTGGTGTCACTTGTGACGTTAAACTGCGTAAGGGGCAGTTAGCGGTGGTTAGCGATAGTCCCAGATAGGTTCAGGGTACCCGTCATATATTCCCTAATAAAGGTTTAACCCCTTGATTGCCCTCAGTTAACCCTTTTACTCCCTGTCCCAGTGTCATTAGTACAGTGTACAGATTTTTTTTCTGATCACTGTATTAGTGTCACCGGTGACGCTAGTTAGCTAGTTAGCATCAGCGTTAGTCTTCTATAGCGTCAGGGTCCCACATATTCCCTAATAACGTTTTTTTTTTTTTAAACAAATAATTTTTATTAAAGTTTTTCAAAGGTACATAGAGAATAGAAAGAAAATCTTATATGGATAGTGCATATTAACCGTCCACGTAAGTGCAAAATTAGTCACACAACATTACAATTTACATCAGTAATAGTATCCATCATCAATTTAACAGGTTGAAGGTAATGCATAGAGTTTACAGAGAGAAAATGTGTGTTTTTGGATAAAATTTCTATATGTAATATTTGTAACATATGCAGGCAGTACTCAATAATGAACATTTAAAATATTTAAGAAATATACAGTGTGCATATCCTTAAATTTGACTAAAAACTACTGAAGCAAACCTGCATAATCAATATATTTAACACCCTCTACAACCTTAGTTTTGCAGGATATAACATTGCAAATCACTTCTTCTCTTCCACCTTTCTCCTGCACAATGTACAAATAGTTTTTTTTTTTAAGCGCTACAGAATAGTTTTGGAGTAGGAATAGTTTAGAATGCTCATAAATCAGTGATTGGATGCCTCTATTAACTTGTATAACTTCTACATTTTCCTGAATATCACAATTCTAGGTTTACGCAATGTGGGCCCTACTCTAGCCTAATAACCTCAGCAACCCTAAAATTACTTCACCTGAATCTATTTCCCAGTCCATACTTTTAGCCCTGGTTCACATTGGAGCGATTTGGCATTGCGACTTAACATGTCAAATCGCATGCAATGGCCCCGTCCGAATCAGTGTGACGCCGCATTTGCGGCACCGCACCGATTCCCAAAAGTAGTTTCTGCAGCAACTAGCAACCCGCACAGATGTCTCTGAAATCACCCCCGAAGTGGGGACTGACATGAGGAAATGTTGTGCGCGTTTAGCTGAACTCGCACGATTCAATTCCCGCTGTCAATGTGAACCTACACTAAACCCACTAGTTTTTTTTTTCTTTTTGAATTTTTTGCAGTTTAACATGGTTAAATATTTGAATTTCCAAAGCACAATAGGATGGTTTGTGGAAAGCGGTTTTAGGTTCAGAATATTAAGAACACATACGTATACGTAACAAAATGTGGGTAGAATTCCTGTATTGATGGGTAGTAAAAGCATAGAGACAAAGGGGACAGGAACAATGGTTTTTTTTTATATATGAAAAAATTAAAAAAGTGATTAGAAAACATCCACCATTACATTTTGAGGACCATAAGTTGGGCAATATATTGAACCTTGGTATACAATTTGTGAGTAGAAAAAGCACCCACCTTGGGCTCATATTGTCACCCAGTTTAACCTGTTTACGACCGCCCTATAACAGATTTACTGCTAGAGGGCAGCCGTTCCACATAGGAGGCGCGCGCGCCCCTATCAGCGCGGCACTTCTGATATAATTGGTCACAGCAGAAGCCAATCAGCGGGTGCAGTCAATGGATGACCGCCGGCACCCGCTGATCGTCGAGACACAGGACAGGACTCTGCAATAAAATCCACCACGTCCCTTAGTAAAAACACCTCACAGTACACACATAATTTTTTTTAAGAATTTCTGCGCTTGAGTTAAAATAACAGGCAGACAGCACCTAGTATATATTGTAGGTAGCAATATGAAAATAATTTAATCACTTAAGGGCCGAGCCTCTTTCTGAGATTTGTTGTTTACAAGTTAAAAACATTTTTTTTGCTAGAAAATTACTTAGAACCCCCAAACATTATACATTTTTTTTCCAACACCCTAGAGAATAAAATGGTGCTCGCTGCAATACTTTCTGTCACTCCGTATTTGCGCAGCGGTCTTACAAGCACACATTTTTTGGAAAAAATACACTTTTTTGAATTAAAAAATAAGACAAAGACAACTTTTATATTGTGAAAGATAATGTTACACCGAGTAAATTGATACCCAACATGTCACGTTTCAAAATTGCGCCCGCTTATGGAATGGTAACAAACTTTTACCCTTAAAAATCTCCGTAGACGACATTTAAAAAAATTCTATAAGTTGCATGTTTTGAGTTACAGAGGAGGTCTAGGGTTAGAATTGTTGCTCTCTCTTTACCGATCGCGGGCGCTACTCACGTATGCGTTCACTTCTGCACACAAGCTCGACAGGACGGGGGGATTTAAAAAAAAAAAATTCTTATTTATTTTACCTTTTTTTTTATTTTTAAACACTGATATTTAAAAAAAAAAATGTGTCACTTTTATTCCTATTACAAGGAATGTAATCATCCCTTGTAATAGAAAAAAAGCATGACAGGACCTCTTAAATATGAGATCCGGGGTCAAAAAGACCTCAGATCTCATATTTACACTAAACTGCAATAAAAAAAAAAAAATTGATCGATTGAATAACCACTTAAGGACCGAGCCTGTTTTTCAGACTCTGTGCTTACAAGTTAAAAACACGTTTTTTTGCTAGAAAATTACTTAGAACCCCCAAACATTATAAAAATGTTTTCTAACACCCTAGAGAATAAAATGGCGGTCATTGCAATACTTTTTGTCACACCGTATTTGCGCAGCGGTGTTACAAGCGCACTTTTTTGGAAAAAATTCACTTTTTTGAATAAGACAACAGTAAAGTTAGCCCAATTATTTTTTATATTGTGAAATATAATGTTACGCCAAGTAAATTGATACCCAACATGTCATGCTTCAAAATTGCGCCCGCTCGTGGAATGGCGTCAAACTTTTACCCTTAAAAATCTCCATAGGCGACGTTTAAAAAATTCTACAGGTTGCATGTTTTGAGTTACAGAGGAAGTCTAGGGCTAGAATTATTAGAATTAGAATTAGAACAATTGCGGCGATACCTCACATGTGTGGTTTAAACACCGTTTTCATATGCTGACGCTGCTCACGTATGTGTTCGCTTCTGCGCGTGAGCTTGTCGGGACAGGGCGCTTTAAAACATTTTTTTTTCTTATTTATTTTACTTAATTTTATTCATTTTAAAACTGTTTTTAAAAAAAATAAAAAATTTGGTCACTTTTATTCCTATTACAAGGAATGTAAACATCCCTTGTAATAGAAAAAAAGCATAACAGGTTTTCTTAAATATGAGATCTGGGGTCAAAAGACCTCAGATCTCATATTTGGACTTAAATGCAATAATAAAAAAAAAAAATAGTTATTTGAAAAAAAATAAAAAATAAAATGGCCCTTTAAGAGGTATGGGCTTCCGCCCTGCTATAGTATAGAAACGGGTGGGGGCCATCTTGCCCTCACTCCTATCCATACCCAGGAAGGAGAAGGACCCAATCGCCTCCGCCGCTACCGACGCCTCCGGTAAGCGGCGGAGGGCACGGGAGAGCGGTGGGAGGGGGGCCCCTCTCCCGCCGCCGATAACGGTGATCTCACGGCGAATCTGCCACAGAGACCATCATTATCGTAAACCAGACCGCCCACTGAAAAGATGGATACCTCCGTTGTGGCAGCAGCTGCAGCCGTTACCGAGATATCCATCTTTAAAGTGCCGACGTATATATACAGTGGGCGGTCGTTAAGTGGTTAAGACCTGGTTTAAATTTAGCCTTGAACTCCACTTTAATCTTAAAGCATAGGCTACTTTCACACTGAGGCGATTTGAAGGCGCTATAACGCTAAAAATAACACCTGCAAAGCGCCCTGAAAGAGCCTCCTCTCTCACTCCAGTGTGAAAGCCCGAGGGCTTTCACACTGGAGCGGTGCGCTGGCAGGATGCTCAAAAAAGTCCTACCAGCCGCATCTTTGAGGCGCTGTAGGAGCGGTGTATACATCACTCCTACAACGCCCCTGCCCATTGAAATCAATGGGCAGAGCAGCCGAACCGCTGGCAAAGCGCCGCTGCAGGGGTTAAAAGTGCCCCGCTAGCAGCCGAATAGCACCGCAAAAACAACGGTAAAGCGCTGCTAAAAATAGCGGCGCTTTACCACCGACAGCGCGAAGCTTTAGTGTGAAAGTAGCCTTATGCCACGTACACACGCTCTGAATTTCCGACGACAAATGTTCGATTTCGGACATTTTCAAAAATTTGAGAGCTGGTTCTCAAATTTTCCGACAACAAAACTCATTCTCGTAAATTCCGAGTGTGTGTAGACAATACCGACGCACAAAATTCCATGCATGCTCTGAATCAAGTACGAGACGGAAGCGCTCGGTCTGGTAAAACTAGCGTTTGTAATGGAGATAGCACATTAGTCAACTGAAGAGCAGTAACGGACTGAAAAGCACAAGGCTGAAAAGCGCGAATCGTCTCTCATTAAACTTCTACTAACACAAGATTAGCACAAGGAGCCCAAAGGGTGGCGCAATTGGTATGGAACTTCCATTTTATTGTGCCGTCGTACGTGCTGTACGTCACCGCGTTCTTGACGTTCGCAATTTCCGACAACATTTGTGCGACCGTGTGTATGCAAGTCAAGTTTGAGCCAACATCCATTGGAAATTTATCCACGGTTTTGTTGTCGGAATGTCCGATTGTGTGTACGCGGCATAATACTCCATCTAATGTAAAGAAACACATGAGACACATTGAGGAAGATTTACTAAAAATGATTTAGAATGTGTTGCAGCTGTGCATAGTAACCAATCAGCTTCTAAATTCATTTTTTTCAATTAAGCTTTGCCAATAAAAGCTAGAAATTGACTTGTTACTATGCAGAGCTGCGCCAAATTCTGTGTGCACCAGTTTAGTAAATCCCCCCCTTTATCCTACTTTCACACTTATGCACTTTTTTGTGCATTCTTCATTTGCAGAAACGCACTACAGTCCATTTAACATGGTTTCCTATGGTACACGTTCACATCTTTGCATTTTTCAGCTGATACATTTTTGGAAAGGGTCTGGATGTTTTTTCCTGCAGCAGATTGCATGTTGCATGTAATAGACTTCAATGTAGTCACACCAGAAATGCAAGTGTTTAGCGTTTTTGATGTGTTTTTTTAATAAATCTTGCATTTTTTTTTCTTTTTAAAAACACTGTATATAGCTGGTTGCTAAGGCCAGGAATGGGACATGAAAAAAAAAAAAACAACACACAAAATGCGAAATGCATGAAAAACGCATGCAAAAACTCATAAAAACCGCAAAACATACCTGAAAAATGCATCAACCACAGCCACATAGATGTGAACCTAGACTTATGTATTAAGCATATGTTCCGTAATGATTCTGTTTTAGTGAAATCATTTTACAGATGCTTTATTAAAAAAAAAAATCTCAATATTTCAGTTAGAGGTACCTAACATATTTTTGTCAAAAACTGAATCATTTTTATAATGTGTTGTGACTTAATTTCAGTACCTGAACATATTGAAAGTGCTTCATTCCAGTTCCCAGAAGAAAGACATTGGACTTTATCAGTTCCATTCAGGAAAAATCCATCAAGACATTCAAAGTGGCAGAGGGATTCAAAACTGAAATTTCCCCAAGGATGGAAACAGTTCATATGCATTGGCGGTTCACTTTGTAAATATGGACACTGTATAGCTGCAAAAGAGTTGTGCAAATGTGTAAGAGTTCAATAGTCAGTTCAATAGCTACAGTGTTTTAATTGAACTTCAGTGGAATGACCTTTTGAGTTTTAAATAAGATAAGAATTAAATATTATTTTCAGTGCTTTTTAAGAAATACCTACAAAAAAGATCAGCCTAATATATAAATAATCAAGTGTTAATCTTAAAGCAAAAATTAAGTTTATAATTTAAATTGTACATGGAACCAACACATTTGCTCATTACAAATATTACAAATGCAGCTTTGACTCCAGCTTTATAGCTCCTGCTCCTTCCCTTACTGCAATTCTATCAGTCGGCAATGCTTTCCCTTTGCTTCTAATAACTTATGTCAATAGTCAATAGACAA
Source organism: Rana muscosa (assembly GCA_029206835.1). NCBI lineage: Eukaryota > Metazoa > Chordata > Amphibia > Anura > Ranidae > Rana > Rana muscosa. Next base: position 223,908,626 of record CM055120.1, read on the forward strand.
TAGTCATCTTAAAGGCTAATTAACCCTGCTTCTTGTGGCAAATTTCCAAATGCCTACAGTACAAATATTATAATACCAAAAAGGGACGAAGAGACTTACAAAATCACATTAAACATTACTTTAAAGCAAACACTTAATGACAGCTCAAAAATATGCTCTAATTGGAAATCCACTTTACTTTAGTTTCAATTTCAGTACCTAAACACTGTTCCAGAAGAAAGACAATGGGTCTTGTCAGTTCCATTAAAGAAAAATCCATCAAGACATTCAAAGTTGGATTGGAATTTTGTTTTAAAACTAAAATTTCCCCAAGGACAGGAAGAGTTCATAAACATTGGTGAGTCAGTTATTAAATGTGGACATTGTGCAGCTGCAAAAAAATGCAGATGTTTATATGTATTAGAGCAGGGATGTCCAACCTGTGGCCCAAGAAGGCTATGAATGCAACCCAACACAAAATTGTAAACTTACTCAAAAATGTTGATTTCTTTAGATTTTTTTTGTAAAAACGAGTTTACACTTAGCGAACACATGCGGCCGATAAAATATTTGACAGTGTCTCTATACTGGACTTTTATAACTTTTATCTTCCAAAAGAAAAATATCCCACTCTTCACAATCACGCCTCATTCATGTCATCAGTTTTCGGCAGGACCTACATCTGTGAGCAACTATTTTTGATGAAGCACATGAAGGGCAAAATTAGAACCAAAATATCTGATGAGAAGTAGGGATGAGCCGAACACCCCCCCCCCCGGTTCGGTTCTCACCAGAACCTGCGAACGGACCGAAAGTTCGCACAAACTTTAGAACCCTATTAAATGCAATGGACTCGAATGTTCGAAATCAAAAGTGCTAATTATAATGTCTAATATGCAAGTTATTGTCCTAAAAAGGGTTTGGGGACCCGGGTCCTGCCCCAGGGGACATGTATCAATGCAAAAAAAGTTTTAAAAACTGACGTTTTTTCAGGAGCAGTGATTTTAATGATGCTTAAAGTGAAAAAAAAAAATATTCCTTTAAATATCGTACCTGGGGGGTCTCTAAAGTATGCCTGTGAAGTGTCACGTGTTTCCCGTGTTTAGAACTGTTCCTGAACAAAATGACATTTCTAAAGGAAAAAAAGTCATTTAAAACTGCTTGCGGCTTTAATGTAATGTCTGGTCCTGGCAATATGGATGAAAATCATTAGAGAAAAATGGCATGGTTAAATAATTAAATTGGGCCTTAGGCACTGGTGCCCCAACACTGCAACCCCTCACAGATACTGTAGTTGGAGCACAGCAATGAGCCCTGCTGCAAAGCATTGCATCAAAAATTGTAAATACACACCCCTGTTAAACGGGGCTGAAAAATTGGGCCTTAGCCACTGGTGGCGGTGCCCAGAACCAAAAATGTTCTTTCAAGCTATCAGCATGATCATTGAGGAGGAAGAGGATAGTCACGCAGCAAAACAGGATAGTCACTCAGCATCAGCATAGGCAGTCTTGAAGGGATCTGACATTTTAAAAAAAATATTCTGTTACATCAGCATCAGGTGCTTGGTAGCTGGTGATCCAAGACTGATTCATTTTTATGAAGGTAAGTCAATCGACCGAGTCGGTGGACAGGCGCGCACCCTGTGATCAATTACAAAGCCTCCAGCAGCACTGAATGTGTGTTCCGAAAGAACGCTGGATGCAGGACAGGCCAGTACCTCAACTGCATACTGTGCAAGCTCTGGCCAGTGATCCATCCTCAAGACTAGTGATGAGCCGAACACCCCCGGGTTCGGTTCGCACCAGAACCCGCGAACGGACCGAAAGTTCGCACGAACATTAGAACCCTATTAAATACAATGGATGCGAACGTTCGGATTCTAAAGTGCTAATTATAACGACTATTATCCATGTTATTGTCCTAAACAGAGTTTGGGAACCCCGGTTCTGCACCAGGGGACATGTATCAATGCAAAAAGAAGTTTTAAAAACGGACGTTTTCCGGGAGCAGTCATTTTAATGATGCATAAAGTGAAAAAAAAAGTCAAATATTCCTTTAAATATTGTACCTGGGGGGTGTCTAAAGTATGCCTGTGAAGTGCCACGTGTTTCCCGTGTTTAGAACTGTCCCTGCACAAAATTACATTTCTAAAGGGAAAAAAAGCCATTTAAAACTGCTTGCGGCTTTAATGTAATGTCTGGTCCCGGTAATATGGATGAAAATCTTTAAGAAAAATGGCATAGCTACCCCATCACCCCCCCCCCCCCACCCCAGCCCATTACCATCCCCTTTGGGTCTTGTATGGATATTAAGGGGAACCCCGCACACAAAATAAAAAAGGCCCTATATACTCTGAACAGCCGTATACAGGCGGTGCATACAAGACCCTGTAGGTTTGTTCTTATGTTGAATCTGTTTGTAATTTTGAACAGCTACATTGTTTAAGTGTAGCTCCAGCCCAAATACCTATTTTTAAGCTTTTTGGAAAACATAGGGAAGGGTTATCACCCCTATAACATTTGTTTTGCTGTCTGTGCCCCTGTTCAGAACATTTCACCTCACTTTTGCGTCCCAATGACAACTGATTTTGAAATGTGGTGTTTTTATTGAAACAAGGATTGGTGATAAAGCATCAGTAGAGAGGAGACACCTTTCTCCCATATTAATTCTTACAGGAGAGAATTTTCCTTCCAAGGGGTAGATTTCCTCTCACTTCCTGTTGTCTTCTTCCGTTTGCAAGTAGTAGTCGTTTGTAAGTTGGATGTTTGAAAGTAGGGACCTGCCGTATATACTCTGCAGAAATTTGCCCCTTAGGTGTTGGTGTTGGCACAACACTGTAAGCACTCACAGTTACTCTTGGTGGGTGCTGGAACGCCCTGCTGTCAACTATTATATCAGGAATTGTAATAACATATAATTGTTGAACAGCGGTAGTAAAAATTGGGCCTTTGATGGTGGTGCTGGTGCCACAACACTGTAAGGCCTGACAGTTACTCTTGGTGGGCGCAGCAATGGGCCCTGCTGTGAATTATTAGATCAATAATTATAATTGCATGCCCCTGTTGAACAGGGGCTGAAAAATTGGGCCTTTGGTGGTGGTGGTGGTGGTGGTGTTGACACAACACTGTAAGGCCTGACAGTTACTCTTGGTGGGCGCAGCAATGGGCCCTGCTGTGAATTATTAGATCAATAATTATAATTGCATGCCCCTGTTGAACAGGGGCTGAAAAATTGGGCCTTTGGTGGTGGTGGTGGTGGTGTTGACACAACACTGTAAGGCCTGACAGTTACTCTTGGTGGGCGCAGCAATGGGCCCTGCTGTGAATTATTAGATCAATAATTATAATTGCATGCCCCTGTTGAACAGGGGCTGAAAAATTGGGCCTTAGGCACTGGTGGCACAACACTGCAACCCCTCACAGATACTGTACTTGGAGCACAGCAATGAGGCCTGTTGCAAAGTATTGCATCAAAAATTGTAATTACACGCCCCTGTTAAACAGGGGCTGAAAAATTGGGCCTTAGCCACTGGTGGCGGCACCCATAAACCAAAATGATCTTCCAAGCTATCATCATTAATCGGATCATTGAGGAGGAGGAGGAGGATAGCTAGTCAACATAACAGCACAGGAACTCAGCATCAGCATCAGTCTTGAAGGGATGTGACATTTTAAAATCAATTAGTCTGTTATATCAGCATCAGGTGTGTGGTAGCTGGTGGTGATCCAAGACTGGTTCATCTTGATGAAAGTCAGTCGATCAACCGAGTCGGTGGACAGGCGCACCCTGTGATCCGTGACAAATCCTCCAGCAGCACTGAATGTGCGTTCTGAAAGAACGCTGGATGCAGGACAGGCCAGTAGCTCAATTGCATACTGTGCAAGCTCTGGCCAGTGATCCATCCTCAAGACCCAGTAAGCCAGAGGATTTTCGGTGGGGAAGGTGTCCAAGTCTGACCTTGCCCCTAGGTATTCCTGCACCATGTATATCAGACGCTGGCGATGGTTGCTGGAAACGATCATACTTTGGGGCTGCGGACTAAAGAATTGTCTGAACGCATCAGACAGACGGCCACCTTCCCCACCGCTCCTTCTTTGACTGCCCGAAGCCTCAGCAACTCGTTGTCCAGGACCAGGAGTTTGTAACCTCCCAGTCTCTGGGAACGCGTTGCACAGACCTTTCTGCAAGGCCTCCCGGAGTTGTCTCATCCTCTGCTCCCTCTGCGACGGTAACATAAGGTCCGCAACCTTACCCTTGTACCGTGGATCAAGGAGAGTGGCCAGCCAGTAATGGTCCCTCTCCTTGATCCGAAGAATACGAGGATCCTTCCGCAGACTTTGCAGGATCAGGGAGGCCATGCAGCGTAGGTTAGCTGAGGCATTCAGTCCGGAGTCCTCTGGGTCACTAAGGACGACATGATCCGCAGCCACCTCCTCCCAGCCACGTACAAGTCCACTGGTTTCTTGGGACTGTAAATCATCCCTAAAAGACTGCTGCTGATGATGCTGAGTGCCAGCCTCCACCTCCATGCTGACACAATCCTCCTCCTCCTCCTCCTCCTCTTCCTGTGCGATGGGTGGGACAGAAGGAACACTGTCAGGGTAAAGGGGGCCTTGAGAGGCAAGGAAGTCCTCCTCTTCCTGCCTCTGTTCTGCCTCAAGTGCCCTGTCCATTATTCCACGCAGCGTGTGCTCCAACAGGTGGACAAGAGGTACAGTGTCACTGATGCATGCACTGTCACTGCTCACCATCCTCGTGGCCTCCTCAAATGGTGCCAGGACAGTGCATGCATCCCTGATCATGCCCCACTGGCGTGGTGAAAAAAACCCGAGCTCCCCTGACCCTGTCCTGGTGCCGTAGTCGCACAGGTACTCATTGATGGCCCTCTGCTGCGTGTGCAGCCGCTGCAGCATGGCCAACGTTGAGTTCCACCTGGTGGGCATGTCACATATAAGGCGGTTCTTGGGCAGGTTCAACTCCTTTTGCAGCTCAGGCAGGCGAGCACTGGCATTATAAGATCTGCGGAAATGAACACAGACTTTCCTGGCCTGCCTCAGGACATCCTGTAAGCCCGGGTACCTGCCCAAGACCCGCTTCACCACCAGGTTAAGGACGTGAGCCATACAGGGCACATGGGTCAGTTGTCCCTGTCGGAGGGCGGAGAGGAGGTTGGTGCCATTGTCGCAAACCACCATTCCTGGCTTAAGCTGGCGTGGTGTCAACCACCTCTCGGCCTGCCCCTGCAGAGCAGACAGGACCTCTGCCCCAGTGTGGCTCCTGTCCCCCAAACACACCAGCGCAAGCACGGCATGGCATCTTTTTGCCTGCGTACTTGCTTAGCCCCTTGAACGCCTACGGAGCACCGCTGGTTCCGAGGACAAACCACAGGAAGAGGCCATGGAGGAAGAAGAAGAGGAGGGGGTGGAGGAGAGAGGTGTGTCACAACCAGTAGTAGCATTTTGGAGGCGTGGCGGTGGAACAACCTCCAACACTACTGCACCTTGTCCTGCATCCTTCCCAGCTGCCAAAAGAGTGACCCAATGGGCCGTGAAAGAAAGGTAACGTCCCTGTCCATGCCTGCTGGACCATGAGTCAGCGGTAATATGCACCTTACCGCCCTGTCCAGCGAGGCCAAGACATTGCCTTCCACATGCCTGTAGAGAGCCGGAATCGCCCTCCGTGAGAAAAAGTGGCGTTTGGGAACCTGCCACTGAGGAACCGCACATTGCACAAACTCACGGAAGGGGGCCGAGTCTACCAACTGAAAAGGCAGCAGTTGAAGCGCTAGCAATTTAGCCAAGCTAGCATTCAACTGCTGGGCATGTGGATGGCTGGGAGTGAACTTCTTTCGACGGTCCAGCAGCTGGGGCAGGGAAATTTGCCTGCTAGAATCGGACGTCGGTGTACTGCTAGCAGAGTGCCAGAAAGTACTTGGCTGTGACACACCTAATTCTACACCTTCATTCCTCTCAGAGCAGGTTTCAGAGAGGACTGAAGGTATAGTGGGGTTGGAGATCCCAGCTGATGCGGTGCAAGAAGAGGTCAGCTTTGTTCTTTGGTGTGGGTCTTTAAGGTAGGCTTGCCAAGGAGCTGCATGGCAGGTCAACATATGTCTGATCAAGCATGTGGTGCCCAAGCGGCTGATGTTTTGGCCACGCGATATACGCTTGAGACATATGTTGCAAACAGCAGCTGTGCGATCTGATGCACTCGCCTCAAAAAAGGCCCACACCAAAGAACTTTTTGAATGACGGGCAGAGGCAGCGCCCTGCACAGGCGGAGCTCTGCGGTGTGATTCCGTCGGTGTGCTGCCCATATGCTGGCCACCCAAGGGCATCCTGCCTCGTTGGAGATGTGCCTCCTCCTCATCCTCCTCCTCTCTCCTATTAGGCACCCATGTGGAGTCAGTGACCTCATCATCCCCTCCCTCCTCATCACTGGAGCCAATCTGGCAGTATGCTGCAGCTGCTGGAGCATGACTGCCAGATTGGTGTCCTTCTTGAGCATCCCCTCTCTCTGCTCTCACGCTACTGCCTTCCTCTATCTGGGTATCATCATCAGATCCTTCGAAACGCTGGGCATCCTCCTGGAGCATGTACCCAACACTGTGCTCAAACAGTTCGGGGGACTCCTCAGGAGGAGGACATGGTGGGTCTAGGGAAGGATTGACTAATGAAGATAATGATACCAGAGAAGAGGACGCTTTGGCAGCTGCTTTGCCAGTACCCTGAGCCTGGGTGAGAGAGGATGAGGAGGATGAGGTGGGTTTGGTCATCCACTCTACCAAGTCTTCGGCATGATGTGGCTCAACATGTCCAGCTGCCGAAAAGAAGGACAAGCGTGTCCCATGGCCATGTGCTGATGACAATGCACCGCGTCCACGACCAGCACTGTTGCCCCCAGACACAGAGCCTGCTTGCCCTCTTTTTTTGCCTCCTGACTGTCTGCCTCTCCTTGTTTGCCTTCCAGACATTTTAATGGATGGCCTGCAGGGAGATGGGAAAAACAGCAATAAGGGCTACCTTCAGGTGTATGCTGTGCAGGAGGCTTAGCAACAATGACACTGAAACTGTTCCCTGCCTATCCTTCTCTGTCCCTAAACACAAGGATTTGCAATATGCTTCAGCAAGATTGGTTTAGCACAGAATAGCACACTGTCAGTTTCACTCACTGTACCTCTCTGTCCCTACAAACAAGATTTAGCACAGAATAGCACACTGATAGTTTCCACGAGTGTCCTTCTCTGTCCCTAAACTCAAGGATTTCAAATATGGTTCAGCAAGACTGGTTTAGAACAGAATAGCACACTGTCAGTTTCACTCACTGTCCTACTCTGTCCCTACAAACAATATTTAGCACAGAATAGCACACTGATAGTTTCCACGAGTGTCCTTCTCTGTCCCTAAACTCAAGGATTTCAAATATGGTTCAGCAAGATTGGTTTAGAACAGAATAGCACACTGTCAGTTTCACTCACTGTACCTCTCTGTCCCTACAAACAAGATTTAGCACAGAATAGCACACTGATAGTTTCCACGAGTGTCCTTCTCTGTCCCTAAACTCAAGGATTTCAAATATGGTTCAGCAAGATTGGTTTAGAACAGAATAGCACACTGTCAGTTTCACTCACTGTCTTACTCTGTCCCTACAAACAAGATTTAGCACAGAATAGCACACTGACACTTTCCCTCACTGTACCTCTCTGTCCCTAAACTCAAGGATTTCAAATATGGTTCAGCAAGATTGGTTTAGAACAGAATAGCACACTGTCAGTTTCACTCACTGTCCTACTCTGTCCCTACAAACTAGATTTAGCACAGAATAGCACACTGAGAGTTTCCACGAGTGTCCTTCTGTGTCCCTAAACTCAAGGATTTCAAATATGGTTCAGCAAGATTGGTTTAGAACAGAATAGCACACTGTCAGTTTCACTCACTGTACCTCTCTGTCCCTACAAACAAGATTTAGCACAGAATAGCACACTGATAGTTTCCACGAGTGTCCTTCTCTGTCCCTAAACTCAAGGATTTCAAATATGGTTCAGCAAGATTGGTTTAGAACAGAATAGCACACTGTCAGTTTTACTCAATGTCCTACTCTGTCCCTACAAACTAGATTTAGCACAGAATAGCACACTGAGAGTTTCCACGAGTGTCCTTCTCTGTCCCTAAACTCAAGGATTTCAAATATGGTTCAGCAAGATTGGTTTAGAACAGAATAGCACACTGACACTTTCCCTCACTGTACCTTTCTGTCCCTAAACTCAAGGATTTCAAATATGGTTCAGCAAGATTGGTTTAGAACAGAATAGCACACTGTCAGTTTCACTCACTGTACCTCTCTGTCCCTACAAACAAGATTTAGCACAGAATAGCACACTGATAGTTTCCACGAGTGTCCTTCTCTGTCCCTAAACTCAAGGATTTCAAATATGGTTCAGCAAGATTGGTTTAGAACAGAATAGCACACTGTCAGTTTCACTCACTGTCCTACTCTGTCCCTACAAACAAGATTTAGCACAGAATAGCACACTGATAGTTTCCACGAGTGTCCTTCTCTGTCCCTAAACTCAAGGATTTCAAATATGGTTCAGCAAGATTGGTTTAGAACAGAATAGCACACTGTCAGTTTCACTCAATGTCCTACTCTGTCCCTACAAACTAGATTTAGCACAGAATAGCACACTGAGAGTTTCCACGAGTGTCCTTCTCTGTCCCTAAACTCAAGGATTTCAAATATGGTTCAGCAAGATTGGTTTAGAACAGAATAGCACACTGACACTTTCCCTCACTGTACCTTTCTGTCCCTAAACTCAAGGATTTCAAATATGGTTCAGCAAGATTGGTTTAGAACAGAATAGCACACTGTCAGTTTCACTCACTGTACCTCTCTGTCCCTACAAACAAGATTTAGCACAGAATAGCACACTGATAGTTTCCACGAGTGTCCTTCTCTGTCCCTAAACTCAAGGATTTCAAATATGGTTCAGCAAGATTGGTTTAGAACAGAATAGCACACTGTCAGTTTCACTCACTGTCCTACTCTGTCCCTACAAACAAGATTTAGCACAGAATAGCACACTGATAGTTTCCACGAGTGTCCTTCTCTGTCCCTAAACTCAAGGATTTCAAATATGGTTCAGCAAGATTGGTTTAGAACAGAATAGCACACTGTCAGTTTCACTCACTGTCCTACTCTGTCCCTACAAACAAGATTTAGCACAGAATAGCACACTGACACTTTCCCTCACTGTACCTCTCTGTCCCTAAACTCAAGGATTTCAAATATGGTTCAGCAAGATTGGTTTAGAACAGAATAGCACACTGTCAGTTTCACTCACTGTCCTACTCTGTACCTACAAACTAGATTTAGCACAGAATAGCACACTGAGAGTTTCCACGAGTGTCCTTCTCTGTCCCTAAACTCAAGGATTTCAAATATGGTTCAGCAAGATTGGTTTAGAACAGAATAGCACACTGACACAATTTCCCTCACTGTACCTCTCTGTCCCTAAACTCAAGGATTTCAAATATGGTTCAGCAAGATTGGTTTAGAACAGAATAGCACACTGTCAGTTTCACTCACTGTACCTCTCTGTCCCTACAAACAAGATTTAGCACAGAATAGCACACTGATAGTTTCCACGAGTGTCCTTCTCTGTCCCTAAACTCAAGGATTTCAAATATGGTTCAGCAAGATTGGTTTAGAACAGAATAGCACACTGTCAGTTTCACTCACTGTCCTACTCTGTCCCTACAAACAAGATTTAGCACAGAATAGCACACTGACACTTTCCCTCACTGTACCTCTCTGTCCCTAAACTCAAGGATTTCAAATATGGTTCAGCAAGATTGGTTTAGAACAGAATAGCACACTGTCAGTTTCACTCACTGTCCTACTCTGTCCCTACAAACAAGATTTAGCACAGAATAGCACACTGACACTTTCCCTCACTGTACCTCTCTGTCCCTAAACTCAAGGATTTCAAATATGGTTCAGCAAGATTGGTTTAGAACAGAATAGCACACTGTCAGTTTCACTCACTGTCCTACTCTGTCCCTACAAACAAGATTTAGCACAGAATAGCACACTGACACTTTCCCTCACTGTACCTCTCTGTCCCTACAAACAAGGTTTAGCACAGAATAACACACTGACACTCTCCCTACCTATCCTTATTTGTCCCTAAACACAAGGAATCCAGGATTAGTAAAGGAAAAAAAAGACACTGTCCCTGCCTATGCTTCTCTTTCTCTGCTCCGGAACACACTACACAAGGCTGCCGCGCTGGCGGCCTTTTATAGTGTGGGGCGTGTACTAAACCCCCTCAAGAATAATTGGCCACAGGCATCCTGCCTGTGGCCAATCATTGCTCTCCTCGCTGCCGGCGCTGTGATTGGCCAAGCATGCGGGGTCACAGTGCATGCTTGGCCAATCACAGCGCCTGGATGACACTGCGATGGCGTAGTGCATTGTGGGCCGTTCGCGTCACTCGAATTTGGCGCGAACGGCCCAAATCGTTCGATCTTCGTCGAACGATCGAACAGCCGATGTTCGAGTCGAACGTATGTTCGACTCGAACACGAAGCTCATCCCTACTCAAGACCCAGTAACCCAGAGGATTTTCGGTGGGAAAGGAGTGCAAGTCTGATCTTGCCCCTAGGTATTCCTGCACCATGTAAACCAGACGCTGGCGATGGTTGCTGGAACCGATCATACCTTGGGGCTGCGTACTAAAGAATTGTCTGAACGCATCGGTCAGACGGCCACCTTCTCCACCGCTTATTCTTTGACTGACCGAAGCCTCAGCAACACGTTGTCCAGGACCAGGAATTTGCAACCTACCAGTCTCTGGGAACGTGTTGCACAGACCTTTCTGCAAGGCCTCCCGAAGATGCTTCATCCTCTGCTCCCTCTGCGACGGCAAGATAAGGTCGCAACCTTACCCTTGTAACGTGGATCAAGGAGGGTTGCCAGCCAGTAATGATCCCTCTCCTTGATCGCACGAATACAAGGATCCTTCCGCAGGCTTTGCAGGATCAGGGAGGCCATGCAGCATAGGTTTGCTAAGGCATTCGGTGCGGAGTCCTCTGGGTCACTGAGGACGACATGATCCGCAGCCACCTCCTCCCAGCCACGTACAAGTCCATGGGTGTCTTGGGACTGTAATTGATCCCTTGAAGACTGCTGCTGATGCTGAGTGCTAGGCTCCACCTCCATGCCGACACAATCCTCCTCCTCCTCCTCTTCCTGTGTGATAGGTGGGCCAACAGGAACACTGTCTGGATAAAGGGGGCCTTGAGAGGTAAGGAAGTCCTCCTCTTCCTGCCTCTGTTCTGCCTCAAGTGCCCTGTCCATTATTCCAGGCAGCGTCTGCTCCAACAGGTGGACAAGAGGGACAGTGTCACTGATGCATGCACTGTCACTGCTCACCATCCTCGTGGCCTCCTCAAATGATGCCAGGACAGTGCATGCATCCCTGATCATGGCCCACTGGTGTGGGGAAAAAAATCCAAGCTCCCCTGACACTGTCCTGGTGCCACATTGCAACAGATACTCATTGATGGCCCTCTGCTGCATGTGCAGCCACTGCAGCATGGCCAACGTAGAGTTCCACCTGGTGGGCATTTCACAGATTAGGTGCTTCTTGGGAAGGTTGTAATCCTTTTGCAGGTCAGCCAGCCGAGCACTGGTATTATATGACCGGCGAAAATGCCCACAGAGTTTCCTGGCCTGCTTCGGGACCTTCTGTAAGCCCGGGTACCTGCCCAAGAACCGCTGCAACACCAAGTTAAGGACGTGAGCCAAACAGGGCACATGGGTCAGTTGTCCCTGTCGGAGGGCGGAGAGGAGGTTGGTGCCATTGTCGGAAACCACCTTTCCTGGCTTAAGCTGGCATGGTGTCAACCACCTCTGAGCCTGCCCCTGCAGAGCTGACAGAATATCTGCCCCAGTGTGGCTCCTGTCCCCCAAGCACACCAGCTCAAGCACCGCATGGCATCTTTTTGCCTGCGTACTTGCGTAGCCCCTTGAATGCCTACGGAGCACCGCTGGTTCTGAGTAAAAAAGCACAGGTAGAGCCCATGGAGGAAGAAGAAGAGGAGTGAGTGGAGGAGAGAGGTGTGTCAGAATCACCAGTAGTAACATTTTGGAGGCGTGGTGGCGGAACAACCTCCAACACTACTGCACCTTGTCCTGCATCCTTCCCAGCTGCCAGCAGAGTCACCCAATGCGCAGTGAAAGATAGGTAATGTCCCCTGTCCATGCCTGTTGGACCATGAGTCAGCGGTAATATGCACCTTACCGCTGACCGCCCTGTCCAGCGAGGCCAAGACATTGCCTTCCACATGCCGGTAGAGAGCCGGAATCGCGTTCCATGTGAAAAAGTGGCATTTGGGAACCTGCCACTGAGGATCCGCACATTCCACAAACTCACGGAAGGGGACAGAGTCTACCAACTGAAAAGGCAGCAGTTGAAGCGCTAGCAATTTAGCCAAGCTAGCATTCAACCGCTGGGCATGTGGATGGCTGGGAGTGAACTTCTTTCGACGGTCCAGCAGCTGGGGCAGGGAAATTTGCCTGCTAGAATCGGACGTTGGTGTACTGCTAGCAGATTGCCCGCAAGTACTTGGCTGTGACACACCTAATTCTACACCTTCATTCCTCTCAGTGTAGGTTTCAGAGAGGACTGAAGGTATAGTGGGGTTGGAGATCCCAGCTGATGAGGAGCAAGGAGAGGTCCGCTTTGTTCTTTGGTGTGGGTCTTTTAGGTAAGCTTGCCAACGAACTGCATAGCAGGTCGACATATGTCTGGTCAAGCACGTGGTGCCCAAGCTGGTGATGTTTTTGCCATGCGAGATACGCTTTAGACATATGTTGCAAATGGCAACGGTGCGATCTGCTGCACACGTCTGAAAAAAGGCCCACACCAAAGAACTTTCAGAATAATGCGCAGAGACGTCAGCACTCTGCACATGCGGAGCTCTGCGGTGTGATGAAGTCGGTGTGCTGCCCTTAAGCTGGCCCCTGGAGGGCATCCTACCTCGTTGGAGATGTGCCTCCTCCTCCTCCTCCTCTCTCCTATCAGGCACCCACGTGGAGTCAGTGACCTCATCATCCCCTCCCTCCTCATCACTGGAACAAATATGGCAGCATGCTGCAGCTGGGGGAAAAATGACTGCCAGATAGCTGTCCTTGTTGGGCACCTCCTCTCTCTGTGCTCACGTTACTACCCCCTCTCTCTGGGCTCATGTTACTGACTTTCTCCAGCTGGGTTCCATCATCGGAGCCTTCAAAACGCTGGGCATCCTCCTGGAGCAAGTACCCAATACTGTGGTCAAACAGTTCGGGGGACTCCTCAGGAGGACATGGTGGGGCTAGGGAAGGAGTGACTGATGCCATTGAGCCGAGGGAAGAGGCCACTTTGGCAGCTGCTTTGCCAGACAAAGTACCCTGAGCCTGGGTGAGAGAGGATGAGGAGGAGGAGGACGGCTTGGTCATCCACTCTACCAAGTCTTGGGAAAGTTGCGGCTCAACATGGCCAGCTGCCGAAAAGAAGGACAAGCGTGTCCCACGGCCACGTGCTGATGAGGATGCACCGTGTCCACGACCAGCACTGTTGCCTCTAGACACAGAGCCTGCTTGCCCTCTTTATTGCCTCGTGACTGTCTGCCTCTCCTTGTTTGCCTTCCAGACATACTAATGGCCTGCGGTGAGATGTAGCTGCACAAAAGGTGGGAAGTATATATATATATATATATATGTACTTATAATGCAGCTATCAGAATCAACTGCCTGCTATGGTATTAGTATGGGAAAAGCAGCAATTGTCTTCAGTTAGTTTTAGGTGAAAACTGTGCAGAGGACACAGTACACTAACTGAAAATACTTGCAGCTCTCTGCCTGTGGTTTTATTATGAGAACACCACTATAATAGTCACTAACTGTATTCAGGTAAGCTTTAGGTGAACGCTATGCAAAGCACACAGTACACTAAGTGAAACACTGACTGCAGCTAGCACAATCACCTGCCTGCCTGTCACAGTATAGAGAATAACAGGAACGGATCTAGCTAAACTGAATACAGTGTATAAATATATATACAACACCTAGGATGCATATATATCCTCTACACACTGTAACAGCAGGTAACTGACTCGCCTGCCTGCTCTATCCAATTCAATATAAATGACACTGTCTCTCTCTTTAATCTCTCTCTTTTAACAACTCAAACACACTACACAAGGCTGCCAAGATTGTGGCCTTATATAGTGTGGGCGTGTACTAAGCCCCCTGAGCCATAAATGGCCAAAGCCACCCTGGCTTTGGCCAATTACGGCTCTCTGTTTTTTCCGCGCTGTAATCGGCCAAGCATGCGGGTCATAGTGCATGCTTGGCCAATCATCAGCCAGCAATGCACTGCGATGCCGCAGTGAATTATGGGCCGTGACGCGCCACTCGAATTTGGCGCGAACGGCCCATAATGTTCGCAATTCGGTGAACAGCCGAACAGACGATGTTCGAGTCGAACATGGGTTTGACTCAAACACAAAGCTCATCCCTAATGAGCAGCTTGAGAATTCATTGAGAATTGCTACTACATCCACTGAACCAGATATTAATGCGTTAGTTTATCAATACAGTGTAAAATATCTCACTAGATTTATGTTGCCCTTGTTTAATTTTATATTAAAAAATATTCCAAAAAAATTAACTTGTGATGTGCCTGACTTTTTCTGCCCATCAGCTATGCTTATTGTTAGTGTATTTTATGTGTGGCCCAAGACAATTCCTCTGCTTATAATGTGTCCCAGGAAGGTAAAAAGGTTGGACACCCCTGTATTAGAGTTTTATTATGAGTTCTATTTTATTTTTAAATGGGTTTACAGAATTAAAGATAAATTTAAATGTGGATTACGAGAAACAAAATCCTTATTGACGCATTTATTTATTACTGATATGTCATCTCATTGTGTCATAAACATACTATGCTCAGTCTGTATGTTGCTAAGTTCCTATATACAGTGCTTTTTTAGGAATTCATCGCTTGGACTTTTGCACATTTTTGTGATGGAATCCCGTTTAAAATGCACTGTGATGTACAGGGAATAAAGAGTATTTTATATTGATTTTAAAGACCTACAAGATCAACTTGATATAATGTGTGTTAATTTAAAAAAAAGTTTCTATGTTTAGTTTATAATTTACAGTGGAACCTCGGATTGCGAGTAACGCGGTTAATGAGCGAACACTGTATTTTTAAAAATCGTAACTCGGTTTGCGAGTGTTGTCTCGCAAAACGAGGACGATTCAGGCCAAAGCGGTGTGCAGTACCGTGTTTGGCCTGAGGTGGGGGGGGCGCCGGAGCCGAGCAGAGCCGAATGGCGCCAATCTCAGCCGTTTGGCGCCGTTCGGAAATGCACGGAAAGGAATGAAGGAATTAAGTCTTTTCGAGGTTTGCCGAGGTCAGCCGAGGTGTCCTTTAGGCCTTTTTGGCCGTGTCCGAGCCTCTTCATGCCATTGAAGTCAATGCGGAACAAATTATTTTTTTTTCCATTGCCTTCAATGGGGAAACTCGCTTTGATATGCGAGTACTTTGAATTACGAGCATTCTCCTGGAATGGATTATGCTCGTAATCCAAGGTTCCACTGTATTATGATCATGGGGGTAGACATATTTGTTCATTACAAATGGAGCTCTAAATCCTAATTTACAGTACTATATAATGATTATGCTTTCCACTCCTAGTTATACTGAAAGTCTTTGAATCAGCTGACTCACTGAAAGCAATGCTCCCAGTGTGTCTAATCTCTTATGTTGGCAGTTGTCAAAATAAATATGCAGTAATTGATATAACTCTTCTACCCTAGTGATTAATAAACACATTTCTATAATTAATATAACAAAAAAGGAAGAGGAAGATTGAAAATACTTTATGTAAAAGTCACAAAAAATACTGTAAGGCAAAGACAAATTAGTAAGTCAAAAAAATGTGCGCAATGAAAATACATTATACTTTCCACTTAATTTCTGTACCTGAACAATGTGGAGGTGCTTCACTCCAGTTTCCAGTAGAAAGGCACTGGATGTTATCAGTTCCATTAAGGAAAAATCCATCAAGGCATTCAAAGTGACATTGGGATTCAAAACTGAAATTTCCCCAAGAATGGGAACAGTTCATATACGTTGGTGGTTCAGTTACCAAATGTGGACATTGTACCGCTACAAGAGAATACAGGAGAATCTATTATCTGATATTAGATATCATCAGTTCTTAATTTAATGTGTTTCACTTGCAACTCTATTACTCTTGTTACTCTGTAACTTGTTTAAAAAAAAAAATATTGGAGCATCAAAGAATTACTGAAACTTGCATTAACAAATCAGCTAATTGCTTTTTCCCTCTCAGGCCTGGTTCACACCTATGCATTTTTTAGTGCGTTTTCAGTTTTGCAGAAACACACTACAGTCCATTTAACATGGTTTCTTATGGATTTGGTTCACATCTGTGCATTTAATGGAACAGGACAGGGACTTTTTTCTGGTTTTTGGTTCCGTAGACTTCAATGGATGAAAAGCATGCATTGAAAAATGCACCTGCAATATGCAAACTGCATAAGTGTGACTCAGGCCTAACAGCAGAAATAACTGGATATCGACACTGGACTTTGCTGGAATCCAGTGGCGGCTGGTGCTTAAAATTTTTTGGGGGGGGCGCAAAAAAATCATCAATTGCCGCCACTGTGCCCATTAAACGCAGCCACTGTGCCCAAACGCCACCAGTTTTCCCCCTCAAATACAGCCAGTTTCCCCCCAAATGCAGCCAGTTTGTCCCCAAATGCAGCCAGTTTGTCCCCATATACAGCCAGTTTGTCCCCATATACAGCCAGTTTGTCCCCAAATGCAGCCAGTATGTCCCCAAATGAAGCCAGTATGTCCCCAAATGCAGACAGTTTCCCCCCAGCCCTGCACTTACCTTCCTCGGGTCAGCGGCGTCCTTCTTCCATCCTCGATGTCTTCTCCCACCCTCGATGTCGCTTCAGCCAATCAGGTTACCGGTAACCAGACCCGGTGAACCCGATTGGCTGAAACGCCTGTCAGTGTTAACCAGGGAACGCACCCCCCGTGCGTCCTCTGGTTAGCTATTTGGAAGCCGATTACAGCCCTCAGGCTGTAATTGGGAAGCCTATCAGAGCTGCTGGCTCTGATAGGCACTTTCAAACACCAACCAGCCGCTGTTATTCAGATGGCCGGCGCTCAACAGGGGGCCGGCCATCTAAATAGTGGGCGGCAGCGGCGGCGGCAACAATACATAGGTTCATGCAATGCATGAACCTATGTATTGTTGCGAGTGATGGGCGCAGGAGCGCCCTCCTGCGCCCACTATGGACGCACCGCCACTGCTGGAATCCTTCAAACTGGGAGTTAGTTCTTACTAACATGTCTTATTCAGTGGTAAATGCAATAACCATAAACCATTTAGCAAATCCATAACATAAAACAAACACATTTGCTCATCCTAGCCACTAACTAATGTTAAGTAACTCCCTGACCTACAGGGTTCCCCTAATGGACCCCCCCCAAAAAAAAAAAAAACTGTTGCGCTTACGGGCGCATACACATTCTTAAATATGAAACCAACATCGGGCACTTGCTCATTGTCATGCTGAGCATGTTAATGAGCTTTTCCTTATCACATGGAGAATATTGCTTCCACTTTTATTCCTTTCATTCATTTCTTTTTGAAACAACTCAATAATCATTCTAGAGATCTTCCTCCTATCAACAACTGTGCAGATGTTTACTGGACTTGTAATTGTGCATTTTATGGTGATAGTCTATAATCATTGGTGGAGCCAAAACTTCCATGAAAACATCTTCTCAACACATGTCTGTGTATTGTGCATTCTGGACAATTCTTTCCCCATACACTGTTCAATCTGATTGGATGACATTTACATCCACTCATTTCTCTGTTCAATTTATTTCCCCATACACTGTGCAATCAGATTGCACAGTGTATGGGGAAAGAATTGTCCAGAATGCACAATACACAGACATGTGTTGAGAAGATGTTTTCATGGAAGTTTTGGCTCCACCAATGATTATAGACTATCACCATAAAATGCACAATTACAAGTCCAGTAAACATCTGCAAAGTTGTTGATAGGAGGAAGATCTCTAGAATGATTATTGAGTTGTTTCAAAAAGAAGTGAATGAAAGGAATAAAAGTGGAAGCAATATTCTCCATGTGATAAGGAAAAGCTCATTAACATGATCAGCATTACAATGAGCACAAGCCCAATGTATAAGCAGTTGTGCACTCTGGAGAACGCAGATGCGCCCGTGTGCAACACACATATTTAACAAACCAAAACGTGTGCGCCCTCTCAGGCGAGCATAAAATGGTGTGGTTTGTCAATGCACATGTGCAGTTGAGTAAGCTGAAAGAATGGTGTAAAAAGGCTTGATTAGTTGTAAGACAGATCTACTGTACATGTTCTGGACAGAATTTGTGCATTTAAACAATATTATATACATAGTTTGTAGCCTGATAACAGAAGATGGTAAACTAGTAAAGTTATCTACAGTATTCAGACAAAAATGTTGAAGATTACATTGGCTGCGCTTGCTAATGGTAGGCGCAAAAGATTGTGCAAGTGCGCAACAGCGCTTCCTATGTAAATACGGTTTGGTGCATATAAGTGCACCATAATTTTTGATAAATGTTTTGAGTCCCGTTTTTTGTGCAATTGCTCCAATTTCTCCACTGCACCACAGGCGCAGGTCTTTAGTAAATCACCCCCTATGCCTCTTAATTTTAATACCTAAAATATGTGTTAAATTAAAATACATTGCCCTTTAATTTCTGTACCTGAACAATGTGGAGTTGCTTCACTCCAGTTCCCAGAAGAAAGACATTGGATATTATCCATTCCATTCAGGAAAAATCCATCAAGACATTCAAAGTGGCAGAGGGATTCAAAACTGAAACTTCCCCAAGGATGGGAACAATTCATATATGTCAATGGTTCATTTAGCAAATGGGGACATTGTACAACTGTAAGAGAATACAGACATATATTTATTGGAGTACATTATGTTAAAATTTTATATTTTAAGTTATACTACATTGCCACTTTCTTTTTTAATTTTTAAATAACATTTTTGCACCACAAACATACTAAAATTTTTAAAATCCAAATAATTTGAACGATTTAGTCCTTTGTTATCCATCAGGGACAGAGTCCTCCAGCATTTTTATCACAAAGGAGAATGACATGAGAAGGTCAAAGACAATCATAGAAGACCTTTCAGAAAACATATCAATCTTATGTAGACTTCTTTATTTATGGAACAGCAACATTTAAACAGTGCAGCCTTCAGTGTTCTTGAGTGCAATCTGACTGTCATCATACATTTCAATCAGAGTGAGCTCTATGGGGACAAGCTTATTAAAGCATGCCTAATGTCTTTAGATTAAGTTTTGAACTTGAAGTTTTTGGGCTTACATTGTAAATTGAAGGTTTTTAACTGGTTAAACTTGCTTTATTCTTTTTACTCAGCGTATTTATCACTTTTAATAGGAAGCTGAATATTACTGGTCTGACAAAGTCTTGATTATAAATGTCAGCTAATCATTAACCCACACTTTTGCAGGTCTGCATCTTGATCCTTGGAAGAGTAATACATTCCAAATACGGTTAAAAATACTTAGTTCTATATAGTGTTAGCAATGCTTAGCAGCTATATTGTGTTTTTACTGCTGCCTGTGGCAGCACTAACAAGACTTACCCTTGCTTCCTGACACTGTCAATGCTGGAAAAAAAAAATGGTGGAATAGGTGTCTTAAAGAGGAAGTAAACCCTCTTTAAAAAAAAAAAAACCCTTAAAGAGAAAGGCATAATGAGCTAGTATGCTATGCATACTAGCTCATTATGTGGCACTTACCTGAGATTGAAGCCCCCGAAGCACTCCTCGCTCCCCGCCGCCGCCATGTCCCCTCCAATCGCCTTCCGGGTTTCGCCGCTCTGGCGCTGTGACTGGCCGGATCGGCGATTACGTCACTCCCGCGCATGTGCGCGGGACGGCACGATTCCCATGCATGCACGCGTTCCCAGCATTTCCCATTCAAAAACCGGCAGGCTCAGCGCGCCTGCGCCGTTGTCTATGGCATGCATGCGCCGTAGACATCGGTGCAGTCTTTTCGGCAAATATCTCCTTAACCGTGTAGGTTAAGGAGATATTTCTTGCACCTACAGGTAAGCCTTAATCTAGGCTTACCTGTAGGTGCAAGTTGTCAGAGTAATAATAAATAATGAAGTCAATGCGGAACAAATTATTTTTGTTTCCATTGACTTCAATGGGGAAACTCGCTTTGATATGCGAGTACTTTGGATTACGAGCATTCTCCTGGAATGGATTATGCTCGTAATCCAAGGTTCCACTGTATTATGATCATGGGGGTAGACATATTTGTTCATTACAAATGGAGCTCTAAATCCTAATTTACAGTACTATATAATGATTATGCTTTCCACTCCTAGTTATACTGAAAGTCTTTGAATCAGCTGACTCACTGAAAGCAATGCTCCCAGTGTGTCTAATCTCTTATGTTGGCAGTTGTCAAAATAAATATGCAGTAATTGATATAACTCTTCTACCCTAGTGATTAATAAACACATTTCTATAATTAATATAACAAAAAAGGAAGAGGAAGATTGAAAATACTTTATGTAAAAGTCACAAAAAATACTGTAAGGCAAAGACAAATTAGTAAGTCAAAAAAATGTGCGCAATGAAAATACATTATACTTTCCACTTAATTTCTGTACCTGAACAATGTGGAGGTGCTTCACTCCAGTTTCCAGTAGAAAGGCACTGGATGTTATCAGTTCCATTAAGGAAAAATCCATCAAGGCATTCAAAGTGACATTGGGATTCAAAACTGAAATTTTCCCAAGAATGGGAACAGTTCATATACGTTGGTGGTTCAGTTACCAAATGTGGACATTGTACCGCTACAAGAGAATACAGGAGAATCTATTATCTGATGTATATATATATATATATATATATATATATATATATATATCTTAATTTAATGTGTTTCACTTGCAACTCTATTACTCTTGTTACTCTGTAACTTGTTTAAAAAAAAATTATTGGAGTATCAAAGAATTACTGAAACTTGAATTAACAAATCAGCTACCGGTAATTGCTTTTTCCCTCCCAGGCCTGGTTCACACCTATGCATTTTTTCCTTGTCTTAAATATTTATTGATTACACAATAATAAGTACATACATTGGTTATTTATGCAAGGATACAGATAATGACGTTTACATAAAGGTTTTTTAAAAATAAATAATGGATAACATAGAATATTTAAAGAGAATTAATTAGATCTTCACTAACTAGAAAGCCGGTGAGTAGCATTGTATACATGACTACCGTGCCTTAAAGTATAATTAAACTACCGTCATATTAACTACATGAGTTGTGACCTAACAACTTAAACTTATTGTAGTGAAGAACAATATATCTATAATAAATAGGGAGAGTAAAGAAAAGAAAAGAGTAGTGAGAGAGAAAGTCCACAAGGGTGATCCAAGAACCAGTACGATGCGTAATGATGACCATTTCTTAGGTATATGGGGTTTGCATTGAAGCGATTAATCAGCTACCATGGCAGACACACACTACAGTCCATTTAACATGGTTTCTTATGGATGTAGTTCACATCTGTGCATTTTATGGAAAGGGACAGGGACTTTTCTGTTTTTTGGTTCCGTAGACTTCAATAGATGAAAAGCATGCATTGAAAAATGCAAAATGCACCTGCAATATGCAAACTGCAACCTGCATAAGTGTGCCTAATAGTAGAAATAACTGGAAATTGAAAAAGATAGGACTTTTTGGGCAGACTTTAAAAGTACCAGAAAAGGAAATCACAAAATTAAAAAAAATATATAGTTTAATTATACAAATGGGTAAAAAATATACAAAAAATATCATTAAAAACACAGATTTTGGACTCTGCATAGGAGTCATACATTAAATGACAATCCCTATTGATATATCTAAGACAAAATTGGTCTACGTTTCGCTTGTGGCTTCCTCCACGTTGCAGAATATCCACAGATTACCCATAAAAAATGTAGATCACTGAAAGATCGCCTGGTACATACCCACTTTCATGAGACTGATGCTCATTCAGAGGAATTGATAGGAATGTTTGTATGTGATGACTGTGAATATTGTGACTGGATCTTAGAGGGAGCTACATTTATGCTTCCTAACGGACGTATACACAAAATGAAACACTATGTGGACTGTCAGACAAAATGCGTAATCTATATTGCACTATGCAAATGTGGATCATTCTATATAGGGAAAACCTTTAGAAATCTATGAAAAAGGATCTATGATCACATCTATTATATCAGAAAAAAATTGTTGTATACTCTTATAGGAAGACATGTTGCCCTTCAACATAAGAGGGGAGAAGCACAAAAGCGCCACTCTAAGTGCAGTATTAACAATAAAATGTAATGTTAAAAAGAGGGGGGAGCATATATATACTCACAAACGTGAAGTTAAAATAAGCATGTAGATAAAAATCAAAGTCTTATCTGTAGGAAGGGATGGTACAAGCCAGATGGTGCTGGTGGAAGCCAATATATACCAGCACCGCACTTCCACTGATGCAAAAGAAGGTAAGATGAGGGGAATCCACAGCAGGCGATGGATAATGCTGCAAACCGTGACTCACGAACGACTTCCGGGTGAGTTGCTGGCCGTAACTTGCGGTGAGCATCCGGGTTGTTGGAGGACCAATAGAATCGGTATGGCTGGGAACCAATGGGTGGTGAGCGCTTTCGGAGCATGCGCTCCTTCATCAGGAGGTGGCATGCTGTTTGGACTCACTCTGAAAGGTTTGTGTTGATGTAATTATCTTTTATTAATAATTTTTGCCTGGCACTCTGTTTAATGCATTATTGGTTGGCTGCAGTCAGTAGTTGATACAATGTTTTGAACTTACAGACTGATCAACATGAGAGGACTAATTCTTTATTAAAGAGCCTGTGCCTGACCAGCATTGGACTCCATTATACGCTGCTTAGTGTATCCTTGGTGAGTTGAGGTCTAGGCTATACAGACCATGTCAATATTAGGACTATTATTATATATGCCTCTTCATGGATGGATATTTTAATCTGTCTCTTTTGTACCAATAGACTGCTATACCGGCGTGTGTTTTTTGCACCATCCACCATATATATGCTGCAGATAAACTAAGGTACTTTTGGCTTTTTTGATTGAGGTTTTTTTTTTTCTTTTTTTTACCCCCTTTTTCTTTTGCCAATTAACATCCTTTACTGTTATGTTTGATCATTTTCAAATAACGATCTCTCTTGTATTACTGTTTATTTTTACAGTAACTGCTGGTTATTGTCCTGTAGTCCATTTTATACACGGTATTAGAGACCACCTGCTCATGCTTAAAGCTCCGGTTGCACCTAGTGAGTAATGTCTACAAGATCTAATGCACTGGTTATATTTATTACTAGTCTTTTCAGAGGCAATTTTTTTAATATATATTCTTTTGAATTTTTCTGGAGTGATCTGACTATCTGATGCACCGGCCAATGGGAGTGGTTGTGAGGCATGTCGCGCATTTGAAGGACTCCGCTAATTACAGTAGGTGGTGTCCTTTCTATATGCACTGTACCATCTAATATGATGCTTGCCTGAAGAGTGTACCTATATATGCCCACTGTAGTTATATGCATTTGATTATTATTTCTCTTCTTTACCAAGATTCCGTTTTCTCTGATATTTGACAAAAAGTCCTGAGGAAGCCACAAGCGAAACGTAGACCAATTTTGTCTTAGATATATCAATAGGGATTGTCATTTAATGTATGACTCCTATGCATAGTCCAAAATCTGTGTTTTTAATGATATTTTTTGTATATTTTTTACCCATTTGTATAATTAAACTATATATTTTTTCTAATTTTGTGATTTCCTTTTCTGGTACCTTTAAAGTCCGCCCAAAAAGTCCTATCTTTTTCAATTTCCAGTTTATATGGATGTGGTACCCCCTTGGCCCTTTCTCTTTTTATACAGTAGAAATAACTGGATATCGACACTGGACTTTGCTGAAATCCTTCAAACTGGAAGTTAGTTCTTACTAACATGTCTTATTCAGTGGTAAATGCAATAACCATAAACCATTTAGCAAATCCATAACATAAAAACAAACACCACATTTGCTCATCCTAGCCACTAACTAATGCTAAGTAACTCCCTGACCTACAGTGTTCCCCTAATGGACCCCCCCCCAAAAAAAAAAACAGTGCATGCACCCTTTTACATTCAGTGGGCTGTCACATAGCAGATAGAGAGAGAGACATTGGGGTTGATTAGAAAAAGGCAAAACGACTGTGCACTTTGTAAGTACAGTTGTACTCTGCAATTTCAGTTGCTCCAGAGCTTAATAATTAGTGGAAGCAAAAAATACCCAATCACATGCAAGGAAAATATAAAAATAGCATTTTTGCTTGCACGTGATTGGATGCTGAAAGCCAGCAGAGCTTCCTCTTATTTACTAAGCTCTGGAGTAACTGCACACTAAAGTGCACAGTCTATTTGTCTTTCGTTAATCAACCCCATTGAACCTCAGTAAGGCCCCTTTCACACTGGGGCGGGCAGGTGCGGTGGCGCTATAGTGGGGCGATTTTTAGCGCCGCTATACCGTCGTAGTTACCATGATATTCGGCCGCTAGCGGTGCGGTTTTAACCCCCGCTAGCGTGGTTTGCGGGCGGTATTACCTCAGTGTCCCATTGATTTCAATGGGAAGGAGCGGTAAAGGAGTGGTATACACACCGCTCCTTCACCACTCCAAAGATGCTGCTTGCAGGAGATTTTTTTTTCCTCCCGCCAGCGCATCGCCTCAGTGTGAAAGCCCTCGGGCTTTCACATTGAGAATGCTGGGGCAAGATTATTTCAGGCGTTATTTATGCGCTATTTTTAGCGCTAAAACGCCTGAAATATGCCTCAGTGTGAAAGGGGCCTAAGCTCACATAAAAAGGCCTGTGCACATCTAACTAATTGGTGAGGTTTGGCTAACAGGTAAAAGATGGACCTAGAACTGGAGGTTTTATCCCACCAAAACCTCTACACACCATCAGGGCTTCAGGACCTAGTTTTAAACGTATTAAGTTAATTATACATAATAATTATAAATGTGCACTATCCCTTTAAACAAAGTGCTATACTAAAAGCATCTGTTCATCTAAAGCTTCCTAAAACATCTGATATGCATACATATAATAATGTGCAAATACAAAATAATCCTGTGCAAGTGTAAAGGCCCGTCCGTACACACGGTCTGACTTTTTGCCAACAAACTTCAAAATGAGCAAGTTTTCAAAAAAAAAACAACCGTGTATACACGCCATCGGACAAACTTTTTCGGTTTTCATTGGACAAAAGTTCGCTCTGCAAACGGACAAACTTTTCAGAAACAAAAGTCTGACCATGTGTACAGAAATCCATCGGACTTTTGTCCGAAGTACAAATACGCATGCCCAGAACCAATGTTAAAATCAACCAACAATAGCAGAAGTTGAAAAATAATTTTGAATAACCAAAATAGTAGCGCTCAGTGTCTTACAACACAAATCTAAATATAAACCATATACACTCCGTGAGATAGTGCATAAATGCGAATGTTCATAAATATACACCCTGTAAAGAAATGTGCATACAATAAACTCATCAAGTGTCCATAACGTTCATAACAGTGATTTAAAACAATTGATATAAAGTGTTTAACTGAAAATGAATCCATAAAAAAGTGCACAAAATAAGTCCATAAAAAGTGCATCCAAAAGTGACTTCAAATGAAGATGATGACAAATAAAACTTTCTTGTGTTATCTTGACAACCTTCACCCCACCAATGTGCTCAGTGATTCCACTCCCTAAGGACTTGCACTCACCACAAGAATATGCCTCGCACTCTCATGCTTGGCTAATCAGCTTGATTACCCCCCAGGGTATCACAAACGATTCCAAAATGATGAAATTAGGTCAGTCAAGTCTCCCACATGAAAAAACAAATGCTTCCAATAGTGAAGTATATCAAAACTTTTAATTAAAATAACACAGCACAAGTGACCATCAATGGTTACACTCACATTTAGATAGATCAAATTGGGCACTTCAAAGCAAACATTTCCAAACGCCAGGCGAGTTTATAGTAGGCTGCCGCGATGTATTGCGGTCTCGGCGGACCATATAAGCATGTATGTCTCACCCTCCTTCATGTACGCTTGCCTCTCCACTGCAATTGAATCACCGCAGACTCCCGCCCAAACACCAAACTGTATATTCGACGAATGGTCGAAAGATCCGAACGCTGCACACCAGGTGACTGTCGTGTAGCTCCTCCCAGACTAGTTTCGTCGTAAGACTTCTTCCAATGGGGTGAGCTACACACACTTACACCTCCCTCTTTATACTCCGACCGTGATTGGTTACGGTCGTATTTCCTGCTGGGTATGTGCGTATTTCCCATCCCCATGAGCGCAATACATCGGGCATGACCCCCACAATCACAAACATGGAGGACAAGTATAAATAACATACTGCGATCTGCATCTAATCTCTAATTTATATACGCTGCAGGTACTATTCAGTTTAAATGTTGTGTATATCAAACACCAATAAGTGTCACTTCTATAATAAACAATAAAAAAACTTTTTATACTCAAATTGGTGCCAGAGTACTCAGCACCTTTGAATATATATGGAATTAAAACAGGAGAATATTATATTAGAATAATACATGCGGAAAAATTTGAATAATATATGCGGAAAGATCAATTATAACTATCGTCCACCAGATATCAGAGAATTAAGTCACAAAGTAGACTAATATAACAACCTCACATGTTAGTGCGAGGCTGATCAAGATATGAAGGTTAACTAAAATACCAACTAAAAATACATGTATATAATGAAAATTAAATTACATGTATAGTAAAATATATATCTGTATGACTAAAACTAGTCTATTATATAGACTATAATAGATCAATGTCCACCTTGTCTCAATTTACATGTGTGTGCATGCATAGACACATTACATGCATCCTCATAAATGCACACTATGGACATACATCATTGTATAAGAGAAAATGTTTCTAAAAAAAAATCTAAAAATTACTGATAAAACAGTTTAAATCGAGTTCGATATTTAACCCTCTCGGATGGAGGCTCCTTAAAAGGAAAATCCATTTGGTTTCTCTCAGAGAGCTCCCTAACTCGATTCGAACCTCTCCAAGCAGGGTGTGTGCAGTCAATACCACAAAACTGTAAAAGGGTAGGGTCCTGACTATGCTGTTCTTTGAAGTGTAGGGAGACACTATGATATTGAAATCCTTTTTTAATGTTAGCCAGGTGTTCCGATATACGCACTCGCAAGAGTCGTTTAGTTCTCCCCACATAATACAACCCACATGGGCACCATAGTAAATAAACCACAAAGGATGAATTGCATGTGATGAACTGTTCAATCTCAAAAACATCACCATCCTTATTCGTAAAACTAGTGGTTCCTCTGTTGTCTGTTTTCACTGTCCTACAACAGATGCATTTACGACATGAATAAAAACCTTTAAAGTTTTTATTCAGATCTAGGCGTTTGGGTGGATCAATAATTTTTTGTACCACCCGATCGCCAAAATTTGGTGCCCTCCTATAGATGAACTTGGGGTTTTCTGATAAAATTTTGCATAGATGTCTGTCTCTGCACACAATGTGCCAATATTTGCGAAAAATCTCCTCTACCTCTTTATACTGATAATGAAAATCAGAAATAAAACCTAGCTGAAATTAAATTAGTAGTGACACCATCCTCCTTCTTCTTCAAACATTGTGTCCTAGGAATTTGTGCTACCTCACTAATGATATTCTTAATTGTATCATCCTTATATCCTTTCTCCACAAACTTATCTCCCAGAATATTGGCCTGTATATAATAATCATCTGTTGATGTGCAGTTACGACGAATCCTTAGCATTTGACCTTTCGGAATATTTTTAATCCAAGATGGATGATGTCCACTACCAATGGCCAAATAGCTATTCCGATCAGCCGGCTTAAAGTAAGCCTTGGTATTGATCCTGCTATCGGATTTCATAATCGTAAGATCCAGAAAATTAACCTCCTCCTCACTAATAACATAGTCTAAAACTATATTATTAGTGTTATTGTTCAGATGTCTTATGAATTCTTCAACTGACTGTCTGGAACCTTCCCAGACAAACAGGAGATCATCAATAAATCTTCTGTAGAGTTTCAACTCTGGTCTAAGCACATTGAAGACATGTCTGTCCTCCCATTCTGCCATAAATAGGTTGGCGAGGCTGGGGGCAAACTTGGCTCCCATAGCCACGCCAACTTGCCGGGAAAAAAACTGATTATAAAACCAAAAATAATTGTGGGCCATACATAATTTATACTTTGCCCAAGATTCATAAAAATGTTGAGAACCCCCCAGCGCGCCCAATTGTAAATGGGATAGGCTCCATTACTGCAAGGTTGGGAGAATACCTTGACCGGTTTCTCCAGCCAAGTGTTAAAATCACGAGAGCTTATCTGAAAGACACTAGTGATCTTTTACGATTGCTTGATGGGGTGGAGCTTAAACCAGATGTTTCCACTTTTTTGGTAACCGCTGATGTGAGCTCGTTGTATACCATTATACAGCATGATGACGCCTTATTGGCGCTGAATTGGGCCCTTTGTAAACGGGAAGACATATCACATCTACAAAAATCTTTTTTGGGCAAGGTTTTGGATTTCTGTATGGCCCACAATTATTTTTGGTTTTATAATCATTTTTTTTCCCAGCAAGTTGGCGTGGCTATGGGAGCCAAGTTTGCCCCCAGCCTCGCCAACCTATTTATGGCGGAATGGGAGGACAGACATGTCTTCAATGTGCTTAGACCAGAGTTTAAACTCTACAGAAGATTTATTGATGATCTCCTGTTTGTCTGGGAAGGTTCCAGACAGTCAGTTGAAGAATTCATAAGACATCTGAACAATAACACTAATAATATAGTTTTAGACTATGTTATTAGTGAGGAGGAGGTTAATTTTCTGGATCTTACGATTATGAAATCCAATAGCAGGATCAGTACCAAGGCTTACTTTAAGCCGACTGATCGGAATAGCTATTTGGCCATTGGTAGTGGACATCATCCATCTTGGATTAAAAATATTCCGAAAGGTCAAATGCTAAGGATTCGTCGTAACTGCACATCAACAGATGATTATTATATACAGGCCAATATTCTGGGAGATAAGTTTGTGGAGAAAGGATATAAGAATGATACAATTAAGAATATCATTAGTGAGGTAGCACAAATTCCTAGGACACAATGTTTGAAGAAGAAGGAGGATGGTGTCACTAATAAATCATTTCAGCTAGGTTTTATTTCTGATTTTCATTATCAGTATAAAGAGGTAGAGGAGATTTTTCGCAAATATTGGCACATTGTTTGCAGAGACAGACATCTATGCAAAATTTTATCAGAAAACCCCAAGTTCATCTATAGGAGGGCACCAAATTTTGGCGATCGGGTGGTACAAAAAATTCTTGATCCACCCAAACGCCTAGATCTGAATAAAAACTTTAAAGGTTTTTATTCATGTCGTAAATGCATCTGTTGTAGGACAGTGAAAACAGACAACAGAGGAACCACTAGTTTTACGAATAAGGATGGTGATGTTTTTGAGATTGAACAGTTCATCACATGCAATTCATCCTTTGTGGTTTATTTACTATGGTGCCCATGTGGGTTGTATTATGTGGGGAGAACTAAACGACTCTTGCGAGTGCGTATATCGGAACACCTGGCTAACATTAAAAAAGGATTTCGATATCATAGTGCCTCCCTACACTTCAAAGAAAAGCATAGTCAGGACCCTACCCTTTTACAGTTTTGTGGTATTGACTGCACACACCCTGCTTGGAGAGGTTCGAATCGAGTTAGGGAGCTCTCTCAGAGAGAAACCAAATGGATTTTCCTTTTAAGGAGCCTCCATCCGAGAGGGTTAAATATCGAACTCGATTTAAACTGTTTTATCAGTAATTTTTAGATTTTTTTTTAGAAACATTTTCTCTTATACAATGATGTATGTCCATAGTGTGCATTTATGAGGATGCATGTAATGTGTCTATGCATGCACACACATGTAAATTGAGACAAGGTGGACATTGATCTATTATAGCCTATATAATAGACTAGTTTTAGTCGTACAGATATATATTTTACTATACATGTAATTTAATTTTCATTATATACATGTATTTTTTTTTTTTAACAAGAAGAATATACATGTATTTTTAGTTGGTATTTTAGTTAACCTTCATATCTTGATCAGCCTCGCACTAACATGTGAGGTTGTTATATTAGTCTACTTTGTGACTTAATTCTCTGATATCTGGTGAACGATAGTTATAATTGATCTTTCCACATATATTATTCAAATTTTTCCGCATATATTATTCTAATATAATATTCTCCTGTTTTAATTCCATATATATTCAAAGGTGCTGAGTACTCTGGCGCCAATTTGAGTATAAAAAGTTTTTTTATTGTTTATTATAGAAGTGACACTTATTGGTGTTTGATATACACAACATTTAAACTGAATAGTACCTGCAGCGTATATAAATTAGAGATTAGATGCAGATCGCAGTATGTTATTTATACTTGTCCTCCATGTTTGTGATTGTGGGGGTCATGCCCGATGTATTGCGCTCATGGGGATGGGAAATACGCACATGCCCAGCAGGTAATACGACCGTAACCAATCACGGTCGGAGTATAAAGAGGGAGGTGTAAGTGTGTGTAGCTCACCCCATTGGAAGAAGTCTTATGACGAAACTAGTCTGGGAGGAGCTACACGACAGTCACCTGGTGTGCAGCGTTCGGATCTTTCGACCACTCGTCGAATATACAGTTTGGTGTTTGGGCGGGAGTCTGCGGTGATTCGATTGCAGTGGAGAGGCAAGCGTACATGAAGGAGGGTGAGACATACATGCTTATATGGTCCGCCGAGACCGCAATACATTGCGGCAGCCTACTATAAACTTGCCTGGCGTTTGGAAATGTTTGCTTTGAAGTGCCCAATTTGATCTGTCTAAATGTGAGTGTAACCATTGATGGTCACTTGAGCTGTGTTATTTTAATTAAAAGTTTTGATATACTTCACTATTGGAAGCATTTGTTTTTTCATGTGGGAGACTTGACTGACCTAATTTCATAATTTTGGAATCGTTTGTGATACCCTGGGGGGTAATCAAGCTGATTAGCCAAGCATGAGAGTGCGAGGCATATTCTTGTGGTGAGTGCAAGTCCTTAGGGAGTGGAATCACTGAGCACATTGGTGGGGTGAAGGTTGTCAAGATAACACAAGATAGTTTTATTTGTCATCATCTTCATTTGAAGTCACTTTTGGATGCACTTTTTATGGACTTATTTTGTGCACTTTTTTATGGATTCATTTTCAGTTAAACACTTTATATCAATTGTTTTAAATCACTGTTATGAACGTTATGGACACTTGATGAGTTTATTGTATGCACATTTCTTTACAGGGTGTATATTTATGAACATTCGCATTTATGCACTATCTCACGGAGTGTATATGGTTTAAATTTAGATTTGCGTTGTAAGACACTGAGCGCTACTATTTTGGTTATTCAAAATTATTTTTCACGTTTTATTTTTTAAAGTAGCAGCTGATAGGGTAATTCAGTCTGAATTTATCAGACGTTTCTCCATGGCGCAGTGGAGTGTGTTAAGGAAAGGGGGCAGTTTATTCTTTAGTACACTGTTATTTTAATAGCAGAAGTTGACCAAAGGGTGGCGGTAAAGAGCAAAAAAAACACGTGATGTTGGGAAAGTTTTGGTAAAGTTTGCAGAAAAGTCCTGCCGTGTGTATGCTATGGGTGTGCCCGAACAACTCCCTTCGGACAAAAATCCGCTGAAAGGTTTGTTAGAAGTCCAACCGTGTGTACGAGGCTTAAGAATTGATGCTGGTTTGACGCCAAAGGGTAATCACACAAAATATTGATTTGATTTAGATTTTTCTTCTGTTCGCTCACTTCGCATTTTCGGAAATTGATAAAAATAAACAATTAAATTATATTTTTGAAAGAAATCTTACTTTACAGCATTTCTTTCCAGTTCTTCTCATCAGCTAGAACATTGAAGTTTTCTCATGTCCTGTCTTACGTAATTTTTAAAATATTTTTCTAAACATGCTGTAGGTTTGGGGTGATCAGACTCCAGCGGTAGGTTAATTTTTTAGTGAGTACGCCAGTCCAGAACTGAATTTTTAAGGGCCTGGTAGCCCACTTTTATTTAAAAGCACAAAAAGTTCACAAATACATCAGTAGCCCTCACAGGGGGGTTCCACCATTATTGTATCTTGCATACTCAAAACTTTAGCCTCCTGGCTTTCATTCTTGCCCTCCGGCTGTTTCAGGCCTTTAGCCCAGGCCTTAGGTCAGCTCCTCAGAACAAACAGAGTTTCCTAGAGTTAAGCTCTCTCCTAGCTTACTCCTGATCAACACCTTGTTGCTCAATCTTCAATGACATCTGCCTCCTGCAGACATGCATACTTTGGCTGCACCCATGCAGCGTCTGACTCCTCTCAAAAGGGATGGGAGTCCACCTGACTCCCCAGGCACAGACTTCCTGTCTGTTGGGCGGAGCCCTGAGCCATAGTCAGGTCAGAACTAAATAGCCCAACACACAGCTGTGCAATCAGGGTGTCTTTCCCTACAAAATCTGGCGTAAATCAACAATATTTAGGGTCGCACGGGGTCCCACCGCCACAATGCATTTTACTGAGTAAACAGGTATGCATTTAGTTTTTATAAATAGATGTTACATACCAAACCTGTCACCAAATAATCCATAAAATACGTTGAAGGGATATATGAATCTTAAATAAAATCTCTTTTTTTGGGGGGGGGTTACCCTGTTTGCCTATGACATTGATCACCAGGATTAAATGACATCTCTCACATATTATCCAGTGCAACATCCTTCTTGGATGGAGACCAATATATTTTGAACAAGTTTATACCTTAGCTTGGATCACTCGGATCACTTGGATCACTCAGATGTCTGTAATTAAATACACGATTACTTCCAAACTATGTACCTTACTCAGTTAGAACACCACATGATAACTCTTCTGTAATCTTCCTTCTGTTTTCTTTATTTTTTTTTTGCAATCTTAATTATTTGGAGTTTCCATAGATTTTTTTTTTTTTATCATTTTATTACTTTGGTCAATTCTGACACTGCCAACATGGTAAAATGTTACACAGAATCCCTGTAGTAGATTGGGACCACTTTGGCTCCAGCAACATTACCCCAGTATTATTTTGGTAATATGGCTATGGTATGGGGACTTTGGTTTCTTTTTATATAACAGTGTTTCTCAACTCCATGGAAGAGGGCAGAACCTGTTGTTCCCTGGCCGCGTTAAACACTGTCAGTAGTTTCGGGAGAAGGATACCAGCATATTGCCTGTACACCTCCACAGGAAGCCCATCCGCCCCTGGGGCCTTACCGTTGGGGAATGCAGCCACCGCCGTCTGCAACTCCTCCAAGGTAAAGGGAGCATCCAATGCCCTTCTCTGGTCTGCCGTAAGTTGTGGGAAGACAATGCCCTGTAAGTAGGTCAGAAGTTCCTGCTGGGTGAACTGTTCTGTTGGGAGATAGAGGGTCTCATAAAATCTGGCCAATTCTGCCAAGATTAGGTCAGGAGAATTCACGATCTTACCCTCTGGCGTTTTGATAGCCCCAATAGTGGGGGCACGTTGTTGAGAGTTAGCTATCCTGGCCAATAAACGCCCCATGCTCTCCCCCTCCTCAAAGAAAGCTAACTTAGAAAAAAACTGTTTTTTTTCTGCCGTGGAGGACAACAGCCGCTCATAAGCTGATTGAGCTGACTGCCATGCCTCCCTGGCAGAATCCGTGGGGGTTTGAACAAATTTCTCCTCTAGTTTTTCAAGGTCCTCTCTGAGCCCAGAAGAGCCTTATTCATTTCAGAGATAAGTAGCCCCCTCAGATATGCCTTAAAGGCATCCCACTGTGACACCGGAGAGTCAGCAAAGTCCCTGCCAGCCAGAAAGTCCCCCATGCTCAGCTCCATCCCCTCATGAGTCAAAAATAGTTTAAGCCAAAAGGCATTGAACTTCCACGGAGCCCTCAGAAGGGTGGAAGGGGGGGAGACAATCAAAGTGATCACTAGATGTGAGTGATCTGACACACTACGGGTGTAACGACACCCCCAAATATGAAAGGGGTTAACGCCGTTTTAGATATCTTCCCTCTCCTGGACACACATTTGCTGTCGATCCTCCACAGTCAGACGACCACTTCCCATAGGAATTAATCCTTCCAAAAGAACGAGACGCACTCTGTATCTTTCCAGGATAGACTGACATTTATTGAGAAACACTGTAACTTTTTATACACTCAACCAATACTGCATTAATCTAAATGAACAATGGTCCAGCTCCACCCACAACATAACAAGACCCAATACACATTATTTTGACACCTCTTAGACGACAACAGGTTAGCTTTTGTTTCCCAATCCACATTATCAAACGACTTCACATAATGAAAGGATCTGTAGCATACACAAGCAGGCAGGTGACTCATCAGCATCTCTTCAATTAACCTGTCTGTCTGCTAGTTCCACAACCTATAATTATAGGCTTAATTCCCAGTATCAAAAGACTTTACACAATATAAACATAACGAGCTCCCTTATAATTACAGACTTAATTACCACAAGCCACACTAGACAGTAGAATGTAAATCACCCCCCTCAAGTATTACATAAACAACCCACACACAGTATATATCCAATCTATATACAATATATATACTGCATTGAATCTGATTATCACAGATCATAGTGGGGTTCTCATTCACCCTGTGCCCCAAGTGAGACACAGGGTGGTTTACACATAAGAGGCATTGGGGAAGCTGAAGCAAGGGTATCTCATACTTTCTAAGAGCTTCTGGGTTCCCCGGGCCTTCCCGTTACAATGGGGCTTATACAGAACATCAGAGACAGATGGGAGCACAGCAGGGTTACCAACAGCCAGGTCAATTCTGGATAGCGTCCCATGGGTTTTGGAGAAGCAGGAGCACTGTTTATCCAAAGGGTACCTGTACCTCCATATATCAATCCAACCCAGCTCATTGAGTAGTCTCAGCAATGGAGACTCCCTCGATGCGGCAGAGACCCCAGTACAGGGGTGTCTGTCCATAGAGGGACTCAACCAGCAATTAAAGTCCCCCACAATCAGTAGCGGGAGATCCGGCCGGCCCTCCAAGTAGGCCAGCAGTTGCCGGAGCACCGCCACCGTAAACGGCGGGGGTATATACACACAGGCCAATATACAGTACATTTTACCCACCCGGCAATGTAAAAATATAAACCGATCCTCAGCATCTATACATACATCAATTTCCTGGAAATCAACAGAGGCATGTATCATAACACTCACACCCCTAGAGTACGAGGTGTGCGTGGAATGGTAGGCCTTACCCACCCATGTATATTTAAGACAGCATTGCGTTTCAGTAGTTAGATGCGTTTCTTGCATACATAAAATCATAGGGTGATATTTCTTAAGACAGGAGGATACCATCATGCGCTTAAGTGGGGAGCCTAAGCCCCTCACGTTCCAAGAAACAATCGGTAATTCAGCCATTGGGGCAGAGTAAACATAATCTTAATGGAGGGTGGGACACCCTCACAGCGTCCAAAGAGAAGTACAGGAAAACCGGGGGGCTGCGGGTAGGCAGACCCAGGGGTCCCCCGCCGCAGAAGTGCACAGGACACCATAATAGCAAGGGCATGCCCCCCTCAAGAGGTGTAAATTTAGGGCAGACAGCAAAAGTTCCGGTGTAGTCCAGGAATGCAGAATTACAGTTCCAAAATGTAGCAGTAAGTAACCATTGATCTCGGTAAAGGGATATTAAATGCAAAAAAACAAAGAGCCAGACCGTCAACAGGACGATCCCACATATGTCATCTGGAAGCAAAAAACAATAAACTGGTCTTGAAATAACATAGATCCAGGCCGCCAACAGAGCAGGCCCTATAACTCCAACAAGGAGCAAAAACCAATAAGGCACTTTTGTTCTACGGCTTGCGTAGAGAAATCACATTTTTCTTGCAACTTTACAAGATAGCTCAAGTTCACATACAAAAATAATGTCTCCCAGCAGAACAAAATAGAGAAGGGGGGTAGAAAATGAACACGGTGAGCTTTCCATAAAAGAACATTCAGGTAATGCAATAGAAATACGGTGCTGCGCCTTGCAGTATCTGCCATGAGATCAGACACCTTCCTCCTCCCTGTCTCGGTGTCGCAAGGCCTCTTCAGTGTTTCTCAACTCCAGTCCTCAAGGCGCTCCAGCAGGTCATGTTTTCAGGATTTCCCTCAGATGAAACGGATGTGGTAATTACTAAGGCAGTGAAACTGATCAAATCACCTGTGCAAAATAATGGCAAGCCTGAAAACATGACCTGTTGGGGTGTCTTGAGGACTGGAGTTGAGAAACACTGTTATATACAGTATCATTTATGGAACACTGTTAATATGTCATGCATTCCCCGCCCCCCCCCCCCCCCCATGGTGGCTGATGCTTACTTATGAAATGGCATTTTGTCTCTGGTGCAGTATTTCAGCCTACAATGTCTCTTTTTAAAATGTTGGCTAGGGCCCCATTGGGAAGAACGGCAGCTTACAATTTTTACAACTATGCCTCTTAATTTTAATACCTAAAATATGTGTTAAATTAAAATACATTGTGCATTGCCTTTTAATTTCTGTACCTGAACAATGTGGATTTGCTTCACTCCAGTTCCCAGAAGAAAGACATTGGATATTATCCATTCCATTCAGGGAAAATCCATCAAGACATTCAAAGTGGCAGAGGGATTCAAAACTGAAACTTCCCCAAGGATGGGAACAATTCATATATGTCAATGGTTCATTTAGCAAATGGGGACATTGTACAACTGTAAGAGAATACAGACATATATTTATTAGACATGTGCATTCGTTTTCGTCTTTCAGCTATTTTCGTTATCGTTTTAACAAACGAAAACGAAAGCACAGAATCCGAAAACCGAAAGATCCGACATAAACAAATGCTTTATTTTCGTTTTCGTTGCTACAACAGCTCGATATAGATAGGAGATTCGACATGAGGCTGACAATAACAATCTGTGTCTATCGAACCTGTGGTCGAATGTGCCTAACCTTAACTCTATTAGTCCAAGATTATTCGACATAGGAGAGAAAAGATTCGACATTATAGAGAGAAAAGATTCGACATAGGAGAGAAAAGATTCGACATAGGAGAGAAAAGATTCGACATAGGAGAGAAAAGATTCGACATTATAGAGAGAAAATATTCGACATAGGAGAGAAAAGATTCAACATAGGAGAGAAAAGATTTGTTATTATAGAGAGAAAAGATTCGACATAGAGAGAAAAGATCACTGCTGGAATTGGGTGGGGGAAGTAAAATAAAAATAAAGTTGATGATGAATGTTATTGGCTGATTGTAACCAAAGAGGAGGAGCAGTAAAATAGCTAGAATGACGAAGATTCGACAAAGCATCGAAAGTTAGAAGATTCGACGGTGCAGCAAAACTGTACGACGCTGCAATCGTACATTTCCGGTCAAATGCATCCGCCCATAGGCTATAGAAGAATTCTAATGTTGGTTGACTAGTAATAGTAATGAATAAATATAATTATTACTAGTGTCATACAACATTAGAATTCTTCTATAGCTTGTGGGCGGAACATTCGACCGGAAATGTATGATTGCGGCATCGTACAGTTTCGCTGCTCCGTCGAATCTTCTTTGAACATTCGACAGACACCATAAGCCTTCAATGACAGATTCGACCTTAATTAATTCAGATTTTCGGACGAATGCAATTTCTAACGAAAAACGAAATAAATAAAAACGAATTTCGGGAGTAACTAAATAAATTTATTTTTCGGACGAAAACGAAATTCCGAAACGAAATATTTCAGTGTGCACATGTCTAATATTTATTGGAGTACATTATGTTAAAATGTTATATTTTAAGTGAAACTACATTGGCACTTTCTTTTTTAATTTTGCACCACAAACATACTAAAACGTTTAAAATCCAAATAATTTGAATGATTTAGTCCTTTGTTATCCATCAGGGACAGAGTCCTCCAGCATTTTTATCACAAAGGAGAATGACATGAGAAGGTCAAAGACAATCATAGAAGACCTTTCAGAAAACATATCAATCTCATGTAGACTTCTTTATTTATAGAACAGCAACATTTAAACAGTGCAGCCTTCAGTGTTCTTGAGTGCAATCTGACTCAGGGGCGGATCCAGGGGGGGTCTGCATCTTGATCCTTGGAAGAGTAATACATTCCAAATACAGTTAAAAATACTTAATTCTATATAGTGTTAGCAATGCTTAGCAGCTATATTGTGTTTTTACTGCTGCCTGTGGCAGCACTGACAAGACTTAAGCCTCGTACACACGGTCGGACTTCCATCTGACTTTTCCGTCAATTTTTGTCCGAACGGAGTTGGCTGGGAACACCCATAGCATACACACCACAGGACTTTTCTGCAAACTTTCCCAAAACGTTTTCCAACATCACGTGGTTTTTCTGCTCTTTTCTGCTCTTTACCGCCACCCTTTGGTCAACTTCTGCTATTGTTGGTTGATTTTAACATTATTTGTTTTGTCCATCGGACAAAAGTCCGATGGTTTTCTGTACATACGGTCGGACTTTGCTCCATCGGACTTTTGTTGGCCAAAAGTTTGTCCGTTTGTAGGCCGAACTTTTGTCTGATGAAAACCAAAAAAGTTTGTCCGATGGAGCGTACACACGGTCGGATTTTTTGTCAAACTTGCTCAAAATAAAGTTTGTTGGCAAAAAGTCAGACCGTGTGTACGGGGCTTTACCCTTGCTTCCTGACACTGTCAATGCTGGAAAAAAAATTGGTGGAATAGGTGTCTTAAAGAGGAAATAAACCCTCTTTTCTTAAAAAAAAAAACCCTGAAAGAGAAAGGCATAATGAGCTAGTATGCTATGCATACTAGCTCATTATGTGGCACTTACCTGAGATCGAAAGCCCCCGAAGCACTCCTCGTTCCCCGCCGCCGCATGTGCCCTCTGAGTTTCGCCACTCCGGTGCTGTGACTGGCCGGAGCAGCGATGATGTCACTCCCGCGCATGCGCGTGGGACCGGCACGATCCCCGCACATGCGCGCATTCTCGGCATGTTCCCGGCATTTCCCATTCGAAAACCGGCAGGCTCAGTGCGCCTGCGCCGTTGTTTACGGCGAGCATGCGCCATAGACATCGGTGCAGTCTTTTCTGCA
This sequence comes from Rana muscosa, assembly GCA_029206835.1. Taxonomy (NCBI): domain Eukaryota; kingdom Metazoa; phylum Chordata; class Amphibia; order Anura; family Ranidae; genus Rana; species Rana muscosa. The sequence goes on from CM055120.1 coordinate 223,948,139, forward strand.
AATCTCTTCCCCCCCCCCCCGATACATGCAGCGGTCGTTTTCGGTCCAGGAGCGATCCATGATGAGGGGACGGCCATTGGTTTCTGGCCACCCCCTCGCGATCGCTCCTGGCGAATGAGATGCTTCCCCTGCCTGTGTAATGTAAACACAGGCAGGGGAAGTGATATCATCTCTCCATGCGGCGCTCTATTCGTCCAGAGTGCCGAGGAGAGAAGACATCAGGTTAGTGCACAAACAGTACACTGACACGTAGGTACACATAGGTACACAATCCACCCCCCAGTCACCCCCAGATCACCCCCCAGTCACAGTGTCACCGATTGCAGTGATCATTTATTTACTGATCACTGCAATCAGTGACATTTGTGATAGTAAAAGTGTCAGGGCAGTTAGTGTTAGGTCTCTTTAGGTCCAGGGTAGCCCCCTAACCCCCCGAATAAAGGTTTAACCCCTTGATCGCCCCCCAGTAACCCTTTCACCCCCTATCGCCAGTGTCACTAAGCGATCGTTTTTCTGATCGCTGTATTAGTGTCGCTGGTGCCGCTAGGTAGCCAGTTATTTTTTTAGGTTCGCCGCCAGGTTTTTAGAGCATCTAGTACTGGATATTAAGGGGAACCCTATGCCAGGGTCCCCCTCATAATTCAGGTCTGGTATGGATTTTAAGGGGAACCCCATGCCAAAATTTAAAAAAATGGCGTGGGAGTCCCTCAAAAATGCATACCAGACCCTTATTCGAGCACGCAACCTGGCAGGCCGCAGGAAAAGAGGGGGACGAGAGAGCGCTCCCCCCTCCTGAACCGTACCAGGCCACATACCCTCAACATGGGGAGGATGTCCCCATGTTGATGGGGAAAAGTGCCTCATCCCCACAACCCTTGCCTGGTGGTTATGGGGGCGGGGGGCTTATCGGAATCTGGAATCCCCCCTTAACAAAGGGGACCCCCAGATCCTGGCCCCCTCTATGTGAATTGGTAACGGGGTACATTGTACCCCTACCATTTCACAAAAAAAGTGTAAAAAATTGTAAAAAACACAGGAGACAGCTTGGAACAAGTCCTTTATTAAAAAAACAAAACATAAAAAAATTCCAGCGATGTACATCCATTCTCGAGCGGAGGATACAGAGAAAAAAAAAACGCTGACACAATCTGCCTCCATGGGTGGTTCCCGTCGAATGACACTACACCCGCCGTGACAGCTTTTAAATAGCTGAGGGCGGGGCCACCCGTCACATGCGTGGGTGACCCCGCCCCCTCTGATGCAACAAGGGTTTCCTGTGGCATCAGAGGGGGGTGGGGTCACCCGTACATGTCACTGGGTAACCCTGCAGCGTTTCCTTTTGTTCCTTACACTATATTATATATTTTTTGCCCTTGGTGTACATATTTAATTATCTCCATCCCTATACTCATTGTCACTCACTTCTAATTTATATTTCACCCTTAATAACAGCTGCACTATCAACACACCACCAATAATTAGACCCTATTTGATATTAGTATACCTCTACCTATAATGATTACTATGTGACTTATTCACGTACAAATTCACAGTTTTACTTCAGTATTTTTATTGTTCTAGGTATATGGTGATGTGGCTATATCACTTTATAAGCTATATGGTGGAGCATTCCTCACGGTTATCTATTTCCTACTGGCGTTCCATCTATTTGCCCATGGGGTCACCGCCTCAGCTCCCGGGACTTATGATACGTTTTTCTCCCCTGGCCGGTTTCAGCCCTTGGTGTCCTTCACCCACACATACAGGTTATCTGTAAGTAACAATTGATGATTCAAGGTTATCGTCCAGAGTCTAAGATTTATTCATATTTTCTTCCCTGCCTGTCATCTGGTTAGCCCCTGAGATATTTTACCAATTTATTATAGATAGCGATACTGCATCTGCTCCTGAAGATTGGAGGTATCCATGAAACGCGTTGAGCTATATAGATGCTTTTATGATCATCAAATCAAGAGTGCCACTCAATTTTTTCTTACAATATGCTTTACTGGCCTATACCAATATGTCATGGTTTTGTTACTATTTTGTGTACATGGATTTTTGAGTTTGGTGGTCTTACAGTATTACCATTATTGTGTCATTATTATTAATTTACATCTTATTATGCTACTATGTTACTATATGAATAAATTCAATTACAATTTTATATAATGTGTTTATGCTATGCCATTGTATATATGAAATGACACAATGTTACCAGGTGTATTATATTTTATACTCACCAGCTACTTCATGTTCACATTGCCAAGTCGGTCTCATACTTTATATAAAGTCCCAAACTTTCTCCTTATGCCAATAGCAATTAGGGATGGAGGCACCTGACGTTGGTCTTGGCCTCATATAAAGTCCCAGACCTTTTTCCTTTTATCAAACACGGGAAAAATGTGCCACTTTACAGGCATACTTTAGACACCCCCCAGGTACGAAATTTAAAGGAATCTTTCACTTTTATTGTTTCACTTTAAACATTATTAAAATCACTGCTCCCGAAAAAACTGCAGTTTTTTAAACTTTTTTTTGCATTGATACATGTCCCCTGGGGCAAGACCCAGGTCCCAAAAACAATATTTATGACAATACCATGCATATAAGCCTTTAAAATTAGCACTTTTGATTTCTCCCATAGACTTGAATTTGCCGCGAACACCCCAAATTGTTCGCTATTCGGCAAACAGGCGAACACCCGATGTTCGAGTCGAACTTACGTTCGACTCGAACATCGGGCTCATCCCTATTGCACACAGGTGGACATCATTTCACTAATTATGTGACTTCTGGAGGTAATTGGTTGCAGCAGAGCTTAAAGGGGGCATAACAAAGGGGGTGAATACATACACACATGCCAATTATCAGGTTTTTTTCCTGAAAAATAGTTTTATGTATATATTTTTCTAATTTTACTTCACCAACTTAGACTAGTGTGTTCTGATCCATCACATATAATTCAGATAAAAAAAACATTGAACTAAAGGCTGTAATGTAACAAAATAGGTAAAAAGCCAAGGGGGGTGAATACTTTTGCAAGGCACTGTATATAAAATATTGCAGTCTAGCAATAGAGATCAATGAAGAAGCTCAAGTTGGTTGCAGGTTGCATGTGATATTAAAGTGGTTGTAAACCCACTTGTTGGACTTCTACCTATAGGTAAGCCTACAATAAGGCTTACCTATAGGTAGTGGAAATATCTCCTAAACGTGCGCCGTTTAGGAGATATTTCACTTGTAGTCCACCAAAAATCTTCACTGCGCATGCGTGGGGAAGAAACAAAAGTAAGTGGCGTTTCTTCCCCAGCCTGTCCAATGAACTGCGGCTCCCGTGCGCACGTCACACGGCTCCAGCGAATCACAGCGCCGGAGTCAGCGGCCCGGAAAGAAGAGGGGACAGGAGATGGACGCTGCCCACTGTGGGGACATCCCTGAATTCTTTTGCAGGTAAGTGGCACATAATGGGCTAGTATGCGATGCATACTAGCCCATTATGCTTTTCATTTGCAGCGGACAAAAGAGGAAGTAAAACCCATTAGGGTTTACTTCCTCTTTAATACTCAACAGCAATGACGCAGTTAGGAAATAGGCTCTCGATTAGCCTCTGTGGACATGGGAAAAATGTGAAAGAGGCACTGATTTCACTGGTGGCAGAGTAATAATATAAAAAGAAAGGCACATTTATTATGAATAGGAATGGCTACAGATGAAATAAAACTTGATTAAAGGGATTATGTCACCAGTCTTCACTTAAATAACTTTTGCAGAAGTTGGAGTCAACAAATGCTAACAGGCATCTTCCCATTTTCTTTACTTTTTTATTTCTGATGTTCTGAGCAAAGCAAAATTTGCAGGAAGTTTTATTTTTGGTGTATTATATTATCATATGAGGCTTATTAGAAGAAAAAAATGCTGAAACAGCAACTTCTATGTATTTTAATGCCATTTGTGGTTTCCTCTGCAAATAACAAATAAATATACCAAAATGTATTTGTAGTTTTTCCTGTTGTATATAAGGGCTCATTCACACTAAAATGCAGTGCAGGAAACCCACTTTCCAGTGCGTTTTGACACACCACATTCCAATCACACTGCCCTTGCGATCTGCAGCGGGTTTCGGTGCAAAGGTAATGACACCTCAAATGCAGGTCGCAAATTCGGTGCGTTTGCCCTGATGTGATATGGTTGCTGTGCATTTCAAAAAGTAGTGCATGCACTACTTTTTTAGTCCAATCGAAATGAATGGGCTAAAATCACACTGCGGAACTTCATGTGAATTGCACAGGAACCACACAGCATTTCTGGGCAATACCAATGCAGTTACTAGTGTGAATGGGCCCTAAAAAACAAACAAATAGCAAAATATACCAAAAACAAACAGGAAAAAAACACAAAGGACAGGCCAAGAAACTGTTAAAAACATTTGTACTTATTTTTTGAGGTATTTGTTTTTTTACTTACAAGTTAACATCCACAAATGCTCTAAAAGTAAGTAAGTGAGTGAGGAAAAACCTTTTTTAGTTTTCGGGGAGGTTTATTGTTATGTGAAGTCATTTACACCTTAGGAAAAGAAAAACTGAGTACAAATTGCCACTAATGCACTTTTAACACTAGGGAATGTTTGTGTTACTGTTTCTTCAAATGTTTAATTTGGAAGCCTTAAATAACATAATACACCATAACATGTAAAAAAATAAAAAAAAAATAAAGTACATAGAATTGATATGAATGGGATTGATTACCTATAAACTCATTCAGATTTAGTAAAAAGGTAAAATTAGTTCCTAAAAATCAGAGCAGGTCAAATGAGGACAATGGTAATTCCCAAATGTACTCACTTAACAGCTGAGTTCTTTGAATTGATCCATTCATATGCTAGGCAGAAGGTTCAGTGATGGGGTGTGAGAAGGTTGGTGGGTTTCTGTCAGAGCCAAAAAGGCCAACAATGTGTACATCACACAACTATTAGGCCTCATGCCCACGGGCGTTTTTTCAGCCGCGTTTTTGAGCGTTTTTTACAGCTTAAAAACGCCTGTCCATGTTAGTCTATAGCTTCATGTCCACCTAGGCGTTTTTGAGCTGTAAAGAGCATAGGCGTTTGTAAGCTGTAAAAAAAACCCAGGGCCAGTGCGTTCCTCAGCGTCAGAATTAGGCAGAAAAAAACGCGAGCGTCAAAAAACGCGCAAAAACGCGCACTAACACGCACTAACGCGCAAAAAACGCGCACTAACGCGCGGTCGCGTTTTTAGCTCCGACGTTTTTTTTTATTTTTTTTTATTTTTCAAAAAAAAAAAAAAAATATTTACAATAACATGGACAGGCGTTTTTAAGCTGCAAAAAACGCAGCTGTAAAAACGCCAGTGGGCATGAGGCCTTATCAAAAAACAGCACCTGACCTGGCTTTAGCAACAAGATAAAGCGTTGATATAGAGCGATCAGGTTATTTTATGTTATCTGCTAATAGAGGTAACTTCAAATAGCAGTCAAGTTTTTTTTTTTTTTTTCAGCTTTCTGCGGAATAAGAAAGCAACATTGGCAACATTTCAGCAGACCTAATTTAGTTGCAAAATCAAGTTTGCTGAAATTCACCTCATATAGAGAATCCTACAGAAGGCAAAGATTTCCCCCAGTTTGAGAGATGGAGGAGCAGGAGCACAGACACAGGATAGCTAGGTATTAACCGAACCCCTCAGAAGTATTGAACTGCTATACTGCTTTGCTCAATACATCACAAATAAAAAATAAAAAACCCTTTAATTTAAACCTTTGCAGCAGTATGGAGTAACAAAGAACCTTTGTTACTCCATACTGCTGCAAAGGTTTCAATTAAAGAGTAATTGATCTTCCACTTTAAGTGTTGCAAGATGCCTTCTTCATCTAGAATTCACTACACATTATAGCTCTATATACTGTGCATTTATTATGTATCCTCGAGCACCTCTAATGCTGTAATCAAATTTCACTTATTGGAGTATGTGTTCATCATTATCTCTAAAACACAGTTATTATAACAGTTATTTTAACTACTTTAATTAACTACAGTAGGTGCCGCCGATATTGTGTTAATCTCGCCGCTTCCAGCGGCGAGATTGACACCCTACGAGCTCCGTCGCGAGAGCCAGCGCCGAGCTGTCTCGTCATCGGGAAAGGAAAAATTTTCCTCTTACGATGAGCGACACGCATTGCCAGTAGACGGAGATCCGACGTGGATTCCCGCCAATACCAGGCACTGTGTTTGGTATGAATCCTGAGCGGGAACTCCACGCCAATTTTTAAATAAAAAACCGGCATGGGTTCCCCCTCCAGGAGCATACCAGGCCCTTGGGTCTGGTCTGGATTTGAAGGGGACTCCAGACCAGACCCAAGGGCCTGGTATGCTCCTGGAGGGGGAACCCATGCCGGTTTTTTATTTAAAAATTGGTGTGGAGTTCCCGCTCAGGATTCATACCAAACACAGTGCCTGGTATTGGCGGGAATCCACGTCGGATCCCCGTTCAATACAGTGCCGCGTCTCCTCGCTATTGCAGCGAGCGCGAGATGTGTCGCCACCCTGTCGCCGAGATGTCGGCACCCCTGTCGCCGAGAATCTCCTTGATAGGATCGCAATGAATATACAATGTCGGCGGCACCTACTGTACTACTACTTATAACTGCTTGGAATAGACTTCTAGCAGAGGTAGTGAGTCAGTCAACAGTATGTGGATTCAAATATGCTTGAGACAAATATAGACCTATATTAAGACAAAAAAGTTAACAAAAAAAACAAAAATGTATACATTTAAAAAAAAAAAAATTAAAATGAGACAGACTCGGTGGGCCACTTGATTTTTTTTCTGTGTCACGCTATGTTTCTATGTTTTAATAAAAGATCCTCACCATGCTGACACAGATCTCCATAAAATCCTGCACGACAAGCACAGCTGAAGTTGTTGATTGTCTCAATGCATTCGCCATGGCCACTGCATGATGTACTATTGCATGATGCTGGCAAGAAAAAAAAAAACATAAAATTTAAATATAATTTAGTCTCAGACCTGCATGTTTCAATAAGACCATTAACACTGTATACCTAGCCTCTTGCTCATGGTGCTGCTAGGATCTTGTACTTAAATAGCTTCTGAGGATCTAGGGAAGCACAGCAGTTTCAGAATGGGAGAGAGAGTTTTCCTAAGCTAGAGCATATACCAAGTTAGCAGGGTTTTACCAATGCAAATATAAGAGGAAGAAACCACGTAGTCTTCACTGTGAAATAAAAAAGTGAGTGTATTTCTTCAGAGAAAATAACCAGAAATATTGTACGGTCATGATGAACACTATGTAAGCATCTTTATAAGGCTGCAGAGTGCATGACTGGGCAGGTTTTATCAACAAATGAAAATTTGATTACCGTATATACTCGAGTATAAGCCGAGTTTTTCAGCCCTTTTTTTAGGGCTGAAAGTATACCCCTCGGCTTAAACTCGAGTCAGTACCTGAAAATCGTGAAATTACGAGGCCGGCATCTATTGTTTAAATCTAGCGCCTTTCTCCCTGTCCCTTCCGCGATAGGCATTTCCAGCAAACACTATCACGGAGGTCCTCTAGTCCAACGTCCGTGATTGGCGGAGCACTGAACACAGTGCCTGCTGGGAAACGGAGTCGGAGAATGAGAGGACCTCCGTGATAGGCGCAACACTCAACACAGTGTTTGCTGGAAACGCCTATCACGGAAGGGACAGGGAGAACGGCGCGAGATTTGAACAATGGACGCCGGCCGCGGAATTACAAGATTTTGAGGTACACTGACTCGGGCACAGGGAGGCTGCAATGGACACAGTAAGAGGGCACAGTGAGGTGGCAGTGAGGTGGCACAGTGAGATGGCAATGGGCACAGTAAGGGGGCACAGTGAGGTGACAATGGGCACAGTGAGGTGAAAATGGGCAGTGAGGTGGCACAGTGAGATGGCAATGGGCACAGTAAGAGGGGACAGTGAGGTGGCAATGGGCACATTTCCTCCCCTCTGCTTATACTCCAGTCAATATGTTTTCCCAGTTTTTTGTGGTAAAAGTAGGTACCTTGGCTTATACTCGAGTCGGCTTATACTCGAGTATATACGGTAATACTTCAGAGACAATAGCCAGTAATGTTGTACTGACTATTTGCACTGTATGTAAGCAGCTATAGTAGGCCACAGTATAAGAGGGATGGACCATGTAGGTTTTAATTAAGAAATCAAGTTAGAGCATATTATTTTACATAAAATTATTGTGCAGACTCAATGCCCGTTAAATAAACAGCTTTAGTAGACTGCAATTTCAGAGGTAGACATCAGTCAGGTTTTAATGAAGAAATTAAAATTAGAGTGTACTTTGACAGCAAAAATAAAAGTCATAAAAATGTTAGACTTGATGCACGCTATGTAAGCAGATTTAGGAGGCGACAGTTTCGCATGGAGACAGCAGGTACGTTTTAATATAAAAAAACAACATTAGAAATTTTTATTTCACGCAAAAGTCAAAACTATTGTACAGACTTGATGCACACTATGTAAGCAGCTTTATTGGACCACAGTTTCTAAGGTAGACACCAGGCAGCTTTTAATCAAGAAATAAAAATGTTATGGTTTTATTTCAAAGGTAAAGCCACGAAATTTGAATAGTCAATGCAAGCTATGCAAGCAGTTTTAGTAGGCCTCCATTTTTGAGGGAGAAATCAACATGATAGTAAATTATTTCACAGAAAAAACTGGATGCACACTATCTAATTGGCTTTAGTAGGGCAAGGTTTTAGAGGTAGAAACCAGGCAAGTTTTATTCAGGAAATTAAAGAGAGTGTTATCTCAGAAAAAAAAATCATGAAAAAATATGCAGACTCAATGCACATTATAAAGAAGCTTTAGTAGGTCACAGCTTCAGAGGGAGAATCTGGGCAGGTTTTAATCAAGGAATAAAACTTCGGAGTGTTTTATTTCACAGAAAAAAAAAGCCACAAAAATTGTATATGCGATCCACACTATTTAAAGTGGTTGTAAACCCTTACAATCCACTTTTCCTGGTGCCTCCATGGCAGCATACCTGTGACAAGCTCCCCCACGGCTCCTCCCTCAGGACTAGTGAATATTATAAAAGAGTTGATTAGCACAGCCCCAGTGTTCTGCTTCGCGTTATTGAACTGTTGTATAACACTAGTCAGACAGCTTAACAATAATTCAGAAGTCAAGAAACGGGAGACATCAAATCTGTATGTATTCTTTTTCCGAATAACTTTGTAAAACTACAACATAAGCATAAACAAACATATGTGTCAGTACATTAAAACATTATACAGCAGCCTCACTCTACCAGTGAAAGTACTCACAGACAATTCCACCATTAGTCCAAGAATAGACAGGAGCTCTTCTACATGCAGTCTGCTTGGATCAGAGAGCAGACACGAAATGAAGGAAATGCAGTTCCAGGTTAAAGGTTACTGCCTTAACTGTGAAGGAATTCCTTTTCCTGTGACAAAATAATAACTAACTCTGGCCACTAGATGGCAACAATGTCAAACCAACATTGCAATATAATCTGTAACAGCACATAGCACATATTATTATGATGATATGGGCAGAGCACTCCCTGCCTGGCATAATTTATTATGTCATTACATAAATACCACTGCTATGCAGAAAAACATATAAACAAGAAAATGAAATCCTAGCTAGTCCGAGATCAAAACTATAAGGTCAGTTACAGGTCTGAGATAAATTCTGGTGGTCTCATTTTTCACAATCTTGACCTCCACCTTTCTGACCTTGCCATCTCTGCTTGGTAGAGCATTGACAATAAGTCCTACGGGCCACTCATTTCTGCTCTCTTGGTTGTCCTTTAACAGAACAACATCACCCACTTTTACATTTGGGCGATCCTCAGTCCATTTCCTGCGGCGTTGCAAATTTGACAGATACTCCCTCTTCCATCTTTTCCAAAAGGTGTCTGCCAAGCATTGTACTTGTTTCCATTGTTTTGCATGAACTTGTGTTGTACTTATGGATCCAGATGGAGCAGGCAAAGAGTTCACCTTTTGAGTCAACAACATTGCTGGGGTAAGGACCATAGGAGTATCTGGGTCTGAAGACACAGGAACTATAGGCCTGGCATTCATAATAGCTGAAACCTCTGCCATAAAGGTGCTTAACGTCTCATGGGTCAAGTGAGCAGGTTTGGTTTGTAGCAACATAGCATCCAAGATTCATCTAGCAATACCTATAAGTCTCTCCCAGACACCACCCATATGTGAGGAGTGTGGAGGATTAAAAACCCATGTACATCCTCTGTCTTGTAGAAAGTCTTGTAATTGTGATTCACTGTCACAAATGTTAAGTTCTTTGCAGGCTCCCACAAAGTTTGTTCCTCTGTCAGAACGGAGCAGTTTTGCTGGGCCACGAATTGAGAAGAATCTCCTCAAAGCGTTAATAAAGCTTGATGTTGACATGGCTTCAAGTAGCTCTATGTGTACAGCTCGGGTAGACAAACAAGTAAAAAGGACTGCCCATCGTTTACTGTCTGCACTGCCTCCTCTAGTGCGACGGGTTAAAACAGACCATGGACCAAATATATCTAAGCCCACATTGGTGAAAGGTGGTTGAGCAATTACTCTGTCCTCTGGTAGCTCTGCCATCCTTTGATTTTGTAATCTTCCCCGCAGCTTGCGACAGATGACACATTTGTGTATAGCAGCTGATACCAAGCGTTTGCCACCAAGAATCCAGAAACCTGCGGATCTAATTGCACCTTCTGTGATGTGTCGCCCTTGGTGAACTACTTGTTCGTGATGGTACCTAACAAGCAGTGCTGCAATGTGGTGATCATAAGGTATGATGACAGGCTGTTTCTGCAGGGGAAGGGTGTCTGTACTCAAGCAAAGATCTTTAAGGTCTTTAGCCCTGTCTGCTACAGGGAAGGCTTCCATTACTTTTTGGCTGTTGGAAACAATTTTATGAAGACGCAGGTTGGATTCTGCCAGCATTTGCTTTGCTTTACTAAGGATAGAAATTGCCTCTTCAGGTGTGCTAGTAGAAACGAGTCCATCATCTACATAAAAATGTCTCAATACAAAATGTTTGGCCTCTTGTCCATAGCACTCTGCATTTTTCTGAGCAGCCTTTTGCATGCAGTATATAGCGACAGCAGGAGAAGGGCTATTACCAAATACGTGTACTTTCAATCTGTACTCGACAATTTCTTTGTCTATGTCATGGTCTTTGTACCAGAGAAAACGTAGAAAGTCTCTGTGATCTTCTCTTACAAGAAAGCAGTAAAACATTTGTTGCACATCTGCTGTGAAGGCAACGGGCTCTTTTCTGAAACGCATGAGGACACCTAGCAAAGTATTGTTTAGGTCAGGGCCACTCAACAGTACATCATTTAAAGAGACTCCTTTATACTCTGCGCTGGAATCAAAAACTATTCTTATTTGGTTGAGTTTGTGTGGATGGTAAACACCAAACATTGGTAGATACCAGTGTTCCCTGTCTGCTTCAAGTGGTCCTGCAACTTCAGCGTGATTGTTGTCTAGCATCCCTTTAATGAATTCAGTGAAATCTCTTTTCACTTCTGGCCTTCTCTGCAGAGTTTTGCTGAGTGAATGCAGACGCTTCATGGCTTGCTCCCTGTTACTAGGCAAAACACGTCTTGGTGTGCGAAAGGGAAGAGGGGCTACCCAACTGTGATTTTCATCTTGGTAAGCCTCTTTATCCATAATCTGCAAGAAGGTCTGATCCTCTATAGAGAGGGCCTGTTTATCGTCATCTTTAGTTTTCTGGAACACTGTAATCCCTAGATTGTCTGTCTCAATGTTGGAATTGACTTCTTCTTCACCACATAGTGTAGGAGAGTCAAAGAGTTGTGTTGACCTATCAAAGCTTTCCTTGACAACAAAGCTGTTGTGACAGGGACTGAGAAGAGATGTGCGTCCATTTGTTAACACAGACGTCTTCAAAGTGCTGATATTGTCAGGCTGGTGCACTGTTCCCAGGCAAACTTCTCCTACAATGACCCACCCCAGGTCCAGTCTCTGTGCATAGGGGGCATTATAAGGTCCATTGATTTTCTGGCGCACCTTGTGTACCTGAAGGATGTCTCTCCCAAGAAGTAGTAGAGTTGAAACATCTGGCTCAACAGCTGGGATAAGGTGAGCAATTGAGCGGAGGTGAGGGTGGTGTTGGGCTACTTCTGGAGAGGGAATCTCAGTTTTGTCGTCAGGTATCATGCCACACTCTATTAGGGTAGGAAGTGGGAGCTGTACTTTCTTATTGAAGGATTCAATGGTAAAGTCGGAAGCTCTTCTCCCTGTGGTTTCAATTGTCCCCGCACATGTCCTTAGAGTGTATGGAACTGCACTTGCTTTAAGATTAAAGATATCAAAGAATTCTGGCTTTGCAAGGGATCTGTTGCTCTGTTCATCTAGCACTGCATACATTTTCACTGCCCTTTCTCTCTTGCCAGTGGGATACGCAGTCACTAAACAGATTTTCGAGCATGAACGTGCACTCTTGCCTTGTCCACATACTTTAGTGTAATTAGACATCACTGAGGAGAGTGGGGTCTCTTGTTGCTCCCTGCCCTGATCTTTCCCGGGTTCTACAGTCTCTAGTGAGACGTGAGCAGGACCTGGGTGTAGAGCTGCTATATGTCTCTCACTGCCACATTCTGTACATTCTACTTGTATTTTGCAGTCTTTGGCAATGTGATAAGTGGATCCGCAACACTTGAAACAGATGCCGTTCTGTTTAAGGAAGGACATCCGCTCTGCAATGGGTTTGCTTCTAAAGCCTTTGCATTTCTTTAGTGGATGTGGTTTTTTGTGTATCGGGCAATGTCTATCAGGGTTCTCTATGGTGTGTACCTTGTGGATGCTTTGATAGTCTGTGACTTCTGAAGGTACAGTTGTTTTGTGTGTGGATACAGAAGTCCTACCGTGAGGTCTGTGATGTGTCTCAGGTCTGTGCGATTGATTGCTGAAGGCGAAACTAGGATCACTTCGGATTTTCGCTTGCTGTCGGACAAATCTAGAAAACACAGAGAAAGGGGGGAAAGCAACACCATAATCTTCTTTGAATTTACCTCCCACAGACATCCACTTGTCTTGCAGATTTGAGGGTAGTTTCTCTACTATGGGATTGGTGCCTCTAGCTGTATCTAAATATGAAAGTCCTGGCAAGTAGCCATCCTCTTTGGCATATTCTATCTCTAATAGAAGATCACTTAGTTCTTGTAGACACACATTGTCTCTGTAGCCCACCTTGGGAAAGACTTCAAGTTTTTTCAACAGTGCTCCTTCTATTACCTCTGGGGATCCATACGTTTCTTCTAGTCTTTTCCAGGTCATATTGAGTCCTGCTGCAGGGTTGAACAGGTTTGCTCTTCTCATCCTCTTAGCATGCTCTGCTGATTCGGTACCGAGCCATTTTATCATCAAATTAAGTATGTCTGCTGATGAAAAGTTTAGACCTTCAGTTGCATTCAGAAAGGAGGATTTCCATGCCCAATAGTTTTCAGGACAGTCATCAAATTGGAGAAAGCCTGAGCTAATCATTTCTTTGCGGATGAGATATTTGGTGACATCCACTGCACATTGTTGTTCGCCCATGTAATCTATATGTTGAGGTGATGGGAACACTTGTTTTTTGTTCTTAGGGGTTTCTGGTGCTTCCCTCTTGATTTGCTGGCAGCCGCTGACCTCATGTGGTTGATTGGGCCTGCTCAGGGGGCATGTTGATCTCGGTCTGAATTCCTTTGCTTCAGGTTTAAGAGGCTGTTCTTTCGCATGCGCATCAGTAAGGTTCTGGATGTACTTACTTGTACGATCTGTAGAGGATAGAGGTTTTTCTGGAACCTCTGGGTCTTTATACGATTTTTCACTTCCTGACCGACTAGTTCCCATGTAGGCAGCGGCCTCAGCTTCAGCAGCTGCAGCAGCGGTCTGTCGCTTCAGGATGAGCAATTTTGCTTCTTCTTGTGCTAACTCCTGCATCATCATGGCTTCTTTTTGTGTTATGGTAGCTTTCTTTTCTGCTAACTCCCGCATCATCATGGCTTCTTTTTCTGCGTACTGTAGCTGGATGCGGGCAGATTCTGCCTTGGCACAAGCTTTAACTGCTAAGGAACTTGCTGAGGACATCTTGCTAGCTCGTGAAGATCTGGACACATGCGATTGTGCATCCTCTTGCTGGGCACTGGGAATGTTCTCCCTGTCTTGCTGTGTTGGCGATAGCGTGTCATCAGCCTGGTACTTTGTTCCTGATCTTAGACTCATGCTGTACTGATGGCGTCTCAGTTTATTCCAGACTGCCACGTGGTTGTCTTTTTACTGTTCTGCTTCGCGTTATTGAACTGTTGTATAACACTAGTCAGACAGCTTAACAATAATTCAGAAGTCAAGAAACGGGAGACATCAAATCTGTATGTATTCTTTTTCCGAATAACTTTGTAAAACTACAACATAAGCATAAACAAACATATGTGTCAGTACATTAAAACATTATACAGCAGCCTCACTCTACCAGTGAAAGTACTCACAGACAATTCCACCATTAGTCCAAGAATAGACAGGAGCTCTTCTACATGCAGTCTGCTTGGATCAGAGAGCAGACACGAAATGAAGGAAATGCAGTTCCAGGTTAAAGGTTACTGCCTTAACTGTGAAGGAATTCCTTTTCCTGTGACAAAATAATAACTAACTCTGGCCACTAGATGGCAACAATGTCAAACCAACATTGCAATATAATCTGTAACAGCACATAGCACATATTATTATGATGATATGGGCAGAACACCCAGCATTCTCCTTTTTTTCCTCATACTCATGGCAGTGAATTCTGGTCGAACGTCCTTACCTTCTGCATTCGGCAGCTTCCGTCCGGGTTCAAGCCTCTCCCGGACGAGGTCCCTTCTCTTGGGCAGCTAAACACGCTTATAAGGTTGGGAGTCCCTTCTGTAGGATCTTTTGGGACAAGCAGTTTGTCTCTTAACTAAGAGCTCTACCTGCAGCACATCTTCCAGGCATTAGCTCACACATGGCAACAGAAGCAGCAGCTATTTCTGCATTTCTTTTTTTTTCTTCCCTTTTTTCTTTCCTTTTTAGCTTTTTCTTTCTGGCTGTTTTCTTAGTGTTTCCCATTTCCTTTATGCCCCCTGTCTCCCCCTCGCCCTCTATCACCTCCTCGTCCCCCTTAGGGATCGCGTGCGCTCACCCCCAGCCTTTTTTTTTACTTACGGCGTCTTTTGCCGCGTTCTGCGCATTCGCAGACGCCCGGGTCCTAGAGCCGCCGGTTCGCGCATGCGCGGTAAGCGCGGAAGCCTCGGTGGCCATCTTAGGTTAGGGAAAAATGTTGTTTTCTTGCCCTTAACCCTAAATTACAGGGCAGAGGCGTTTTCCTCTATCCACCTGTTCCCATTTATCTCCCTGGCTGCCTGAGATCTACTTAACAGAAAGCTCCAGGGAAGAATACCTGTCGTTTCAGGCAAGTAATGTGTGTATATATATGTGTATAATAATTAAAAAAAAAAAGGGGGGGAAATTGTTTTTAAAATTAATTATAGTATATGCAGGTGTGCAAGTAAAACTAAAAAAAAAAAAAAATGTAAATTATAAAAAAAAAAAAAAAGGGGACAAATTGTTTAAAAAAATAATATATATATATATATATATATATATATATATATATATATGTATATATATATATTATATGCATGTGTGCGGAAAGGCCCCTCCCCCCCCCAAAAAAAAAAAATTATTTTATATAATTTATGTTTAAAAAAAAAAAAAAGAACACAGAGATTTTGTTTCTCCTAGCCAGATTAGGACATGGTCGTTAACCCTTCCCTGTTCCTTTCTTAGCTGCTACCTTTGCTAAGCCACTCAGCATGAGCCATTCGCCGCCCATACAAAGATCCTACTCTACTTCTGAGGTAAGGACCTACGTCTAGGTAAACTTACACATCTTAAAAAAAAAAAAAAAAAGAGTGCACCGAAGCTGGTACTTTTATGTATTTCAGCCCTATACGCCAGAAGACGTCTAAAAAGACCTCAAGGCGAAATGAGGACTATGATGATTCTAGTCCCAGTAGAGAAAGGTTGTCCAGGCATCGGGATCATAGAAGTGGCAGGAAGTCATCGCTGAGGCGCTTTTCAGGCGCTTTCACGCAAAAAAAAAGCGCCTGAAAACGTATTTCCATTAAAATCAATGAATGCTTTCACACTGGAGCAGTACACTAAAAAAAACGCCCATCTCCATTGAAATGAATTGAAAGCGCTTCAAAGGCACCTGAAAAGCGCTTCAAAAGCGCTCAGTGTTTTACTGGCAGTTTTTCAAGCGCCTCAGCGTGAAAGTGGCCTATCGCTCCTGAAGCCGAGATCTCCAGGATGTCAGTCCTGTGGAGACACCTCACTTCCAGACAAAGTGATCGGTCGAAATTGCCCAGCGGACAGAAAGTCCGAAAGCCTGCAAGTGGCGGACCTACTTAAGAAAGCAGTAAAGCATTCCCTCATGGAATTGATAGCCACAATGCCGTCGCAACATCTGGCATCTCCTACTCAGGAGCAAACGGCTGAGGCATCCATTCCCAGGCCGTCCTCAAGTGAAATCTCACGCCGGACGCTTGCTTCTTCCTCTAAACATCAGGAAGAGAATGCCATCTCAGGGGGTCTCTCTGATGACCTAGATACCTTTGGTTTTGCTTTCGCCATGGTCCAGCCTTTTGTGCAGGCGGTAAAACAAGCGATCGGCTGGGAAGAGACCGACACAGAAGTCTAAGTCGTACTTCCCCTTTTTTCAAACGCCAGATTACCCTCTTTCCCTCTCATGAAGGAGATCAGGGATGTGATTGAGGAAGAGTGGAAAAAGACGGAGAAAAGATTCTCCATTAATCGACTGGGAAAATTGTACCCTCTGTCAGAGGCTGATTCCGCAATGCTGGAGGGCCCTCCAGTGGTTGATGCAGCTGTGGAAAGGTTGGCAAAGAACGTCACATTGCCCATGGAAGACTCGACTTTGTTTGAGGATCCACCAGACAGAAGGATGGATCTTGATCTCCCAAAAGATGGCGGGCAACGCTTGTAAACCTGTGATAGCCCTGACGTCAGTGTCCAACGCCCTACGCGTCTGGACAGATGATATAGAGTTTGCAATCTAACAGGATATCCCAGGGGAGGACATCATCAGGGCCTTAGTGGAGCTAAAGCTCTCAGTAGATCTTATTGGTGAAGCCACGATCGATTCAATTCGATGCTCCGCAAGGTCAATGCTCCACACAGTTATGGCCAAACGGGCCTTGTGGCTGGAACCTTGGTCAGCAGATACTGCCTCCAAAACATAATTGGTGCAAGGTACCCTTTGACGGAAAAGCCTTGTTTGGGGAGAAATTGGACAAGGCCATCTCTCGCGTCATGGGCGGAAAATCGGGCCTGTTACCCCAAGACAGGCGATCCAGGCGCTCCAGGACATTTACAGGCAAAATTGGAGAAGCACGCAGTTTACCTTCCTCAAGACCCGTAGACAGAGACTCGTGCCTATCCCTCAGGATTCTGATAAATCCTTTTGATGCCAGGCCATCCCAAGCGATCCCTGTGGGGGCCAGACTCAAACACTTCTTGAAGATCTGGAAACAAAGTGCAAGGATTCGTGGGTAGTTTCCACAGTTAAATACGGTCACTTTTGGTCGTTTCTAGACAAACCCTCCAAAGACTTCTTCTCTCCGACAAGGGTGTCAAGGTTCCCCCAAAAAAACGGAAGCACTACAGCGATTTCTTCTCTCCTTGCAGGAACAGCAAGCAGTGGTTCCAGTGTCTTCATCAGAAAGATTTTCGGTTTTTACTCCACCCTGTTTCTAATCCCCAAGAGAAACAGAGGTAGGAGACCCGTGTTAGACCTGAAGAGGCTAAATCGCTATATCTTCCTAAAAAATTTAAAAAGGAGTCGCTATGAGCGATTATACGTGTAATCCAACCAGGGGATCGGATGTTATCAATAGACTTGCAGGATGTTTACCTGCATATACCGACACTCCCTCCTTTCCAGAAATATCCGAGGTTTGCAGTGGTGCCTGTACATTTAAAATTTTGAAGTCTCCCATTCAGCCTCTGCACGTCACCAAGAATCTTTACGAAGACCCAATTGCCATTATAGCCCCTCTAATAGAATTAAGGCCTTGAATATACCATTACTTGGATGACCTTCATCCCCGGGCAAAGGTTCCAGCCCAGTTAGTGGAACAGAACGGTACAGTATCCCTCCCACCTCAAAAGGTGACATTGACTGTTCGACAGATGAAGAAAGACAGTGTGAGATCCTACCTGTCATACTCAAACTGTCAGAGTCTGATAGGCTGGATGTCATCATGCATCCCTAGGGTCCCTTGGGCTCATTGGCATTTGAGACATTTCCAGCATAAGTTCTTGAGGCTGTGGAACAGACGGTATCTATCCCAACCCATACACCTGACGACCCTGATGCTCAGGAGTCTACATTGGTGGATGAAGAAACACACGCCTATGAAATCACGTCCATTAGGACATGTCAACTGGATCACAATTATTACCGATGCCAGTGAAGCAGGTGGGGATCACACTGCAACCAGATCTCAGGGCAAGGAAGATGGTCCTTCCATACAACAGGCCTGGTATCAAATATCCTGGAGGTTCGGGCAGCCTACCTTTTGCATTGCTAGCCCTAGAATTCAAGATTACAGGCAAACCAGTTCTTCTCCGAATGGACAACAGGGCTGCGGTGTCTT
Organism: Rana muscosa; assembly: GCA_029206835.1. NCBI lineage: Eukaryota > Metazoa > Chordata > Amphibia > Anura > Ranidae > Rana > Rana muscosa. The sequence goes on from CM055120.1 coordinate 223,966,898, forward strand.
ATATACACCGACAAGGAGGGACGCGCAACAGGTCCCTGCTGAAGGAAGTGAAACCATATTCTTTTGGGCAAAAAGGAATCTAAAAGACCTAAGGGCAGTCTATCTGCCCGGTCTTCTCAACTCAAGGGCCAACCACCTATCTCGCAGGTTCGTAGATTTCAACGAATAGTCTCTGCACCCGAAAGTTTTCGACTGGTTAGTGGACCAGTGGGGTTCCCTCGGGCTGGGCCTATTTGCAACAGCATTAAATACCAAGTTTTCAAGGTTCATCTTGAGACTTCCTCATCCCCAGACGGAGGCAGTAGATGCTCTCTCAGCCCTTGGGCATGCAATCTGGCCTATGCCTTCTCTCCATGGCCTCTTATTCCAAAAAAAAAAAAAAAAAACTCCTGTTGAGGCTTATGGTAGAAACCACAACGGTGATAGCAGTCCTACCGTACTGGCCAAGACGTCCCTGGTTCCCCACAGCAATGTACCTGAATACACAGCCTTCAGTCAAGGTGCCAATAATACCTTTTTCTCCTGTCACAGGGATGTCACACCCATCCAGATTCCCGCAGGTTAAATCTTCACATCTGGCAGCTGAAAGGGAAAGATTCCAATCCCTAGGGTGTCCCAACAAAGTTATCGAAACCCTGCTCAGCGCAAGAAAGCCATCCACAAACAGTATATACGATAAGGTGTGGAACAAATTCAGGGCCTTCATGATTGGCAGAAACTGCGATCCAGATTTCCCATCATCCTCTCAAATTCTAAAAATTCTTGCAGGCAGTAGCGGCAATTTCAGCGGCAACCAGTAAAAGATGGGCTGAGGATTCATTAATAATCCAATTTTTCAAAGCTGTCAAAAAAGATCTGACCACCAACTAAACAATCTTTTCCCACTTGAGACCTTGCCATCATCCTAGAGTCTTTAACCAATACACCTCTTGCCTCTTCGGAGTCAGCATCACTTTGGAATCTAACCATGAAGCTATCCTTCTTCATAGCCATAACTTCTGACAGGCGGGTTTCAGAGCTCCAAGCTTTAGGAGCGGATCTTCTTCATATCATATTCTTTCCTGACAAAGTAGAACTCGGAATGGTGCAAGGATTTAGCCCCAAGGTCACATCATCCTCAAACATGTCAGAGCCCTGGGCACTTCCAACATTTTCAGAACAAGACTCGGGTTCTCTTCACGAGCTGGACATTGCCTCCACTTTGAGATGCTATCTGCAGGCTACAGCATCCTTCAGGGACACTATCAGGTTGTTCATAAACAAAGGCAAGGATGCGTCAGCAAGAACGATTGCCTCATGGTTCGTTAAACTCATCCACAAGGTGTACAGGGCAAAAGGACTGGGATACCCTTCGATAGTCAGGGCGCACTCCACCAAAACGGTTTCTACCTCTTGGGTGGCAAGAGTGAATGTGTTAATTGAAACTATTTGAAGGGCAGCGACTTTGGTCGTTCCAACATACGTTTCTGAAACATTACCGAGTAGACCCAGGAGCTCTCTCATCGGTGGAGTTTGGCAGACAGGCGGTCAAATCTGCCTTTGCTTCTTCCTCTAAATGATGATAATAATATCTTTAAAATAAACCTCTGAGCATCATCCCACCCATATCAGCTAGTTATTTGTCACAGGTATGCTGCCATGGAGGCACCAGGAAAACGGAAAATTGTATCATACTTACCAGTAATTTTCCTTTCCTGGTGCCTATCCATGGCAGCATACAATCCCACCCTCGGTATTCTATATTACGGAGAATGCTGGGGCTGTGCTAATCAACTCTTTTATAATATTCACTAGTCCTGAGGGAGGAGCCAAGGCGGAGCTTGTCACAGGTATGCTGCCATGGATAGGCACCAGGAAAGGAAAATTACTGGTAAGTATGATACAATTTTCCATTTTTACTACCACTTTTTGCAACACCAGATATCTCCTAAACCTGCACGATTTATGTCATCGGCACATGCACACTGAAGCAATGGCTCGTTTGTGCCGTTGCTTCAGCTAGTGTGCCGTTACCAGCGGCTCCTGCACTCATGCGCGGGAGTGATGTCATCGCGGCTCCGGCCAATCACAGCGCCGGAACCCACGATACCCGGAAGTAACTCCGGGAGCGATATCGCCAGCCGGAGCTGTGTACCGGGACCGCTGCAGGGGCTTCGATCTAAGGTGAGTATTTCATAATGAGCTAGGACGCTATGCATACTAGCATCCTAGCTCATTATGCCTTTGTCTTGCAGAGTTTTTTTTTTTTTGGTTTACAACCACTTTAAGTGGCTTACTGGGCCACAGTTCCAGAGGAAAGCACAAAGCAGATTTGAATCAAGAAATCCAAATTAGAATGTATTATTTCATAGTAAAAAGCTACAAAATAATCAGCAGGTTTAACCATTTTCTGACCGCACTATAGCCAAAAGACGGCTACAGTGCAGTCATCCAGTTCTGGTAAGGCATCTATTGACGTCCTCCCAGAACTCAGGGCACACTCTGTGATCGCTGTGTCCTTTTTGTCCCAGCTGATCACAGATTGAGGTAAAGGGCCAATCACATCGGCCCTTTACCATGTGATCAGCTGTGTCCAATCACAGCTGATCCCATGTAAACAAATGCTGTTTATCTGCATTTCCTTTCCTCAGCGCTGTCCCTGTGTGAGGAAAGTCAATAACAAGCAATCCTGTGGCAGCACACATTTGCACTAATAATCAGTGTAGCCCCATCAGTGCCAATCAGTGCCCATCAGTGCAACTTATTAGTGTCCATTAGTACAGACTCATCAGTGCCCATCTGTGCAGCCTCATTAGCACACATTAGTGAAGAAGAAAAATTTATTATTTGCCAAATTTTACAACAGAAACAAAGAAAAGGGTTGCTTTTTTTTTCAAAATTTCCAGTCGTTTTTTGTTTGTTTAGCAAAAAATAAAAAACCCAGTGGATTAATAAATTCCAGCAAAAGAAAGCTCTATTTGTGTGAAAAAATAGATAATAATGTAATATTGGTACAGTGTTTTATGACCACGCAATTGTCATTCAAAGTTCGAAACCACTGAAAGTTGAAAATTGGCCTAGTCAGGAAGGGGGTGAATATGCCCAGTAGGCAGCAGTTTCAGGGATAGACACCAGGCAGGTTTTAGTCAAAAAAGCAGTGTACGTTTTTTTAAATTCAAAATAAACTGTTTTGCTAGACCCCATTTTCAGAGGGGAAAACCAGGCAGGGGTTAATGGGGAAAAAAAATTAAAGCATTTTATTATTATTAGCAGCTGTGGCAGTAGATGGATTGAAGTTGTGGTGCTTTTGTACAACTTACCAATGTGGTGATTTGTTGCAATAAAAGCAATACACTGCAAAAGGGATTCGGACAAGACAGCTACTGGAAGAATCTCAGGCAACTCACACCAAGCTTCAGACAGGAACAGAAACCCTGCAGTAATAGATCTGTCAGCTTAACTTTACCACAACAGTGCAGCTAGGCAGCATGTATAGGATTAGTGGAGACACACTTGGCAGCAGGTAGTGAAGCAGTGGAGTCAGACTGGGCAGTGGGCAGAGAGCTAGTGGAGGCATGCTGAGTAACAGGTGGAGAACCACCAGGATCAGGTTTGACAGCAAATGAAAGATCCAACTTGGATACAACTTGGCAGCAGACTGAATAACAGCAGAGTTAGTTGGCAGCAGATGGAGTGTCTGCAGAGTCACGCTGGGCCACAGGCAGAAAGTCTACAGAGTCAGGCTGGAGGACCGGGTCAGGGTACAGACCTTCTAAAGCATGGAAAGGGTGCAGGAGCTCTGGAGTAGGGTCAGGGTGCACAGTCTTTATAGCAAAGGTTGGCAGAAACGCTTTTGGAACAGTATTATTGTAAAACCACTGAGTCAGCAGCTCGGAAAAGTGGTTGAGGGCCCCACTTTCCAGCAGGTCTGTCCCAGGAACGGATGGTACTACTTATGGAGACAGTGGAAGGTGTTGATGCAGCAAATGAAGACTGGGGTTCAGGAGATGGCAGCAGCCAGAGCAGGAGCTGACACAGGAGCAGATTGACAGAAGACTTGCACAGTGACGGGCTGAACTAGAACCATAGCTCCCAACTGTCCCTGATTTCGAGGGACTGCCCGTGATTTGGAGCAATGTCCCTCTTTCCCCCTCATTTGTCCCTCATTTTGGCCCGCATTCGTAAATTTTAAAAGCCAATATAAGGAAATATTTGTGGTAAAAAAAGCCATTGTGGATTTAAATAACCTTTTTTTTGATTAATTCTCCTTTAAGGGGGTGTGGCAGGGGGCGTGTCCTATGCCTACATACATTTTCTAGTAGGTCTCCCTCATTACCATCTCAAAATGTTGGGAGGTATGCTAGAACCGCTGATGTGGAATTACACAGGTCTGGAGGCAATAGCCCAGAAATAGTCTGGACAAGGACTGTTGGGACAAAGACAGGCTGGACTGGAGAGGCTGGCAGAGACAAAGGTGGGACTGGAGAGGCTTGCACAGAGACAGGCTGGACTGGAAAGGTTGGCATACAGACAGGCTGGTGTGGAGCGACTGGCACAGAGACAGGATGGACCGGAGCAGCAGGCATGGAGAAATGCTGGACTGAAGCAGCTCATACATAGGCAGTCTGCATTAGAGCATCTAGCACAGAAACAGGCTGGATTACAACATCAGGCGTGGAGACAAGCTGGATTTGATGAGCAGGCATGGAAACAGGCTGGAATGGAGCAGTTATAAGATCATGATAAATGTTCTGTGGTGGTAAATATTATTTAGACCTGTCGCCATCATTTAGACCAGTGGAGCACTGCATGCACTATAAGGTGGGTCCCCACTCCTAGTGTCTCCAGAGTCCAACCCTGTATGCAGAGCCGCCATCAGGGGGGTACAGGCAGTACACATGTAAGGGGCCCGGATGGCAGCCCCCCTTCTTTTTCTTGTAAGGGGCTAGGGGCCCTCCGATCCCCAGGGGGCCGGATGGCAACCACCCTTTTTTTTTTCTTGTAAGGGGCCCGGAGGTCCCCAGGAATCCGGATGGAAACATTTTCAAATTTTTTATTTATTTTTTGTTCGTCATACGGCAGCACCCCCCGATCCTCAATTCGCGGCACCCCCCCCCCCACTTCTCAACTCGTGTGGCGCCCCCCCGGTTTTCAATTAGCGGCGGCACCCTTTGCCACATTTTATTGTTACTGTAAAAGAAAGATGAAGCAGCGCTAAATGTCCGTGAACGATAATACAATAAAAACGTGCTATAAAAGTGCTAAAGTACAAATAATGAATGCAATAAAAGTGCTATGAAACATCAATACACAATAATATTAACTATTAATAAACGTGCATAATGTGCAAAAAATGCAAAAACATCCAAATAATGATGTGTCCCAAAAAAAATGTAGAATAGGTAGAAAGTTCATACATAAAGTGCTAATCTTCCAAAAAATGTAAAAATATCAGCAGCCAGAACTCATTACACCAGAGAGAGGGGAGCTGAACAGTCACAGATCCAGTCAGAGTTCAGTTTTAAGGAAGCAAGTGGCCAAAATAGGTATATCCTAAGAAACCACGGTTGGAAGCGGTGAAAAGGTTGCAGAAATCCCTGTTTGCATACAAGAATTGGAGTTCATCATCCGGAGCAGTGGAGATCCATTAAGGCTGTATCTGACCCCATCAGTAAGGTGAGAGGCTGGTGTCAACGGTGGAGGATTGTACATTTATACCGATTTCTTACTGGTTCCCTTTGTTTGATGTGATGAGTTGGACTCCCACGCCTCTTCCTTTCCTTCTTTCCTGCTCTTGGCTGCTGATATTTTTACTTTTTTTTTTGGAAGATTAGCACTTTATGTGTGAACTTTCTACCTATTCTACATTTTTTTGGGGACACATCAATATTTGGATGTTTTTGCATTTTTTGCACATCATGCACGTTTATTAATAGTTAATATTATTGTGTATTGATGTTTCATAGCACTTTTATTGGATTCATTATTTGTATTTTAGCACTTTTATAGCACGTTTTTATTGTATTATCGTTCACGGACATTTAGCGCTGCTTCATCTTTCTTTTACATTATTTGTTTGTGTTAGTTGCACTATAGAAGTCAGCTGCTGTATGTCATATATGTTTATATCAGATATTTATATTAGCACTTTTTATTGAGACCTTTATAATAGCACTTTAGTTTATTTTAGTTGTACCTATTGGTAGGCGCATAGGTACCTTCCTTTAACATTTTATTGTTACTACTTTGTATATAAATATATAAAAAAAAAATATATATATATATATATATATATATATATGTGTAGCGGGTACTTACTTTCCCGGGTGCATTTTTTTGAATCTGGCCGTGACATCAGTGCCATGTTCCCTGCGGTTCACTGGGTGGCGCTGTCACCGTGGCCGGGGGGATGAATGTCACTGTGTGCCGAGGCCCTTTTTTGTCCCCTCTGGGCAGCGGTATGGTGGGGCGGGGAACCCGCCATGCTTGCTGGGAGAGGGGATAAAGGGGGCCGGCCGTCTTGGTCACGGGGGTCTTCGTCCCAGGCACCTTCAGCTTGCGGACGTGGGTTCGTGCTCGTCCTCTAGGAGGCCTCGGCCTAGAGGACCAACGGAGATCGTGTTCCACCCCAGGCACCTTCATCCCTGGGGTGAGGTACTTGCAAGAAGGTCCGGAGCTCAGTGCCCAACACTGAGTTCCGCGAGGGAAGGGTCCTAAGGCACTTCGGGGATGGAGGCCTGAATCTGAGTAAGACGCAATGGATCGGGGAGAGCTCCTCACTCAAAGACCCAGTGCAGCAGACTGCCGGTGACGGGTGAGTCTCTTGTCGGAGACCGTCCAGAAGGATCCCCTTCCTCGCATACGGAGACCATATCCCACTCTCCAGGAGGAGAGTGGAGGAGCGAATTTGTGTCTGGGCCTATTCACACTCACACCTCCTTTTCTGTCCTAACTATCAAGGAAGTCCCTGTATGGTGTGTTCTAATAAAGGAGTGTTGGACTTTAATGGTGTGAGGCTCATTTCCTGGCGGACGAAGTTCACGGTGACTCTTGGAGGGAGGATCCGGGTGCACGGCACAGACCCGAAGGTAAACAGGACATTGCTGATACTACAGGAATTCCCATGTGGTGGAGGCTAGGCGTAGTCCACCCGCTCTTTCTCTCTCCACTCTATCAGATACCCCTAGACAAGAGACAGTGCGAGCCGCACAGAGAGAGAAGAGGGGCAGGCGCTACATATATATATATATATATATATATAATATATATATATATAAATATAAGCACTGCCACCAGCACTGTGACCCCCTTGTCACCTAGCGCAATAGTCACTTAGCAATAATCAGGAGCCAGCAGGATGGGTTACGATCACTGAGTGTAACTGGTAGGTCCTAAAGTGTAACAGATGTAATAGATGTTTTTGTTATTTTTTTGATAAGAGTGGATCTTTAGTGCAATGTTTGATCCCAAAGTATTTGTAACACCAGATAAAGTAATTTGGAAAAGGAATTTCTCCAGAAGACACAGGAAGCAATAGAAAAATCTCATTCTGCTCCCAAAAATATTGTTATTGCTGTATTTAAATCCATTGGAGACATTCTCCATCACTTCTCATGCCTGTGATAGTTAAAGAGATACAAATTCAGCAAGGGCACAGAGAGCAATAAAAATCTCACAAGGGTGAGGGTGCAAGGGTGTGGGTGCAAAACAAAAAAAACCTGGGTTTCAGCCTTAGCAGTGTAGAAAGGTTAACCTAAAATGCTCATTGGGGAGAGCAGCAAAAATGGTGTGCAATAACTTCATGGCTGCTCCGGCTGCTCTCCTCCCCTAATCTAAGGGCTACAGCAGGAGGGTCTGAGTGGACAGCACAGCGGTCACAAAACCTCCCGGCTGACTTCAGAGGGTGACCTCAGCCCCTTCCACTGTAGTCCTTAGATCGGGGGAGGAGAGCGGCCGGAGGTCATGTGACCGACCAGAAAATATCTGAAAGAAGGTATTTAGAGGCATAATTTTATACAAACATATACACAGTGTAGTATAGCTTGGTAGAACAGAAGGGCCTGCAGTAATCTTTCTTTGACTTTACAACCACTTTACCTGGATTCACAGTACAGCTGTGGCCAAAAGTTTTGAGAATGATACAAATATTAATTTTCACAAAGTCCGCTGCCTCAGTTTTTATTATAGCATATTGCATGTACTCCAGAATGTTATGAAGAGTGATCAGATGAATTGCAATTAATTGCAAAGTCCCTTTTTGCCATGAAAATTAACTTAATCCCATAGAAAACATTCCTATTGCATTTCTGAAAAAAGTCTTCAGGGAGCCCAAGAAAGTCCAGCACGTGCCAGGACCGTCTCCTACAGTTGATTCAGCTGTGGAATCGGGGCATCACCAGTGCAGAGCTTCTCAGGAATAGGGATGAGCCGAACGAACACCCACTGGTTCAGTTAGCACCAGAACCTGTGAACAGGCCGAAAGTTTGCGCGAACTTTCGAACCCCGTTCAAGTCTATGGAACTCGAACGTCAGAAATCAAAAGTGCGAATTTTGAAGGCTAATATGGAACTTATTGTCCTAAAAAGGGTTTGGGGACCTGAGTCCTGCCCCAGGGTACATGTATCAATGCAAAAAGAAGTTTTAAAAACTGCAGTTTTTTCGGGAGCAGTGATTTTAATGATGCTTAAAGTGAAAAAATAAAAGTGAAATATTTCTTTAAATATCGTGCCTGGGGGGTGTCTACAGCATGCCTGTAAAGTGGCTCGTATTTCCCGTGTTTAGAACTGTCCCTGGACAAAATGAAATTTCAAAAGGAACAAAAGTCATTTAAAACTGCTTTTGGCTTTAATGTCATGTCTGGTCTGGGCAATATGGATGAAAATCATTGAGAAAAACGGCATGGGTACCCCTCCACTCCCCTCCCCCCAGTCCATTACCAGCCCCTTTGGGTCTTGTATGGATATTAAGGGGAACCCTGCACCCAAATTAAAAAAAGGAAAGGCGTGCAACCCCCAGGCCCTATATACTCTGAACAGCAGTATACAGGTGGTGCAAACAAGACAGGGATTGTAGGTTTGTTCTTAAGTAGAATCTGTTTGTAATTTTCAACTGGTACATTTTTAAAGTGCAGCTCCAGACAAAAAATCTATTTTTAAGCTTTTTGGAAAACATAGGGAAGGGTTATCACCCTATTTGTTATTTGTTTTGTTGTCTGTGCACCTCTTCAGAAGATTTCACCTTACTTTCTGTCCCAATGACAATTGGATTTTGAAAATTTGGGTTTTTTGTGAAACAAGGAACTCTTACAGGAGAGAATTTCCCTTCCTCTCACTTCCTGTAGTCTCCTTCCGTTTGCAAGTAGGAGTCGTTTGTAAGTTGGATGTTTGAAAGTAGGGGCCTGCCCTATATACTCTGCAGAAATTTGGGCCTTAGGTGTTGGTGTTGCCAAAACACTTTAAGCCCTCACAGTTACTCTTGGTGGGCGCAGGAACGGGCCCTGCTGTGAAATATTGGATCAAGAATTGTAATTAAATGCCCCTGTTGAACAGGGTCAGAAAAATTGGGCCTTTGGTGGTGGTGATGGTGGTGTTGCCACAACACTGTAAGGCCTCACAGTTACTCTTGGTGGGCGCAGAAACGGGCCCTGCTGTGAAATATTAGATCAAGAATTGTAATTACATGCCCCTGTTAAACAGGGGCAGAAAAAGTGGGCCTTAGGCACTGGTGCTGGTGCCACAACACTGCAACCCCTCACAGATACTGTAGTTGGAGCGCAGGAATGAGCCCTGCTGCAAAGTATTGCATCAAAAATTGTAATTACACGCCCCTGTTAAACAGGGGCTGAAAAATTGGGCCTTAGCCACTGGTGGCGGTGCCCAGAACCAAAAATGTTCTTACAAGCTATCAGCATGAACATTGAGAAGGAAGAGGATAGTCACTTAACATAACAGGATAGTCACTCAACATCAGCATAGGCAGTCTTGAAGGGATCTCACATTCAAAAAAAATATTTGGTTACATCAGCATCAGGTGCTTGGTAGCTGGTGATCCAAGACTGATTCATTTATATGAAGGGTAGCCGATCGACCGATTTGGTGGACAGGCGTTCGGTCTGTGATCGGTTACAAAGCCTCCAGCAGCACTGAATGTGCGTTCCGAAAGAACGCTGGATGCAGGACAGGCCAGTAGCTCAATTGCATACTGTGCAAGCTCTGGCCAGTGATCCATCATCAAGACCCAGTAATCCAGAGGATTTTCGGTGGGAAAGGTGTCCAAGTCTGATCTTGCCCCTAGGTATTCCATGTGTATCAGACGTGGTGGCGGAACAACCTCCAACACTACTGCACCTTGTCCTGCATCCTTCACAGCTGCCAGCAGAGTCACCCAATGCACCGTGAAAGACAGGTAACGTCTCTGTCCATGCCTGCTGGACCATGAGTCAGCGGTAATATGCACCTTACCGCTGACCGCCCTGTCCAGCGAGGCCAAGACTTTGCCTTCCACATGCCGGAAGAGAGCCGGAATCGCCTTCCATGAAAAAAAGTGGCGTTTGGGAACCTGCCACTGAGGAACCGCACATTCCACAAACTCACAGAAGGGGGCAGAGTATACCAACTGAAAAGGCAGCAGTTGAAGTGCTAGCAATTTAGCCAAGCTAGCATTCAATCGCTGGGCATGTGGATGGCTGGGAGTGAACTTCTTTGGGCGGTGCAACAGCTGGGGCAGGGAAATTTGCCTGGTACAATCTGACGTTGATTGCGTGCAAGTACTTGGCTGTGACACACCTAATTCTACACCTTCATTCCTCTCAGTGCAGGTTTCAGAGAGGACTGAAGGTATAGGGGGGTTGGAGATCCCAGCTGATGAGGAGCAAGGAGAGGTCTGCTTTGTTCTTTGGTGTGGGTCTTTTCTGTACGCTTGCCAATGGACTGCATGGCAGGTCGACATATGTCTGGTCAAGCATGTGGTGCGCTTTAGTTACACACTGTGCACAGGACACAGTACACTGACTGAAAATACTGCTGCTGCCTTCCTGTCAGTATATTAGGAAGAGAACACCAGCAATTGTCTGCAGTTAGCTTTAGTTGCACACTGTGCACAGGACACAGTACACTGACTGAAAATACTGCTGCTGCCTTCCTGTCAGTATATTAGGAAGAGAACACCAACAATTGTCTGCAGTTAGCTTTAGTTGCACACTGTGCACAGGACACAGTACACTGACTGAAAATACTGCTGCTGCCTGCCTGTCAGTATATTAGGAAGATAAAACCGGTAATTGTTTGTAGTTAGCTTTAGTTGCACACTGTGCACAGGAAACAGTACACTGACTGAAAATACTGCTGCTGCCTGCCTGTCAGTATATTAGGAAGAGAACACCAGCAATTGTCTGCAGTTAGCTTTAGTTGCACACTGTACACAGAAAACAGTACGCTGACTGAAAATACTGCTGCTCCCTGCCTGTCAGTATATTAGGAAGAGAATAACAGGAACGGATCTAGCTAAACTGAATACAGTGTATATATATATTGTGACAGCAGGAAGGTAAAGTCACCTGGTTGCATCCAGGGGGGTAGATATATTTCGCCCAGATTCAGGCTTTACGCCGACTTATACAACTAGGTGGAGAGTTGTATAAGGCTAGTGGGCTCATGGATGACTCATACCTCTAGGGAGAGTGTGGGGCGTCGTGCAGACAGGGAGTTGATGAGACCAGCTGAAGCTTGTCAGCTCATTTAGGCCTCTATAAGAACTCCCAGCTTCATTAGATGTTAGCTCATGCCTGGAACCAGACCTGTGTGGACTGTCTAGGGAGAGTGAACCCCTGTGCGGTGAGACAAAGCCTGTGTGGCTATTTGCTTGGACATTTAAAACCAGGGACTTAGGGACTAGGACAGCACTAGGCTGATCCCAGTTGTTAGTTAGGAAACCTGTATGTTTAGTCAGAGGTCAAGTTGACCAGGATTTATTTTGTTTATGTTTCTTTTGCTTTGCTGTGTTTTGTCACTGTAAATAGAAAATAAACCGCACCTTTTTGAGTTTGAAAACCACAACCTCCGTTTGCTGGGCCTGTTTTTGTGTGGGGAGCCCATCTCGGGGGTCACACACACCCGCTGCCGAGCTAACCCCCTCACAGTTGGTGGAGAACCAGTGGCAGTTTTTTTTTTAAGCCAGCATGGAGGAGATACTGAAGCAGCTGGCTCTAGCAAATGCCAATCAACAGCAGACAAATGCAGGTTTGCAAAAGAACTTCGCAGCCCAGCAGCAAGCTCATCAACAGAGCCTTGCAGCCCAGCAGCAGACAAACGCAACTTTGCAACAGAGTCTGGAGGCTCAGCAACAAGCCCAGCAGCAATCTGAGGCCCGCTTCATAGACCTGTTGCAGAAGCAAGAGCAGAGACTACAACAACAGATGGAAGCAGTAATGCAGCAATGTCCGCAGACCAGTGAGGAAAGCCGTCCCACTAATACCGCGTCCTTTGGGGTGAGTCGTTTATTGACAAAAATGACTGGAGAGGATGATCCAGAGGTATTTTTGACCACATTTGAAAGGACCGCTGAAAGAGAAAAGTGGCCTGAGGAGCAGTGGGCTGGACTGGTGGCTCCTCTGTTAACTGGTGAATCGCAGAAAGCTTACTATGACCTAGAGCCTAACCAAGCAAAAGACTATGTGATGCTAAAAGCTGAAATATTGGCAAGGCTGGGTGTCACCCAGGCTGTCCGGGCTCAGCGTGTGCATAACTGGACTTTCCAGCTTGGAAAACCCCCCAGGTCTCAAATGTATGATCTCATTCACCTGAGCAGAAAGTGGCTACAGCCAGAGACTTTGTCCGCACCAAAGATTGTGGAACGTGTTGTAATGGATCGGTTTTTGAGAGCTCTTCCTACTGCCATCCAAAAGTGGGTAAGCCATGGAGACCCAGAGACGGCCGATGGTCTTGTGGATCGTGTGGAGAAATACTTGGCTACAGGGAACCTGACGGCCTCTTCCAGAGACACTCGGACTTTCCACCCTAAGACCAGACCATCCCCAGGGGCGGATAAGAGGATTCCAAGGGGTGAGGGTGGAGAGAGTGAGAGGGTGGGAGCTCTACCCCAAGTTTGGCGAGAACAGCCTGGGAAATCAGCGGCTCAAGAGGCCGCAAGAAGGATCGTTTGCTACCGCTGCCGGCAAGCGGGACATATTGCAGCCAATTGCCCGGTTGTGGAGGAACCCATGCAGTGTGACTTTCTGACGGGCAGACGTCAGTCGCTGTGTGCGACAGTCGCATGCACTGCCATTCGAGGAACTGAGAAACATTTATGCAAAATGTGTGTTAATGGTAGAAATGTTGTGGTATTGTTGGATTCAGGTAGCCTTGTGACCCTGATAAAGGCTGAGTTAGTTAAAACAGAGGTCTCTGGGAATAGCAAGGTAGCTGTTATTTGTGTGCATGGGGACACCCGAGAGTATCCAGTGACTACAGTGTGTTTCGAGACCCCCAAAGGTACCCTCTCTCATCCAGTGGGCTTAGTATCTCAGTTACCGCATGACGCCATTGTGGGAAGGGATTTTCCGAAGTTCTGGGAACTGTGGGATGATCCTGAGCCCCCCACTGGTGCCCCTATGTACCAGGAATGTGATAGCCAGAACTCCCCTGAGAGTGGTGAGGACTCTCCGGAATTTCCCTTATCAGTATTGGCAGGGGAGACTCAAGAAACTGGAGAGGAGCCCACCTCCTCAGACAAAAACCTACCGTCTGTGGAGTTTTCTGATCTTGAGGTTCACAGGGAAAACTTTGCCACAGAACAGTTGAAAGACCCCGCCCTAATAAAGGCACGGGAAAACGTAGTGAAAATAGATGGCGAGTTAGTGAACCCAGATAATACCTGCACTTACCCATACTTCAGCGTAGAGAAGGACCTACTGTATCGGGTGGCAAAAAGGGCAGAAGAAACCGTTGAGCAGCTTGTGGTGCCCAAACCTTACAGGAAGTTGGTGTTGGAGTTGGCCCATGGGCACATTCTTGGAGGTCATCTGGGGACAGAGAAAACCCGAGAGAGGGTATTACAGAGATTCTATTGGCCGGGGGTGATGAAGGACATAGAAAATTATTGTTCCTCCTGCCCTGTGTGTCAGAGGTCGGCCCCGATGCCACATTTCCGTAGCCCGCTGGTCCCTCTACCCATCATTGAGGTCCCGTTTGAGAGGATCGCCATGGATTTGGTAGGTCCTATAATCAAGTCCGCTAGGGGGCACCAGTACATATTAGTTATAATGGACTATGCCACCCGTTATCCAGAAGCGATCCCTCTCCGAAATACCTCGGCCAAAACCATAGCCAAAGAGCTATCTCTTGTGTTTAGCCGGGTGGGTATTTGTAAAGAACTGCTTACGGACCAAGGTACACCCTTTATGTCCCGGGTTATGAAGGAGCTGTGTAAATTGTTCAAAGTGACGCAATTACGTACATCTGTGTATCACCCCCAAACCGATGGGCTGGTTGAAAGGTTCAACAAAACCCTAAAACAAATGTTGAAGAAAGTGGTGGATAGAGATGGAAAGGATTGGGACTGTCTACTTCCTTATCTGATGTTTGCTATTAGGGAGGTGCCCCAATCCTCTACGGGATTCTCCCCCTTTGAGTTACTGTATGGGAGACACCCAAGAGGGCTGTTGGATATTGCCAAGGAAACTTAGGAAAGTGAGAGTTCTCCCCACAGGAGTGTGATTGAGCATGTCGCCCTGATGCAAGACCGAATTGCACAGGTAATGCCCATTGTGAAGGAACATTTGGCCCAAGCGCAGTTAGCACAGCAGAGAGTGTACAACCGTGGAGCCAAGACCCGTACCTTTTCCCCGGGGGATAGGATACTGGTACTTGTCCCTACGGTTGAAAGTAAATTCCTTGCCAAATGGCAAGGCCCCTACGAGATAATGGAAAAAGTGAGCGAAGTGAATTACAAGGTCAGACAACCAGGAAGGCGAAAGCCCGAACAGATCTATCACGTTAATCTGTTGAAAGCCTGGAGGGATAGAGAGTCCCTAGTCGCAGACACTTGGTCACCAGCTCAAACTGGTTGCGTGATTCCTGAGGTTGGAATAGCAGCCACCTTGTCACAACCCCAACAACAGGAGGTTAAGGAGTTTGTGCTTCGCAACAAGGAGGTATTCTCTGAGCTGCCGGGACAAACATCTGGGATAGAGCATGACATCATTACCCCGCCCGGTGAAAGGGTGAAGTTAAAACCCTATCGGATCCCAGAGGCCCGACGGGAGGCAATACGGGAGGAAGTACAGAAAATGCTGAACTTAGGGGTGATAGAGGAGTCCCAAAGTGATTGGTCTAGTCCCATTGTGTTGGTGCCTAAACCGGATGGGAGCTGGCGATTTTGTAACGATTTTCGTCAGTTGAACAAAGTTACAAAATTTGACACCTACCCCATGCCACGTATAGATGAGTTGATCGACCGGCTGGGAACAGCCCGATACATGACGACTCTTGACCTCACAAAAGGGTATTGGCAAATCCCCCTGGCCAAGTCGGCCAAAGAGAAAACCGCATTTGTAACCCCAGACGGGGCGTTCCAATATAAAAGAATGCCGTTCGGGTTACAGAATGCGCCGGCCACATTCCAGCGGAAAATGGACCAGATGCTGAGGCCCCATCGGAAGTATGCTGCGGCTTACCTGGATGACATAATTGTCCATAGCACAGATTGGGCCTCACATCTGCCAAAAGTGCAAGCAGTCCTGGACTCTGTTCGGGAAGCGGGGTTTACGGCTAACCCCAAGAAGTGTACCATTGGGCAGGAGGAGGCCAAATATCTTGGGTACACCATTGGGAGGGGAGTAATAAAACCCCAACTCAACAAAGTCGAGGCCATCCAGAGTTGGCCACGTCCCAACAGCAAGAAGCAGGTACGAGCCTTTCTGGGAATCGCTGGGTATTATCGGCGATTCATTCCCCACTTTGCTTCTAAGGCTGTGCCCCTAACCAACCTGACGAAGGGGAAAGGGTCGGTCATGATTAAATGGACCCCCGAGGCTGAGGCAGCATTCCAATTCTTGAAACAAGCCTTATGTAGCCAGCCAGTGTTGTACTCACCCGACTTCTCTAAAGACTTTGTCGTACAAAGTGATGCGTCAGATGTGGGGTTAGGAGCAGTATTGTCCCAGGTCTGGAACGGGGAAGAGCACCCAGTCATTTACCTCAGCAGGAAGTTGAAGTCCCATGAGGTAAATTACGCCACCGTTGAAAAGGAGTGTTTAGCGGTGAAGTGGGCTCTAGATTCCCTTCGGTACTACCTGCTAGGTAGGCACTTTGACATGGTTACGGACCACGCTCCGTTAAAGTGGATGGCTCAAAACAAGGAAACAAATAGAAGAGTGAATAGGTGGTTCCTGGCCCTCCAGGAATTCAACTTCACAGTAAAGCATCGCCCTGGCGTTCAAATGGGGAATGTGGATGCTTTGTCTCGAGTACATGAATGCCTGATTGCTGGTGTTCCAACCCCAAGGTTAAAACAAGAGGGGGGGGTATGTGACAGCAGGAAGGTAAAGTCACCTGGTTGCATCCAGGGGGGTAGATATATTTCGCCCAGATTCAGGCTTTACGCCGACTTATACAACTAGGTGGAGAGTTGTATAAGGCTAGTGGGCTCATGGATGACTCATACCTCTAGGGAGAGTGTGGGGCGTCGTGCAGACAGGGAGTTGATGAGACCAGCTGAAGCTTGTCAGCTCATTTAGGCCTCTATAAGAACTCCCAGCTTCATTAGATGTTAGCTCATGCCTGGAACCAGACCTGTGTGGACTGTCTAGGGAGAGTGAACCCCTGTGCGGTGAGACAAAGCCTGTGTGGCTATTTGCTTGGACATTTAAAACCAGGGACTTAGGGACTAGGACAGCACTAGGCTGATCCCAGTTGTTAGTTAGGAAACCTGTATGTTTAGTCAGAGGTCAAGTTGACCAGGATTTATTTTGTTTATGTTTCTTTTGCTTTGCTGTGTTTTGTCACTGTAAATAGAAAATAAACCGCACCTTTTTGATTTTGAAAACCACAACCTCCGTTTGCTGGGCCTGTTTTTGTGTGGGGAGCCCATCTCGGGGGTCACACACACCCGCTGCCGAGCTAACCCCCTCACAATATATATATATATATATATATATATATATATATATATATACACACACACATAACTCCTAGGATGCATATATATATATTTGTTTAAGAACACAGCCATGAGTAAAGAATATTAAAAAAACATCCTCCGAGAGCAACTTCTCCCAACCATCCAATTACAGTTTGGCGATGAACAATGCCTTTTCTGGCATGGCTCGGGGAACAAAATATAGACATTTTGGGTCCAAAGCCAGGAAACTCCTCAGACCTTAATCCCATTGAGAACATGTGGTCAATCCACAAGAGGCTGGTGAACAAAACAAAACCCCACAAATTCTAGAAAAACTCCAAGCGTTGATCATGCAAGAATAGGCTGCAATCGGTCAAGGTGTGGCCCAGAAGTTGATTGACAGCATGCCAGGGCAAATTGCAGAGGTCTTGAAAAAGAAGGGTCAACACTGAGAATATTGACTCTTTGCATAAACATAATGTAATTGCCAATAAAAGCCTTTGACACACTGAAATGCTTGTAATTATATTTCAGTATACCATAGTAACATCTGACAAAAAAGATCTAAAAACGCTGAAGCAGCAAACTTTATTAGTCATTATTTGTGTCATTCTCAAAACTTTTGGCCACGGCTGTATAATATGTAAAAAATTACAATATTTCTTACCTGTATAGCACAATGCACGTTTCCTCTTTTTGCAGGAATCATCATTCCACTTCCCTGAATCCTTTTCTCTCCCAATATATATCTCAACACAATCTTCATTGTTCTTTTTATTGTTTGGTTCATTCTCACCCCAGTTTTCTGCCTCTTTTGTAAGCGCCTTGTTGGTTCCTACCCAAGTCCATACACCATTGATCTTCCTTATTCCTATCCAATAATAGTTTTTATTTGTGGGAATTGTTTCTTGGAGGTATTCAATCTCTTTTTTATTCTGTATGGCCACAAGATCAGTATATTTACTCTGACAAAATTTCTGAGCTTCGTCGTAGGTCATGTCATTTGTGGAGTAATGGTAAGTCCAACAGTGGGTCATAGAAACTATAAATGAAACTGAAAAAAGAAAATGGTCACATTGACAAGGCACAATGACAATATTACATTTTTCAGCTGGAAAAAAATTCTAAAAAGGTTGCGCTTGGCCTCAAATTGTGAAAATATCATAAAATTACGCACTCAAAAATTCCTTGAATAATTATGAAAAAACATATATATTAATATATATACAGTATCCATATGCTCCATTGTTTCTAACTCAAACATGATCCAAATTAAATGTGACAATTGATCCAAAAATGGAATAGAAAACAGGATCTACGAGACAAACAATCCACTTTTGATAAAATATGGTCTCCTTGGTTAGCCTACCTGCAGGTCCCAAATGAACGCAGCTAAAATTGTATGGAGGATCCCCGGACTTCTTTCTTTATTCTTTTTCCTACCCTTACCTTTTCTATTGTTCTTTTGATTCTTGCCAGTCTTGGCTTCATGCTCTGGCAGCTCTTCTGCTCTTTTCTTAACAGAGCTGCCCATGTTTACAGTTGGGGGGTTTGAGTTCCTTATGTGGGATTGTTTTATTGTACGATAAACGGGAAATACTTAGGAAGCTATACTCACTGGATTAAGTCTTTTCTACTTCGCAGGCCTCTTTATGGTGATTACACATTGGTGAGGCGTTGACCTCTAGGTCCTTATGACTTGTTGCTTTGTATTCCATTTTTAAGGGCAGCTGTCTTGACAGCTATCTCCCAATGTTAACAAAGATTGTACTATATGGAGTTAGAGTATACACCTGTGGCCTTATGAAGGACTAAACCTAACTACCAAGATCTTCGCTGGTTTTCCCTTTTGGCATATTTGTTTCTTCCACCTCCACTTATGAATCAGTCTTTTTTTATGTACAGAGCATGCAAGGATTGTTTGCTGCTCTGGAAAGTGATCACTTACTTTTCGTTCTTTTCAAAAAATAGTAATAAAAAACGATTGAAACAGAAAACAGGATCTCAAAACATATTCAATAAAATAAAAGATATTCCACACTATATATAAAGTGCTGTGTGCAACCAGACAAAGTGTTTATATACTGTGCTTTAACCATACGGATATAGCAAAATACAGTTACATAGTTAGTCAGGTTGAAAAAAGACAAAAGTCCATCCAGTTCAACCAATGAAAAAAAAAACATACAATCCCATATACATAATCCCATATACATTAATCCTAAATTGATCCAGAGGAAGGCGAAAAAAAATCCAGCAAAACATGATCCAATTTGCTATAGCAGTGGAAAACATTCCTTCCTGATCCCCAGAGAGGCATTTGGATATTCCCTGGATCAACTTTACCTATAAATGTTAGTATCCAGTTATATTATGTACATTTAGGAAATAATCCAGGTCTTTTTTTAAAGCAATCTACTGAGTTGGCCAGAACCACCCCTGGAGGGAGTCTATTCAACATTTCCACAGCTCTTACTGTGAAGAAACCTTTGCGTATTTGGAGATGAAATCTCTTTTCCACTAGATGTAAAGAATGCCCCCTTGTCTTCTGTGATAAACTTAAAGTGAATAATTACACACCAAATTCACTATATGGACCCCCTTATATATTCGTACATGTTGATCATATCCCCTCTTAATCTCCTCTTCTCAAGAGAGATTAGATTCAGTTCCTCTAATAGCTGAGCTCCTCCATGCCTCTTATCAGTTTGGTTGCTCTTCTCTGCACTTTTCCTAGTTCCCCAATATTCTTTTTGAGAACTGGTGCCCAAAACTGAACTACATATTCCAGATGAGGTCTTACTAATGATTTGTACAGGGACAGAATTATATTTTTCACTCTGAAGTCCATACCTCTCTTAATACAAAAAAGGCCTTTGCTTGCTGAGGCCAGCTAATGGATGCCCACAGCTGGGGTTAGGAGCGCACCCCTAAGGTTTTGGACCCTTCGGCTGGTTGCTGCGGATGGAGCTCTGGGTGGTTCAGGAAAGCAGTTCCACCTGAACACTGACCCGGACCAAGCAGGTAGCTACAGCGTAAGATTCCCCAGGGCAAGGAGTCTAAAAGCCAGCAGGTATTCACCAGAGTAGTGATGAGCCGAACACCCCCGGGTTCGGTTCGCACCAGAACCCGCGAACGGACCGAAAGTTCGTACGAACATTAGAACCCTATTAAATACAATGGATGCGAACGTTCGAATTCTAAAGTGCTAATTATAACGACTATTATGCATGTTATTGTCCTAAAAAGGGTTTGGGAACCCGGGTTCTGCACCAGGGGACATGTATCAATGCAAAAAGAAGTTTTAAAAACGGTCGTTTTTCGGGAGCAGTCATTTTAATGATGCATAAAGTGAAAAAAAAAAAGTCAAATATTCCTTTAAATATCGTACCTGGGGGGTGTCTAAAGTATGCCTGTGAAGTGCCACGTGTTTCCCGTGTTTAGAACTGTCCCTGCACAAAATGACACTTCTAAAGGAAAAAAAAGCCATTTAAAACTGCTTGCGGCTTTAATGTAATGTCTGGTCCCGGTAATATGGATGAAAATCTTTAAGAAAAATGGCATAGCTACCCCATGACCCCCCCCCCCCCTACCCCAGCCCATTACCAGCCCCTTTGGGTCGTGTATGGATATTAAGGGGAACCCCGCACATAAAATAAAAAAGGCCCTATATACTCTGAACAGCCGTATACAGGCGGTGCATACAAGACAGGGACTGTAGGTTTGTTCTTATGTAGAATGTGTTTGTAATTTTGAACAGGTACATTGTTTAAGTGTAGCTCCAGCCCAAAAATCTATTTTTAAACTTTTTGGAAAACATAGGTAAGGGTTATCACCCCTGTAACATTTGTTTTGCTGTCTGTGCCCCTGTTCAGAACATTTCACCTCACTTTCCGTCCCAATGACAACTGTTTTTGAAATGTGGTGTTTTTCTTGAAACAAGGATTGCTGATAAAGCATCAGTACAGAGGAGACACCTTTCTCCCATATTAATTCTTACAGGAGAGAATTTTCCTTCCAAGGGGTAGATTTCCTCTCACTTCCTGTTGTCTTCTTGCGTTTGCAAGTAGGAGTCGTTTGTAAGTTGGATGTTTGAAAGTAGGGACCTGCCGTATATACTCTGCAGAAATAGGCCCCTTAGTTGTTGGTGTTGGCACAACACTGTAAGCACTCACAGTTACTCTTGGTTGGTGCTGGAACGCCCTGCTGTCAACTATTATATCAGGAATTTTAATTACATATAATTGTTGAACAGTGGTAGTAAAAATTGGGCCTTTGATGGTGGTGCTGGTGCCACAACACTGTAAGCCCTGACAGTTACTCTTGGTGGGTGCAGCAATGGGCCCTGCTGTGAATTATTAGATCAAGAATTGTAATTGCATGCCCCTGTTGAACAGGGGCTGAAAAATTGGGCCTTTCGTGGTGGTGGTGGTGGTGGTGGTGTTGCCACAACACTGTAAGCCCTCAGAGTTACTCTTGGTGGGTGCAGCAATGGGCCCTGCTGTGAATTATTAGATCAAGAATTGTAATTACATGCCCCTGTTGAACAGGGGCTGAAAAATTGGGCCTTAGGCACTGGTGGCACAACACTACAACCCCTCACAGATACTGTACTTGGAGCACAGCAATGAGCCCTGTTGCAAAGTATTGCTTCAAAAATTGTAATGACACGCCCCTGTTAAACAGGGGCTGAAAAATTGGGCCTTAGGCACTGGTGGCACAACACTCCAACCCCTCACAGATACTGTACTTGGAGCACAGCAATGAGCCCTATGGCAAATTATTGCTAAAAAAATTGTAATTACACGCCCCTGTAAAACAGGGGCTGAAAAATTGGGCCTTAGCCACTGGTGGCGGCACCCATAAACAAAAATGATCTTCCAAGCTATCATCATCAATCGTATCATTGAGGACTCGGAGGAGGAGGATAGCCAGTCAACATAACAGCACAGGCACTCAGCATCAGCATCAGTCTTGAAGGAATGTGACATGTTAAAATCAATTAGTCTGTTATATCAGCATCAGGTGTGTGGTAGCTGGTGGTGATCCAAGACTGGTTCATCTTGATGAAAGTCAGTCGATCAACCGAGTCGGTGGACAGGCGCACCCTGTGATCCGTGACAAATCCTCCAGCAGCACTGAATGTGCGTTCCGAAAGAACGCTGGATGCAGGACAGGCCAGTAGCTCAATTGCATACTGTGCAAGCTCTGGCCAGTGATCCATCCTCAAGACCCAGTAAGCCAGAGGATTTTCGGTGGGGAAGGTGTCCAAGTCTGACCTTGCCCCTAGATATTCCTGCACCATGTTTATCAGATGCTGGCGATGGTTGCTGGAACCGATCATACTTTGGGGCTGCGGACTAAAGAATTGTCTGAACGCATCGGTCAGACGGCCACCTTCCCCACCGCTCCTTCTTTGACTGGCCGAAGCCTCAGCAACTCGTTGTCCAGGACCAGGAGTTTGTAACCTCCCAGTCTCTGGGAACGCGTTGCACAGACCTTTCTGCAAGGCCTCCCGGAGTTGTCTCATCCTCTGCTCCCTCTGCGACGGTAACATAAGGTCCGCAACCTTACCCTTGTACCGTGGATCAAGGAGAGTGGCCAGCCAGTAATGGTCCCTCTCCTTGATCCGAAGAATACGAGGATCCTTCCGCAGACTTTGCAGGATCAGGGAGGCCATGCAGCGTAGGTTTGCTGAGGCAATCGGTCCGGAGTCCTCTGGGTCACTAAGGACGACATGATCCGCAGCCACCTCCTCCCAGCCACGTACAAGTCCACGGGTTTGTTGGGACTGTAAATCATCCCTAAAAGAATGCTGCTGTTGATGCTGAGTGCCATGCTCCACCTCCATGCTGACACAATCCTCCTCCTCCTCCTCCTCCTCCTCTTCCTGTGCGATGGGTGGGACAGAAGGAACACTGTCTGGGTAAAGGGGGCCTTGAGAGGCAAGGAAGTCCTCCTCTTCCTGCCTCTGTTCTGCCTCAAGTGCCCTGTCCATTATTCCACGCAGCGTGTGCTCCAACAGGTGGACAAGAGGTACAGTGTCACTGATGCATACACTGTCACTGCTCACCATCCTCGTGGCCTCCTCAAATGGTGCCAGGACAGTGCATGCATCCCTGATCATGCCCCACTGGCGTGGAGAAAAAAAACCAAGCTCCCCTGACCCTGTCCTGGTGCCGTAGTCGCACAGGTACTCATTGATGGCCCTCTGCTGCGTGTGCAGCCGCTGCAGCATGGCCAACGTTGAGTTCCACCTGGTGGGCATGTCACATATAAGGCGGTTCTTGGGCAGGTTCAACTCCTTTTGCAGCTCAGCCAGGCGAGCACTGGCATTATAAGATCTGCGGAAATGCACACAGACTTTCCTGGCCTGCCTCAGGACATCCTGTAAGCCCGGGTACCTGCCCAAGAACCGCTGCACCACCAGGTTAAGGACGTGAGCCACACAGGGCACATGGGTCAGTTGTCCCTGTCGGAGGGCGGAGAGGAGGTTGGTGCCATTGTCGCAAACCACCATTCCTGGCTTAAGCTGGCGTGGCGTCAACCACCTCTCGGCCTGGCCCTGCAGAGCAGACAGGACCTCTGCCCCAGTGTGGCTTCTGTCCCCCAAACACACCAGCGCAAGCACGGCATGGCATCTTTTTGCCTGCGTACTTGCGTAGCCCCTTGAACGGCTACGGAGCACCGCTGGTTCAGAGGACAAACCACAGGAAGAGGCCATGGAGGAAGAAGAAGAGGAGGGGGTGGAGGAGAGAGGTGTGTCACAACCGGTAGTAGCATTTTGGAGGCGTGGCGGTGGAACAACCTCCAACACTACTGCACCTTGTCCTGCATCCTTCCCAGCTGCCAAAAGAGTGACCCAATGGGCCGTGAAAGAAAGGTAACGTCCCTGTCCATGCCTGCTGGACCATGAGTCAGCGGTAATATGCACCTTACCGCTGACCGCCCTGTCCAGCGAGGCCAAGACATTGCCTTCCACATGCCGGTAGAGAGCCGGAATAGCCTTCCGTGAGAAAAAGTGGCGTTTGGGAACCTGCCACTGAGGAACCGCACATTGCACAAACTCACGGAAGGGGGCCGAGTCTACCAACTGAAAAGGCAGCAGTTGAAGCGCTAGCAATTTAGCCAAGCTAGCATTCAACCGCTGGGCATGTGGATGGCTGGGAGTGAACTTCTTTCGACGGTCCAGCAGCTGGGGCAGGGAAATTTGCCTGCTAGAATCGGACGTCGGTGTACTGCTAGCAGAGTGGCCGCAACTACTTGGCTGTGACACACCTAATTCTACACCTTCATTCCTCTCAGTGCATGTTTCAGACAGGACTGAAGTTATAGTGGGGTTGGAGATCCCAGCTGATGCGGTGCAAGGAGAGGTCCGCTTTGTTCTTTGGTGTGGGTCTTTGAGGTAGGCTTGCCAACGAGCTGCATGGCAGGTCAACATATGTCTGGTCAGGCATGTGGTACCCAAGCGGCTGATGTTTTGGCCACGCGATATACGCTTGAGACATATGTTGCAAACAGCAGCTGTGCGATCTGATGCACTAGCCTCAAAAAAGGCCCACACCAAAGAACTTTTTGAATGACGGGCAGAGGCAGCGCCCTGCACAGGCGGAGCTCTGCGGTGTGATTCCGTCGGTGTACTGCCCTTACGCTGGCCACCAAAGGGCATCCTGCCTCGTTGGAGATGTGCCTCCTCCTCATCCTCCTCCTCCTCCTCTCTCCTATTAGGCACCCACGTGGAGTCAGTGACCTCATCATCCCCTCCCTCCTCATCACTGGAGCCAATCTGGCAGTATGCTGCAGCTGCTGGAACATGACTGCCAGATTGGTGTCCTTCTTGAGCATCCCCTCTGTCTGCTCTCACGCTACTGCTTCCTGTAGCTGGGTTTCATCATCAGACCCTTCGAAACGCTGGGCATCCTCCTGGAGCATGTACCCAACACTGTGCTCAAACAGTTCGGGGGACTCCTCAGGAGGAGGACATGGTGGGTCTAGGGAAGGAGTGACTGATGATGAGTCTGACATTGATACCAGGGAAGAGGACGCTTTGGCAGCTGCTTTGCCAGTACCCTGAGCCTGGGTGAGAGAGGATGAGGAGGAGGAGGAGGGCTTGGTCATCCACTCTACCAAGTCTTCGGCATGATGTGGCTCAACATGTCCAGCTGCCGAAAAGAAGGACAAGCGTGTCCCATGGCCATGTGCTGATGACAATGCACCGCGTCCACGACCAGCACTGTTGCCCCCAGACACAGAGCCTGCTTGCCCTCTTTTATTGCCTCCTGACTGTCTGCCTCTCCTTGTTTGCCTTCCAGACATTCGAATAGATGGCCTGCAGGGAGATTGGAAAAAAGCAATAAGGGCTACCTTCAGGTGTCCTTCTCTGTCCCTTTACTTAAGGATTTCTAAATATGGTTGAGGATGATTGCTTTCGCACAGAATAGCACAACGACAATTTCCCTGACTGTCCAAAAAACAAGGATTTCAAAGATGGTTGATGAGGAATGCTTTAGAACAGTATAGCACAAGGAGAATTTCCCTCACTGTCCTTCCCTGTCCCTAGAAACAAGGATTATCACAGTGAAAGAAACTGACACTCTTCCTACCTATAGTTTTCTGTCCCTAGAAAAACTGTTTTTTTAAAGCTGATTGATGATCAATGCTTTAGCACACTATAGCACAAGTAGAATTTCCCTCACTGTCCTTCCCTGTCCCTAGAAACAAGGATTATCACAGTGAAAGAAACTGACACTCTTCCTACCTATAGTTTTCTGTCCCTAGAAAAAATGTTTTTTAAAGCTGATTGATGATCAATGCTTTAGGACACTATAGCACAAGTAGAATTTCCCTCACTGTCCTTCCCTGTCCCTAGAAACAAGGATTATCACAGTGAAAGAAACTGACACTCTTCCTACCTATAGTTTTCTGTCCCTAGAAAAAATGTTTTTTTAAAGATGGTTGATGAACAATGCTTTAGCACACTATAGCACAAGGAGAATTTCCCTCACTGTCCTTCCCTGTCCCTAGAAACAAGGATTATCACAGTGAAAGAAACTGACACTCTTCCTACCTATAGTTTTCTGTCCCTAGAAAAAATGTTTTTTTAAAGACGGTTGATGATCAATGCTTTAGCACACTATAGCACAAGGAGAATTTCCCTCACTGTCCTTCCCTGTCCCTAGAAACAAGGATGATCACAGTGAAAGAAACTGACACTCTTCCTACCTATAGTTTTCTGTCCCTAGAAAAAATGTTTTTTTAAAGACGGTTGATGATCAATGCTTTAGCACACTATAGCACAAGGAGAATTTCCCTCACTGTCCTTCCCTGTCCCTAGAAACAAGGATTATCACAGTGAAAGAAACTGACACTCTTCCTACCTATAGTTTTCTGTCCCTAGAAAAAATGTTTTTTTAAAGACGGTTGATGATCAATGCTTTAGCACACTATAGCACAAGGAGAATTTCCCTCACTGTCCTTCCCTGTCCCTAGAAACAAGGATTATCACAGTGAAAGAAACTGACACTCTTCCTACCTATAGTTTTCTGTCCCTAGAAAAAATGTTTTTTTAAAGACGGTTGATGATCAATGCTTTAGCACACTATAGCACAAGGAGAATTTCCCTCACTGTCCTTCCCTGTCCCTAGAAACAAGGATTATCACAGTGAAAGAAACTGACACTCTTCCTACCTATAGTTTTCTGTCCCTAGAAAAAATGTTTTTTTAAAGCTGATTGATGATCAATGCTTTAGCACACTATAGCACAAGTAGAATTTCCCTCACTGTCCTTCCCTGTCCCTAGAAACAAGGATTATCACAGTGAAAGAAACTGACACTCTTCCTACCTATAGTTTTCTGTCCCTAGAAAAAATGTTTTTTTAAAGATGGTTGATGATCAATGCTTTAGCACACTATAGCACAAGGAGAATTTCCCTCACTGTCCTTCCCTGTCCCTAGAAACAAGGATTATCACAGTGAAATAAACTGACACTCTTCCTACCTATAGTTTTCTGTCCCTAGAAAAAATGTTTTTTTAAAGATGGTTGATGATCAATGCTTTAGCACACTATAGCACAAGGAGAATTTCCCTCACTGTCCTTCCCTGTCCCTAGAAACAAGGATTATCACAGTAAAACACACTGACACTCTCCCTACCTATAGTTTTCTGTCCCTAGAAAAAATGATTTTTTAAAGATGGTTGATGATCAATGCTTTAGCACACTATAGCACAAGGAGAATTTCCCTCACTGTCCTTCCCTGTCCCTAGAAACAAGGATTCGCACAGTAAAACACACTGACACTCTCCCTACCTATCCTTCTCTTTCCCTAAACTAAAGGAATCCAGGTTAAGCAAGAAAAAAAAATGTCACTGTCCCTGCCTATGCTTCTCTTTCCCTGCTCCGGAACACACTACACTAGGCCGCCGTGCTGGCGGCCTTTTATAGTGTGGGGCGTGTACTAAACACCCTCAGCAATAATTGGCCACAGGCATCCTGCCTGTGGCCAATCATTGCTCTCCTCGCTGCCGGCGCTGTGATTGGCCAAGCATGCGGGGTCACAGTGCATGCTTGGCCAATCACAGCACCTGGATGACACTGCGATGGCGTAGTGCATTGTGGGCCGTTCGCGTCACTCGAATTAGGCGCGAACGGCCCAAATCATTCGATCTTCGACGAACGATCGAACAGCCGATGTTCGAGTCGAACGTATGTTCGACTCGAACACCGAGCTCATCCCTACACCAGAGCCTTTAGTGGTGAGGATGGATTTGGCTGCAGCTGACTGTAGGTCACGGCCCCCGGGGTCTCTTAGCTCATGCTCACGGACTGGCTCTGGTGGACAGAGCAAAAGCAGCAGTTCAGGGTTAGGCACAGGATAGTCAGGAGAACAAGACAAGGTTGGGGTTACTAGCAGACAGGAATGGTCAGAAGGACATGACACGGTCAGTACACGGAAGTAAGAGATAACATACAGCAGGACGCCACACCAGAAGCCTAAACTCAAGGCTGACTTGCAATGCACAAAGTTAAATAGTTTTTTTCTGTTAGAGGCTGGGGTGGAGCCATTCTGAGAGAAGATTACTTAAAGACGCAGGTGTGAGAGCGCAGTCCCTAAGCTGATACACAGAGCAGAGAGGTAAGCAAACAGACATGGCATGAAACATTGCTGCAGACTCATGACAGAATTATATCCTTCTCTCTGGAGTCCATACCTCTCTTAATACAAGAAAGGCCTTTGCTTGCTTTGGAAATCGCAGCTTGGCGTTGCATGCTATTATTAAGCTTATGGTCTATCAAAACCCCCAGTACTCCCCCTAGTATGTATGATGCATGCATATTCTTATCCCCCAAGTACATTACTTTACATTTATCATCATTAAACATAATTTGCCACATAGTCCCCAGTTAAACAGTGCATTGAGGTTGGCTTGTAAGTTAGAGACTGTCATGAGTCTGCACTGCAGCAATGTTTCATGCCATGTCTGTTTGCTTACCTCTCTGCTCTGTGTATCAGCTTAGGGACCATGCTCTCACACCTGCGTGTTTAAGTAATCTTCCCTTATCATGGCTCCACCCCAGCCTCTAACAGGAAACACAACTTTGTGCACTGCAGGCCAACCTTTGTCAGAGCGACAGTTGTGTTTTGGCTTCTGGTGTGGCGTCCTGCTGTATGTTATCTCTGACTTCCGTATACTGACCGTGGCGTGTCCTTCTGACCATGCCTGTCTGCTAGTAACCCCAACCTTGTCTTTTTCTCCTGACTATCCTGTGCCTAACCCTGAACTGCTGCTTCCGCTCTGTCCACCAGAGCCAGTCCGTGAGCATGAGCTGAGAGACCCCGGGGGCCGTGACCTGGAGTCAGCTGCAGCCAAATCCATCCTCACCACTAAAGGCTCTGGTGAATACATGAATCATTTTGTATGAACTTTTGTAACACATGTCCAATTTAGTTGTATTTGTTGAAGCTGTTTTTTTAACCATTTGTATTTTGCTATATACTGTACGTATGGTTACAGCACAGTGTTTAAACACTTTTTATGGTTGCACATGCACTTTAAAAATAGCGTGGAATATCTTTTATTTTATTGAATATGTTGTGAGATGCTGTTTTATGTTCCATTTCTTTTTCGTACATCACGGGACACAGAGCGACTTAGTCATTACTAATGGGTTATATAGATTACCTTCAGGTGTTGGCACTGGCCAATTCCAAACCGGAAGTACCCTCCCCTATATAAGCCCCTCCCATCCGGGATCACCTCAGTTTTTTGCCAGTGTCTAAGGTGTTGGCCAAAGAGTAACATGTGTTTTCACTGGGCTTGCGTACAGGTTCTTTTGGGCCTTAGTAAGCTGTTCCGGATCCCACCAAAAAAGCTTCATAGCTAAACGGTCGGTACCCGGGCCTTGCAGCAGAAGAGCAAGGTTTTGCCTGTAATGCCTCTCTTAGGAGGGCTGGACCCTGGGATCCAGAGCTCTGGTCATACCCACGACCAAGATGTTGTCTGTGCAGGGTGCTATACAGGTCCAGGGGAGTGGAATCCTTGGGAACCCGGTCCCTGAAGGTTTAATTACAATGCCTGCCGTGATAGGTGAAGTTTGGACTTCTGTGGACCAAACAAAGTCCTGCGGCGGGGATCAGGTAAGTGGGGGCCCCCAGGAACTTGGTTCTATTGGGGGACCCCCAAGCCTAATTTGTCTTTCTGTCTGTTACCTAACGGTATTCCCGCTAATATCTGTGTATGCCTGTAACTACTGAAAATGTAAAATTTTAATAGTAGTCAAGAGAAAAACAAAAAAAAAGGGGACCGCGGTACCTGTGTTAAACCACTAGAGGCCGCTGTAGTCCATTTTTCTTGTCATGTGGATCTTTGGTTTTCTCAAGTCAAAAGATCCAGGCAGTTGGTAAGTTTCTCTGTGGGAATCCACTTCCTCTGCCCTGTTGCTGCGCTCATCCACCGCACAGGCCCTCCGGCAAAAAGGGCCCTGGCTCCTAGTCCCTGTTTGATTTCGAAAAGGGCGCCAATGGCGCACGGGCGCGCGGGCGCGTGCACGCGCCTCCTATGAAAAAAAAGGGGCGGGCGGGTGGATGACGCTCGATGCGCGCCGCGGCGCTTCTGCGCATGTGCAGGCGTCCCAGCATGGTTAAAAGACACAGTACAAGTGTCAGCTGGATGCAAACAGAGCTAGCAACAAACAGTTTCACACAGAGGCGGTTGATGCAGGCATCCCCATAGAAAGGCACTTTAGTGGACACCAGCTGGTATATAGCAGCAACTGTGTTAGACTATTACCAGCAAAAATTGGTGTATGACGACGGGAATACCTCAGCTTTGTGCTTAAAGGATATGTCGTCCAGACGCTCCGGAAATAGGTCTTCCAGGAAGCCAAAGGGGTCTCCATCGGGCTCTGAGGATATTGGGCATGCTTGTACTGCACCAATCTCCCCTGAGAATTCAGAGGTCAGTAGCCGTAGAAACCCAGCAGGAATGCCTGGTGCTGCGGCTGCCCCCAGTCCACCTGCTCCTGTATATATAACAGAGGAGGTTTTATCCTCAACTCTGGGAGGATTGGAAGAGAGATTAACAGCATTGATCGCTGCTTCCCTGTCACAGGAAAAGCGCGTCCGATCTCCGTCTCCTCCTTCAGAGTGCCTGTTAGTGGAGGAACAGCCCCACACAGAGATCGACCTACCTGAAGGGGATCAGGATGAGGTTGATTCAGTTATGGAGGAATCAACAGTGGAAGAACCTTTCTCAGCATCTCAGGCTGAAAGATTATGGGTTCAGTCTCTGACTAATATGGTCCGATCAGCATTTAAAATGCCTCTGGCGGAACCACCATCCACTACGGTTTCCTCGCTGGGGTCGCTAAAAGCTCCCCTGGCTGTCTGTTCCTTCCCAATCCACCCTTTATTAGAAGGGCTTATTTACCAGGATTGGGAGCATCCTGATAAAATATTTGCTCCCCCCAAGAGATTTCCGGTGATCTATCCCATGGAGGATAAGTTCATAAAAAAATGGAGGGTCCCTACAGTGGACGCAGCCATCTCTTCTGTTAACAAATCACTGACATGTCCAGTAGATAATGTTCCAATGTTCAAAGACCCAATAGATAAAAAATTGGAGTCTTTACTAAAATCTGCTTTCTCTACAGCAAGCATGGTGACACAACCTGCGGTAGCAGCGATTGGAGTCTGCCAAGCAGTGAAAGATCAGTTGAAACAAGTCTTAAGGGACTTACCAGATCAGCAGGCTCTTGCCCTAGCTGACCTGCCTAGAGCCTTGTGTTGCGGTGGACGCCATAAAGGATACAATCCAACAGGCCTCCCGCTTTACGCTGTCTATAGTACATATGCGTAGGCTTCTGTGGCTCAAAAACTGGTCTGCTGAAGCTCCCTGTAAAAAACTGCTGGTTAGCTTCCCATTTCATGGAGAACGCTTATTTGGAGAAGATCTGGACAAATATATCCAGAAAATTTCTGCCGGTAAAAGTTCACTCTTACCGGTTAAGAACAAGGGTAGAAGTCCTTCTTTTAAGAGGCCTACTTCTCCAGTCCCTGGCACATCGGCTGTGAAACAGTTCCGACGGCCTCCGCGGTCAAATCCAGGGGGCAGAAATCAGAGACAATCACAGGGTAACAAGAAACCCTGGGTCAAGAGAGGTACAAAACCTCCCCCTAAGTCATGAAGGGTTGCCCCCACTCAGTCGGGTGAGGGGAAGACTTCAGTGGTTCACAGAGACCTGGCGGGACACCATCAGAGATGGGTGATCTCCGCAGTAAGTCTGGGATACAGGCTGGAGTTAAAAGACATTCCTCCTGCCCATTTTATAAGGTCAAACGTGCCAAGCGATCCCCAGAAGAGTGGATCCCTCCTTCTGGCACTAGAGCAACTATTGCCCCAAGGGTAATCATGAAGGTTCCCTTGAAAGAAAACGGGTTCGGGTTTTACTCGAACCTTGTCACAGTCCCCAAACCAAATGGGGACATGAGGCCCATATTAAATATAAAAGGGCTAAACAAGTTCCTACATATCAGGACTTTTTCGGATGGAGTCGATCCGATCGGTGGCCACCGCCCTACAAGGGCAGGAATGGTTAGCCTCGATCGACATAAGGGATGCTTATTTGCATATTCCCATCTGTCCGGCCCACCAGAAATTTCTACGCCTTGCAGTAGAAGGGCGCCATTTTCAGTTCAGAGCCTTACCTTTCGGTCTGGCCACGGCACCACGAGTGTTCACAAAAATTCTGGCCCTACGATTGGCCAAACTAGGAACACAAGGTGTAACGATAATGGCATATCTAGACGACTTGTTGCTGATAGACCACTCAGTGAAAAAAACTAGAAGTGGTCGTTCACAAGATAATCAAGTATCTGGAATCTCACGGTTGCATTATCAACCGAGACAAGTCAGCCCTAAAACCAGTCAAAAGCCTGGAATACTTGGGGGCTAAGACTGGATTCAAATCAGAGAAAGATTTTCTTACCTCCAGAGAAGGTGTCGTCTTTGAAAGATTTGACCCACTTAGTGGGTGCAAAAAAGAAAAACCATCCATACGCCTGTGTATAAGGCTGCTGGGAAAAATGGTGGCTTCATTTGAAGCGGTACCCTACGGTCAATTCCATTCAAGGAACTTGCAGAGGGCCATACTGTCATCCTGGAACAAAAAAGTTCAGGCTTTAGACTTACCAATGTCCCTGTCCCCTTCCGTTCGCAAGAGCCTCCATTGGTGGTTGGTGCCCCAGAATCTGGGAAGGGAAACCCTTCAGTCCGGTTTCTTGGAAGGTGGTCACTACAGTTGCCAGCCTCATAGGCTGGGGGGCAGTACTGGAGCAATGGTCTCTCCAGGGCAAGTGGTCAGAAGCAGAGAAGGCCCTGCCCACCAATTTCTTAGAGATACGAGCAGCCCGGTATGCCCTAGTAGCATGGACATCCAAACTCCAAGGGTCACCTGTCAGAATTCAATCAGACAATGCCACAGCAGTGGCATATATCAATCTCCAGGGTGGCACCAGGAGTCGTGCAGCCCAGAGGGAAGCGAATTGCATCCTGGAATGGGCAGAAAGGTATGTCACAGCCATATCCGCGGTTTTCATCCCAGGAGTGGAAAATTGGAGAGCGGACTTTTTAAGTCGCCAGCAATTATGCCCGGGGGAATGGTCTCTTCACCCCGAGGTTTTCCAGGCAATATGCCAGCGGTGGGGAACACCGGATGTAGATCTGCTAGCATCCAGATTCAACGCAAAGGTGGACAGATTTGTGTCTCGCACAAAGGATCCCCTAGCTTGCGGTTCGGATGCCCTAGTGTTCCCTTGGGATCAGTTCAAGCTGATATATGCATTCCCACCGCGATTAATCCGCAGAATCAGGGTAGAAAAGAAACCAGTGATTCTGGTGGCTCCAGCATGGCCCCCGAAGGGCATGGTACGCGGAGATTGTAAAAATGTCAGTGGGAAGTCCTTGGACCCTCCCACATCGTCCGGACCTGCTTTCGCAAGGACCGATATACTACCCTTCCTTACCAGCCCTAGGTTTGACGGCCTGGCTATAGAAGCCCACATTCTAAAAAAGAGAGGGCTCTCTAATCCTGTGGTATCTACCATGATCAATGCCAGGAAGCCGGTATCCAGGCAGATCTATTATAGGATCTAGAAGGCGTACATCACGTGGGGTGAGGCCAGGAAATGGCATCCACGTAAGTACGTAATAGGTAGGATTCTGGACTTCCTACAGTGGGCTGTACATAGGAAGCTTGCCTTGAGTACTATCAAGGGTCAGACAGCCTTGTCAATATTTTTTTCAAAGGCCCTTGGCTTTGCATTCATTAGTCAAAGCTTTCATACAAGGAGTGATGCGTATTAGCCCTCCGGTTAGTATTCCCATATGTCCATGGGACTTAAACCTGGTTCTGTCGGTTCTACAGAAACAACCATTTGAACCATTGCGGCACATTTTCTTGGTTCTTCTCACCAGGAAATTGATTTTCTTAGTAGCCATTTGTTCGGCTAAAAGAGTATCGGAATTAGCCGCCTTGTCCTGTAAGGAGCCATATCTGGTTATCCATAAGGACAGAGTAGTGTTACGTCCTCATCCAGCCTTCTTCCTAAGGTGGTATCGAGGTTCCATTTGAACCAAGATGTGGTTCTTCCTTCCTTTTTCCCCAAACCTAGTTCGGTAGAGGAAAAGTTATTGCATTCTTTGGATGTAGTAAGAGCAGTTAAAGCTTATCTTAAAGCCACTGCTCAGATTCGTAGAACTGATACTTTGTTTGTTCTGCCGGAAGGCCCCAGAAAGGGTCAGGCAGCATCAAAAATCTACTTTAGCCAAGTGGATTCGACAGGTCATAATACAAGCCTATGGCTTGAAAAGGAGACCGCATCCGTTCAAAGTTAGGGCGCACTCCACGAGAGCAGTTGGAACTTCATGGGCAGTGCATCACCAAGCCTCCCTGGCTCAAGTCTGTAAGGCCACAACATGGTCCTTAGTACACACGTTTACTAGATTCTACCAGGTAGACGTCAGAAGTCAGGAGGATGTCGCCTTTGGGCGCAGTGTGTTGCAGGCCGCAAAAGAGCCTCATGCCTGATGGCGCCCAGCTTATGTATCCCTCCCCTCATTTGGCATTGCTTTGGGACGTCCCATTAGTAATGACTAAGTCGCTCTGTGTCCCGTGATGTACGAAAAAGAAAAAGGGATTTTTATAACAGCTTACCTGTAAAATCCTTTTCTTGGAGTACATCACGGGACACAGAGCTCCCACCCCTCTTTTTGGGACACTTATTGCTTGGCTACAAAACTGAGGTGCTCCCGGATGGGAGGGGCTTATATAGGGGAGGGTACTTTCGGTTTGGAATTGGCCAGTGCCAACACCTGAAGGTAATCTATATAACCCATTAGTAATGACTAAGTCGCTCTGTGTCCCGTGATGTACTCCAAGAAAAGGATTTTACAGGTAAGCTGTTATAAAAATCCCTTTTTTTGGATCAATTGTCACATTTATTTTGAATCACATTTGAGTTAGAAACAGCGCATTATATGAATATAAATATTACATTTTAACGTGTATAACACTTTCATAGCTTTTTATCGATGTATAAGAAGATAGGGGTAACAGGTCACTAAACTCATAGCCTTTACTACAGTCACCAGTGTCTGCCCTTTGGCCACTTATTAGGGCTCCAATAGAAAAAAACTCTGATGGATTTTCATGTTCTGCCCCCTCTCTTTGTAGTCCTAGTTCACCTGCTGATGCAGGATAATATTCTACATAACCTACCACGTTGTCTTATATAAATTAATTAAAAATACAATAGGGACCAATAAACCTATTAGATAAATAAACTTCAGGTTTCAGGTGCAGAGTTAATGCCTGAAAACAAGGTAACCATATACTCAAAACTAAAATAGAATATTGGATACGAGATCCGGACAAGGGGATGATCCCCTACCGGACCCCTATAAAGACGGACTTTATTGGCACATCACAAGACCACTATAAATAAAATTCTAATAATCTGTGAATGCGTTTCACAGTAAAGTTGCTTCATCAGAACAGAGAGGGTATGCAGATGAAAGCTGAACTTATAAGCAAAATTATGTAAGTCAAACTTAAGAGGCGGTACCTACCTACAGGTTGGGTATGGTCCATGTACTTGCTCCACAGATCAAGGGGTGACCACTATAATAACACACATCTGCATAGGCCAATGATATATACTACCTTGTTTCATTAGTATATGGTCACATCCAATCTCCGTACTTTTTTTAAACGTCCATACTTAGATTTGGCTCAGATACAGCGTACCATTGGAGATGGGGACCCATTTTATTCCTCCATGTCCACCTGTCAGACTTTGGGGTGCTATATCCCTCTAATTGCTTAGTACCATATAGAAGCACACTCCTATAATATGATGTACAAAAATATGATATCCTTGGTACATGTAACTTACTTTTTTTTAATATGTTCAGCTTTCATCTGCATACCCTCTCTGTCTTGATGAAGCAACTTTACTGTGAAACGCGTTGACAGATATCTGGATTTGGAGAAGCATGTTTGTATTATATATACTGTAATACGGTTGTGTATATGCAATAGATTCAGGCTAGTAGTGTACTGATCCAGTAGAGGATTTAAAACATTTGAATTTTATTTATGGTGGCCTTGTGATGTGCCAATGTGTCTTTTTAGGTGGGGGATCATCCCCTTATCCAGATCTCATACCCCCTTTTCTGTTCTAAGAATTTTTTGGATGCGGCATTTTGAAAGTTTTTATTAGCCTATAAAATAAAAAGAGCAATTACACTAACAACAACTATAAAATCAGTTTACATATGGAATCTAACAGGATGTCTAAAGTAGTAACCATTTTAGGACAAAGAAAATACATTTACAGGATACATTTATACATACTATATATACATTTATACACAATTATACAGTACATAGGAAGCATGTAGCATTTAAATATACACTAAAAAGAGTGCAGCACATGTGTAACTCACAGAAAATTTGAATAAAACAAAAATAGGTACATTGATAATTAAATTAATTAAAATGCATCAATATCAGTGCTGATTAAACATCAACATATACAGTGCTTGGATTTAGTGGAGGCAACATGGACTCTCGTGGTACAATATGAACTTACAAAGTCAGTTTACAAAAATATATAATTTTATTTTACAAAATTATACATGATAAGAACAGCCTTAAATACGTAGATCCTAGACATTGAATGCTGCTATATGTGGAACATCCACTTATCTGACATACAAAGGAAATTTTTTGATGTAAATGATGGTTCTGCACTAAAATACCACGAGAGTCCATGTTGCCTCCACTAAATCCAAATTCTTTATCAAATAATAGGACGAAGGCACTTTAATTTTTTCATACCAAGTAGTTTTTTCCATATAAGTATATATATATTACATATACAGTGCCTTGAAATAGTATTCATGCCCCTTGAAATGTTACACATTTTGTCATGTTACAACCAAAAAGGTGAATGTAATTTATTTAAATGTTATATGATAGACCAACACAAAGTGACACGTGTAGTGTGCATTTGTATTTAGCCCCCTCCCCCCCCCCCCTGAGTCAATACTTTGTAGAACCACCTTTCGCAGCAATTACAGCTGAAAGTCTTTTTGGGTATGTCTCTACCAGCTTTGCACATCTACAGAGTGACATTCATTTTTGCCCATTCTTCTTTGCACAATAGCTCAAGATCTGTCGGATTGGGTGGAGAGTGTCTGTGAACATCAATTTTCAAGTATTGCCACAGATTCTCAATTGGACCTAGCAGAGCTGCAGGGAGTCAGGGGGCCAGGAAAGAGCACAGGGATGGTGGAGAGAACTGGGGGGGGGGTGGAGAGAACTGGGGGTAGTGGAGAGCACTGGGCGGGAGCTGGAGAGCAGGGGGGAGCAGAGAGCACTGGTGGGGTTGGAGAGCACATGAGGGGGGCAAAGAGCATGGGGGAGTGGAGAGCACTGGGGGGGTGGATAGCACAGGGGTGGGGAGCGGAGAGTGCGGGGGGAGCTTGAGAGCACTGGGGGAGCCAAAAAGAACAGGGATGGAGAGCACGGGGGGCGAAGAGCACTTGGGGGGCTGGAGAGCACTGGGGGAGCGTGAGAACACTGGGGGGACAGAAAGAACAGGGTGGAGAGCACTGGGTGCTGGAGAGCACGCTGGGGTAGCTGGAGAGCACTGGGGGAGTGGAGAGCACTGGGGGAGTGGAGAGCACTGGGGGGATGGAGAGCGCTGGGGGAGTGGAGAGAACTAGGGTGGGGGCTGGAGAGCACAGGGGTGGAGACTGGAGAGCATAGGGGGGAGGTTGGGGAGTGATAGGGAGAGCTGAGAGCACTAGGGGGGCAGAAAGAACAGGGGTGGAAAGCACAGGGGGGCTGGAGAGCACTGGGGGGGGACAAAGAGCAGAGAACACTGGGGGGGATGAAGAGCACAGATTGGGGCTGGAGAGCAATGGGTAGAGCTGGGAAGCACTGGGGGAGCAGAAAGAACAGAGGTGGAGAGCATGGGGGCTTATGAGTGATGGAGAGAGCTGGAGAGCACTAAGGGGGCTGGAGAGCACTGGGGGGAAGAAAGAACAATGGTGGAGATCACGGGGGACTGGAGAGCACTGTGGGGGGCTGGAGAGCGATGGGGGAAAGAAAGAACAATGGTGGAGATCACAGGGGGCTGGAGAGCACTGTGGGGGGCTGGAGAGCGATGGGGAGAGCTGGGGAGCACTCGGGGGGCTGGAAAGCACAGGGGGCAGAAAGAACAGAGGTGGAGAGCACTGGGGGGTGGAGAGCACAGGAGTGGGGGCTAGAAAGCACGGGGTGGAGGCTGGCGAGCACAAGGGGGGCTGGGGAGTGATGGGGAGAGCTAGGGAAAGGATTTGGGTCGTTGGTGAGAGAGCAAGCTTCTCAATCTTTATCTATCCACTATCACCATTACCGAACACAGTGCGCACACATCTTTCCCCAAGAACACTTTACTGAATTGCTGGAACACTGTACTCAGAAGCCTTAGGCCTACACGACTCAGAATCTATTGTTTCATCTGCCACCAAATGGATTACAATTAACGAGCTCCAGCTAGCTAGCGAAGAATAACAGATCTGGAACTCTACTGACATCACTTATAGGAAGCCTGTACAGGCAGTCCCTGACTTACGAACACCTGACTTATGAACGGCCTCAATCCCTTCTGCTTGTGCTCCACGCTGGTCCTGGATACCTCCGAACAGCTATCTTGCCACATTCCACACTGCAGTACTACATGTACTGCATGGCTAGAAGAGCCCCAGAAGCGCCCGGAACATCCCACATACCTGCACAGGCGGAAGTTACACTTACAAGCAGTGTTCCGACTTACGAACAAATTCCACTTACGAACAAACCTACAGTCCTTATTGTGTTTGTAACTCTGGGACTGCCTGTATATATATATATATATATATATATATATATATATATATATTGTTTAACTATTGTTGTGTTTGGGAGGAGTCTGTTTGCTGAGTTGGTGCTGTTATCACAGCTCAGCGGATTTACCATTGCTTTGTACAATAACTTTTCCTATTTGGTTCAAGTAAAGCATTTCAGAATCTAAAGCCCTGTACACACTATCGGATTTCCTATGGATTCTAATCCGATGGATTTTTCCATCGGAAATCCGATAAAGATGACTTCCATCAGTCTTGCCTACACACCATCAGTCAAAAATCCGACTGTCCAAACGCTGTGACGTAAAACACTTCGACAAGCCGAGAAAAATGAAGTTCAGTGCTTCTGAGCATGCGTCGACTTGATTCTGAGCATGCGTGGGTTTTTTGTCCGATGGAGTTCCACACAGATGATCGGAATTTGCTATCGTTTTTTTTCCCATTGGATAAATTTAAAACATGTTCTATTTTTTCTCACCGATGGAAAAAAGACCAATGGGGCCCATACACGATCGGTTTGTCCGATTAAAAAAGTCCATCGGACTGTTTTCATCAGTAAAATCGATCGTGTGTACAGGGCTTTATATTTGTGAGTTACTTGATTCTTGTTTTATTGTGTTAACAGGATGTCTGAACCCAGAGTGTCAGGTGGGTTGGAAGGTTCACTTGGTCATGGCCGTGTAGATAAGCAGGAAATTCTTAGCAGTCCTCAAAGGGGGCAGTGCTACATAAATGTGGAATGTTGTATTTGATTTATGTCAAACATAATCTGATTTTTTTTTTGTTTAAAAGGTTCCAACTTGGCCATAGAACATTTTTACAAGGGCTTGGGTATGTAGTTTCTGTTAAATGAGAGTTAACCATATTTAAGCCCTGTTTCCCTTCACTTCCTTTCCTGTAGAAACGACAAGAAGTGAAAAGAAATTCCTACTAAGTGGGGAAATTGCCCACTTAGACAGTTGTCATCCATATGTAGCGCCCTCCTCACTCCCCTCTTTCTCTCATCTCGTCTTTCTCTTGTCTAGGGGTATCTTAGAGGGGAGGGAGCGGGGACACCACGCCTGGCTTCCACCACATGTGTCAGTGCGGTATAAACAACGTTCTTGTATTACCTTCGGGTCAGTGCTGTGCACCTGGATCCTCCCTCCAAGAGTCACCTTGAACAATGTCTGTCAGGAAATGAGCCCCACACCATTAAAGTTCAACACTCCTTTATTCTTCTGCGAATGAACACAATTAGTTGAACTCCCTTGGTTAACAGAACAGGAAAGGAGGTGTGGATGCCAATAGGCCCAGACACAATTTGGTTCTCCACTTTCCTTCCTAAAAGTGGGTTACGGTCTCCGCACGAGGGGGAATTTCCTTCCAGGTGGTCTCCGA
Source organism: Rana muscosa (assembly GCA_029206835.1). Taxonomy (NCBI): domain Eukaryota; kingdom Metazoa; phylum Chordata; class Amphibia; order Anura; family Ranidae; genus Rana; species Rana muscosa. The sequence goes on from CM055120.1 coordinate 224,007,324, forward strand.
CGGGAGGCTCACCTGTCACCGGCAATATGCTGCACCGGGTCTTCAAGTGAGGAGCTCCCACCCGGTCCATTACGCCTTCCGGATTCGGGTACCCACTCCCGGGGTTCCCTAGGATCTCCTTCCTTTGCGGAACTTAGTGTTGGGCACTGAGCTCCGGACCTCCATCCGAGTACCTCACCCCAGGCTAAAGGTGCCTGGGATGGAACACGACCTCCGATTGTCCTCCAGGCCTAGGCCACCCAGAGGACCGACACGAACCACCGTCCACAAGCTGAAGGTGCCTGGGACTTCAACCCCTTGACAAAAATGGCCGGCCCCTTTATACCCTCTCCCAGCAAGCACAGCGAGTTCCCCGCCCCACCATACAGCTGCCGAGGGAGGACAAAAAGGAAGCACAACACACAGCAATGATTCAACCCCAGCCCAGGGCGACAGCGCAACCCGCTGGGCTGCAGGGAATTTCACATCACCAATGTCTCTGTCAAGTTCAAATTTACACTCGGGAAAGTACATACCCGCTACACTCTCCCCCCGGTCATTTGACACTGGTCCCCAGTGTCTGGAGTAAATCATGCCCTCAACGGCTGACATAATCCAATCCAGAAACCGACTAACAATTGTACAAAAATGTAAAACTTTAGAAAAACTATCCAACTGAAACATTGTGTCTGAGCCCTGTAAAGAAAAGGGAATAAAGACAAGAGAGAAACAACAGCACTGATTCATAACTTTGAATCACATATTCACATTTGACTTCCCCCCCCATCCTGACTAAGACCCACCCCATTCTCAGTGGACTTGATGGGATGCTCTCCTGCAGAGGGAAAAGAAAGGATTAACACATATAACCCTGACACCTGTATTCGTGTAATGGAAAATAAACTTCTCTGGGAAGAAATCCCTTTTCTCCAAAGAGTGAGTGCATGAAAAGTGTTTTAACGTTGCACAACACTGCCACCTGGTGACAGCACCGCGGTAACGGCACTCGTGGAACTTTCCTCTTTTCCTTTGGCCCTATCTACCCCAGAGTCCATAATCTCTTGCAGGAAAAGTGAAGAACAAACAGGAACAGTTCTTCATTCCTCTGGGCACAAAAGCAACGGGCCCCAGAAAGTTCAGCAGCATGATAAGAACGGAGTCTCTTTCCTCCTACAGGTAAAAGCGGGGATGCGGCAAAACAAGTGGTTTCAAGTGCTGATCCATGGTTTCCAGATGATACTCCACATCTTCTCCTTCTTTGCGCCGGATCAACACTTTATCTGCATGGATGTGTCGTCCCAACATCCATTCTGCCTTGCAGTCTTTAAAACGTTGAGAGGCCTTTGGAGAGCATGCCAGGTACCTGCGAGCGTGTGGAACTTGAAGGTGGGTCCAAACAAAGTCATTGTACCAGCGCTCCCGGCACACTTCCACCTCATAAAGCAGTTCCTTCGACAAGTATGGATACTCCCATCCGTAGTCTGCAGCAACCTTCTGGCCAAATAGCCGTTGCAATCTCGCCAAAGGAGGCATGGTAGCTTTGTCCCCTTCACCAGGCAAAACTATAGAGTCCGGGTGGCGAGGGACCTTGATCACATCTGATCTGGGCATTGGTGCCCGCAGCAACAGTCTCTTTTCCCCGGTCTTCAGTACAGATGGCACCGGGGATGTAGAAGCAGGCTGGGACGGGACCTCTCTTCAGGCGCTGGTGCCTCCACCCGGGGTGTACTTTCCCCTGTTGACATGGGTGGATCTCTGATCCTCCGAGATGAAGCGAGAGGTACTTTGTCCCAGCCCTTCTCGGCAAACAAATCGTCTATGGCAACGTCGTCTCCCATGTCCGAGAGCGACTCCAGGTCAGAGGTGTCACACTCCTCCGCGAAACGGAGCCACCACCTCCCGCGGACTCGCTAGGCCAATACTTCCCGACACCTCCGCCCACACACCAAATCTCTCCGCCTGGCTTACCTCGGCCTTTACTTGAAGCGGGACGTCCGGAACTCTTGTCGACGGATCCATCCTGGCCGGGCGTAAGCGGGCGAGACGGTCCACCACAACCGCTGGTCGGGGCTACCATGCCGGTCTTTCTCTTCGGTGGCGAATGCTGCGAGACAGTGGTGACTGAGTCAGCATCCTCGGATTTCTCCCGTTGGGGTTTTACGACCTCCTCCGCGGTCGTTGCAGTGTGCACAGGGATGGCTCTCACAGCAGTGATTCCTCCTCTCTGAGTGGTGTTGTCCGCAGCACGGCCGGGGTATATGGTTCTCGGCCTCTCAACCGCCGGATCCACTTCGAACAGGAACTCCCCACAGGCCTCACATCGCCCGAATGGTTTCAGCTGGCACACCAGTCCCGAACAGCCGGGACAAATCACACCCAGGGCCTCAACGTCCATGCACGAGTACAGGGCGAATCGACCCCTTGGCTTTAGCCGGATCCCCGTATCTGTTACCGGAGCAGCAGCAGTCAATGTCGTGGTGGAAGGGTAAACTGGAATCCACGATGTATGTCCGAACATGGCAACCTGTTGCTGATCCATCGCACACTGCAGAGTTTTTGCGCCAATGTCCCACGTGTAGTCCTTCACACGTATTGGACTCCTCCCCTCTGCTCCAGTTCGCAGGCTTTTCTTCTTTTCTGTTTCTGAGTCACGCCCACGAACTAAGCGATGGGGGTGTGCCTGGTGGCGCAGTGCAATAGAAGCCCCCACGTGTAGTACTTCACACGGCTGAACTTCCCCCTGTTTCCACTCTTCTGCGCGGGCCTTTCCCTTCATTGGGTCATGTCCACGACTTCGAGCAGGGATGCACTTCGGCGAATGAAGGCCTGCCTATTCGCTTAACTCTTCCAACAGACACGTTCAATCCTGTGGTGCACAAACACTATACCGGACCCGAGCCCCCACGTGTAGCGCCCTCCTCACTCCCCTCTTTCTCTCGTCTCATCTTTCTCTTGTCTAGGGGTATCTTAGAGGGGAGGGAGCGGGGACACCACGCCTGGCTTCCACCACATGTGTCAGTGCGGTATAAGCAACGTTCTTGTATTACCTTCGGGTCAGTGCTGTGCACCTGGATCCTCCCTCCAAGAGTCACCTTGAACAATGTCTGTCAGGAAATGAGCCCCACACCATTAAAGTTCAACACTCCTTTATTCTTCTGCGAATGAACACAATCAGTTGAACTCCCTTGGTTAACAGAACAGGAAAGGAGGTGTGGATGTGAATAGGCCCAGACACAATTTGGTTCTCCACTTTCCTTCCTGAAAGTGGGTTACGGTCTCCGCACGAGGGGGAATTTCCTTCCAGGCGGTCTCCGACGGGAGGCTCACCTGTCACCGGCAATATGCTGTACTGGGTCTTCAAGTGAGGAGCTGCCCCCGGTCCATTACACCTTCCGGATTCGGGTACCCACTCCCGGGGGTTCCTTAGGATCTCCTTCCCTCGCGGAACTCAGTGTTGGGCACTGAGCTCCGGACCTCCATCCGAGTACCTCACCCCAGGCTAAAGGTGCCTGGGATGGAACACGACCTCCGATTGTCCTCCAGGCCTAGGCCACCCAGAGGACCGACACGAACCACCGTCCACAAGCTGAAGGTGCCTGGGACTTCGACCCCTTGACAAAGATGGCCGGCCCATTTATACCCTCTCCCAGCAAGCACGACGAGTTCCCCGCCCCACCATACCGCTGCCGAGGGAGGACAAAAAGGAAGCACAACACACAGCAATGATTCAACCCCAACCCGGGGCGACAGCGCCACCCGCTGGGCTGCAGGGAATTTCACATCACCAATGTCTCTGTCAAGTTCAAATTTACACCCGGGAAAGTACATACCCGCTACACATACAAGCATTCCTGTCGGAAGGTCCTCCTCTTTTCCTTTTGTGGTGACACCTCAAAATTTAGAATTTTGCTTTACTTTTTGTACCAGTAAAAGTAGTCACCACTTCAAACTGTGTAAACTACTTCAAAATAAAAAAATGTGCTAAAGGGAAAAATCCCTAAATTAGCAGCTAGCACACCATTACATACAAAATGGTCATTTCAAATAAATGCAAACTGAAGTGCAGCGCTCATAAAAACAAAACAAAACAAATATCAGTCCAGTATGTGTGTCAATATTAGAATGTCCATAGACACACATACTGGACTGATATCAGTTCATTTTTATGAGCATTTGAGTTTAAGCAGAATGAACATTCCTACAAGGGATACAGATAGCAATAGCAATAGCAATAGCGATAGACTACTCTATCAAAAACAAAACAAAAAAAAGGTTTGACTATAGATATTGACTAGCAGTGTTTTATGCCTTGTCTATTTTGCCAATGCAAAGAAAGGCAGAAAGATTATTTCGAACTTGACCGTTTTTGAAGGAGTCCTTCACCCACCCAGTGTCAGTGTCATCTTTGACTTCCTGCACATAGGCACAACCAAAACAAGTTAGGACCATTCTTTAGTGGAACTTAACTGCACAGATTGTCTTCCCCCTCTTAAAAAAAAGTGCATGTGCAGATGCTTGCTATGTGGGCACATAGAAAAGGGGAGGAGCAGATAGCGCCAGTGGGTGACCACAGAAGAGAAAGTTCAGGACTGCTCTGTGCAATACCAGTGCACAGAGCCGGAAAGTATAAACCACTTTTTTATTTTAGGTGAAAAAAGGGAGCCTTTAATATCACTTTAATCACTTCAGCCCTGGAAGGGTTAGCCTCTTTCATGACCAGGCCATTTTTTGCGATACGGCACTGTATCGCTTTAACTGACAATTGCACAGTCGTGCAACGCTGTACCCAAACAAAATAGATGTCCTTTTTTTCCCACAAATAGATCTTTCTTTTGGTGTTGGATCACCTCTGTGGTTTTTATTATTTGCGCTATAAACATTTTTTTTACTTTTTGCTATAACACATATCTAAAAATATATATATAAAAAAACAAATTTATTCATCAGTTTAGGCCGATATATATTCTTCTACATATTTTGGTAAAAAAAAAAAAATCGCAATAGGCCTATATTGATGGTTTGCGTAAAAGTTATCACGTCTACAAACTATGGGATATATTTAGGGACTTTTATTTTATTTTTATTGGTTTTTTTATTTCAATGTTTTTATTGAGGTTTTGCATAATACATGAAAGTGAAAATACAGCTATACAGTAATATGCATATGACTTATAATGCTGCAAACGAGGTACAAATAAAAGGTATAGAACCATAATAGTAGTAAATTAAACCATTACATATATATATTCCTATAGGTCCCCGGTATCATTGGAGCATAACAAGCAAACGTATTGAGACCGTAGAGGGACTCCACTAGAAGTGTGTTGAGGAACCGGTTTCGCCACCAAAGCACTCAAACACCCCTATCGGGATCAATCTGTGAGAGAGTGGGGGCACACTCGGTCAGACCTCGGACCATTGTCTTACCAGTTTTCCGGTCAAAGCAAGTGAGTCCACTAATGGCTCAAGCCCTGCAAACAGATAAAGGTTTCATCCCGGGGATGTGAAACTTGAGATAGGCTCCTTTTCTAAGCAAGGTTTGAAGTTGTGTGTGGTATTCGAACCTGTCCGTGAGTACAACTAGAAATCTTCAATTTTCATTACGGGATAGGAAGGGTAAAGGAAGAGAGGTGTGTGTGTGTGGGGGGGGGGGGAATTGGGGATGGGGGGGGGGGAGGTGTGCCTCTGTAAACAGTCTGGAGCAATTATTGTTTTTACTATTAATGGCGGCGATCTGAGATTTTTAACGGGACTGCGACATTGCGGCAGACGAATTTGACCCCAAATTACACTTTTTGGGGACCAGTGACATTATTACATTGAGCAATGCTATAATAATGCACTGATCAATGTAAAAATTACACTGGCAGGGAAGGGGACACTAGGGGGCGATCAAGAGGTTAAATGTGTTCCCTCACCGTGTTCTAACTGTGAAGGGGGATGGGCTACCCGAGAAATGACAGAGAGCACTGTTCCCTATCATTGGGAACAGGAGATCTCTGATGTGTCCCCTGTCAGAACGGGGATTTGCCTTGTTTACAAAGGCAGATCCCCGTTCTGCCTCTGTATTAGACGCAGCGTGCAGCGGGAGCGAGAGCACGCCACCGCTGGCGCACGCCCGCCTGCAACTATGCCTGCGTGAGCCACCGTACAGGTAAAGCGATTCGCACAGGACAGCTGACCTGCCGCAGTATATCTGCGTGAGCTGGTCGGCTAGTGCTTAAGATACATTACTATTAAAACTCTAAAAAATTATATACTGTTTACATACCAATGTAAAGCACGGTGAAAGTGGTTGTTCTGTGGTTCACACGGGACAGCGCAAATGACTGACATTTTGGTATAAGGCAGTGCTGAAAAAAAAGAAAATATGCTGTTACTTAATAAAAAAAATATATATATTGGTTAATGATTCACATACAGTGTGATTTTGTTGAGCCCATCACAACTGCCAATTTCACAGAGCTCATATCCTGTGTGATAAACAGCCCCACACTCTAGGATATGGTCTGGGCTGACAGATCGTTTGCTTATGAAAAACTAGAATCAGGAAACTATAGACCAGTAACATTGGCTTGTATTTATGTAAATTTAAAGTGGTTGTAAACCCACTTTTTCAACTTGCACCTACAGGTAAGCCTAGATTAAGGCTTACCTGTAGGTGCATGAAATATCTCCTAAACCTACACGGTTTAGGAGATATTTAGTTAAATGACAGGCGCCGCTGTCTACGGCGCATGCGCGCCGTAGACAATGGCGCATTCATGGGGTTAATCCCATTCACAAAGTTGGCTACTTCCCAGCAATCGCTGGGCGTAGCCGAATGTGAAGGCTCCCGCGCGCATGCGCAGAGTGACGTCTGCGCCGCTCCGGCCAATCACAGCGCCGGAGCGGCGCTGTGATTGGCTGGAGCGGCGATACCCGGAATTAACCTTCTGGCTATCGCCGCAGAGATGGCTGCAGCTGAAGAGGGAGACGAGGACGGCTTCGAGGGCCCCAACCTAAGGTAAGTGATGCATAATGAGCTATTATGCTAGTCATATTAGCTCATATTATATTAGCTCATTATGCCTTTCTCTTACAGGTAGTTTAAAAAAAAAAAATTATAAGGTTTACAACCACTTTAATGGTATACAAGAGATATTACACAAGCAAGTGAAGTAAAGAATAATCAAATAAAAAAGAATCACAGTTCATGTCAAACTATCCTGATCATTTTATGAAGAGGTAAGTTCCTGATGTCTGACGATAGCCCTGGCTGTGAAAACATACTAGACTCACGTACACACGACCGTTTTTAATGATGAGAAAAATAAAAAAAATTTAAATGGTCATTAAAAATAATCGTGTGTGGGCTTCAGAGCATTTTTCACGACATTAAAAATGGCCATGAAAAAATTGGAACATGCTCTAATTTTTCTCGTCGTTTTTCACATCGTCTTTTTTCTCGTCATGAAAAACGGCCGTTTGTAGGCTTTAACGACGTGAAAAAAAATGCGCATACTCAGAATCAAGTATGAGATGGGAGCGCTTGTTCTGGTAAAACTAGCGTTCGTAATGGAGATAGCACATTCGTCACGCTGTAACGGACTGAAAAGCACGAGGCTGAAAAGCGCGAATCGTCTCTCAAAAAACTTTACTAACATGAAGTGTGGCGCCATCCGAATGGAACTTCCCCTTTATAGTGCCGTCGTACGTGTTGTACGTCACCGTGCTTTACTCGAGCATTTTTTTTTCACGATAGTGTGTAGGCAAGGCAGGCTTGAGAAGAATCACGTCAAGAAAAATGCAGTTTTATTCAATGACATTAAAAACGGTCGTGTGTACGCGGCATAAGAATCTTAATGGCAAACAATGTGACTATATTAACTGATGACCCATAATGATGTAGAACTATTAAAACTCAGCAATATAATAACATTTTACAGATGTATGCTAATGTGCGTGAATATATGGCAGAAGAAATTGACGGCTATACAAAAAAAAAAACAGTGGAGGCTGGTTCTCAAAATTTTTTGCGGGGGCGCAAACAAACTGAAAAAAAAAAATCATCAATTGCCGCCACTGTGCCCATTAAACGCAGCCACTGTGCCCAAACGCCACCAGTTTGCCCCCTCAAATGCAGCCAGTTTGCCCCCAAATACAGCCAGTTTGTCCCCAAATGCAGCCAGTTTGTCCCCAAATGCAGCCAGTTTCCCCCAAAATACAGCCAGTTTCCCCCCAAATGCAACCAGTTTGTCCCCAAATGCAGACAGTTTCCCCCCAAATGCAGACAGTTTCCCCCCAAATACAGCCAGTTTCCCCCCAAATACAGCCAGTTTGTCCCCAAATGCAGCCAGTTTGTCCCCAAATACAGCCAGTTTGTCCCCAAATGCAGACAGTTTGTCCCCAAATGCAGACAGTTTGTCCCCAAATACAGCCAGGTTCCCCCGAAATACAGCCAGTTTGTCCCCAAATGCAGTCAGTTTGTCCCCAGCCCTGCACTTACCTTTCTACGGTCAGCGCCGTCCTTCTTCCATCCTCGATGTCTTCTCCCACCCTCGATGTCGCTTCAGCCAATCAGGTTACCGGTAACCAGACCCGGTGAACCTGATTGGCTGAGACGCCTGTCAGTGTTAACCAATGAACGCACCCCCCGTGCATCCCCTGGTTAACTATTTGGAAGCTGATTACAGCCCTCAGGGGTGGCTCTGGCTGGCTGCTGGCTCTGATAGGCACTTCCAAACACCAACCAGCCGCTGTTATTCAGATGGCCAGCGCTCAACAGGAGGCCGGCCATCTGAATAGTGGGCGGCAGTGGCGGCGACAATACATAGGTTCATGCAATGCATGAACCTATGTATTGTTGTTGTGAGTGACGGCGCAGGAGAGAGAGGGGGCGGCGCTCCTGCCCCCACTATGGACGCACCGCCACTGAAAAAAAACATGCTAATAGCATTGCCTTTATATATTAAAAAATATATAAACGGCTAAAATAGACATGGAAAAATTCACTAAGGAGTTCTAAAGTTAAAGAGGAACTAAACTGTACCTGAGGGCCACAAATCAAAAACACCATTTAATTCAATTTTAATATCTAAAGAAACTCCCCCATACATCCATTTCTCGATGCTTTATTTTGTTGAGAAATCACTTTGGAAAACAACTCCCCTAGAAAGTCTAGCCACAGCCGAGAAAGGGCAAATGATTTATGTAGCATTTATTTTCTGGAATCCATCTGCCCTTAGGCCAGGCAAGCAGGCAGGAGGGCATACAGTACTTAGCTGAGAAAGCCCCTCTTGCAGATGAAAGGAAAGGGCTCACTTTAGCTTTAGCTCATTTAGCACTTTAGCTTTCTTTACATTCTGTAAACTTTCTGTACTTGGAAACAGTCCTAGCAAATATTGAAAAATGAATACGTTGAATTAGAGCCAAAGTGCTTTTTTGGCTAATTAAAGTGGAGGTCCGCCCACTGCTGCAAAAATTAAAAGCCAACAGCTACACATACTGCAGCTGCTGACTTTTAATAAATGGACACTTACCTGCCCTGGAGTCCAGCGATGTCGGCACCTCAGCTGATTTTTCCATCAGCTGTCGGGTGCATGCAGCCTCCATTGCGAGTAAGGGAACCTGGCAGCGAAGCCTTAGGGCTTCAAGCCAGGAACCCTACTGCGCATGCGCAAGGCTCTGCTTCTCTCTCCTACTGGCTCGGCGGTCGGGGAAGGAGGAGGGAGGAGGAGGGAGCCCGGACGGTGACGGTGAGCTGAGGCTCCCGGAAGTGGGAACAGGAAACCTGTGAAAGACAGGTATCCTGCCCCCCTCCCCCAAAAGGTGCTGAATGTGGCATCATTGGGGGGGGGGGGGAGTACAATGAGTGGAAGTTCAACTTTTGGGTGGAACTCCGCTTTAAGACCACTTTCATATAATGTAAATTAAATTTTTTACATTTCTTCAGTTAATTCCTGGTTTTCAGTCCTAAGCAAATGATGTCATACATGCCTGGAGTCTTCAGGAGGTGAGGAGGGTTTTTTCAGTTAAGCACACTCACTGTCTGCATGCCTGAGCTAAGGACAGATGGGTCCCAGGAAATAAATCATATATGAATCATCTGCCCTTATTCAAGATGGCCATGGCCAGAAATGCAAGTGGATATTTTTCAAAGTGACATCTCAACAAAATAAAACATGGTGATGTGGATAGGTGGGCGAGTTTGCTATGAATATTAAAAATGAATTAAATAGCGTTTTTGGTTTGTGGTGCTCAGATTCAGTGTAATTCTATTTTATCAAATGCAAACACAAAAGTGGTGAGAGATCTTATCTGTGGGAAATTCTATAGCCTTTTCACAAAGTGCATTAAAAGTGGTAGTAAACGCTGTGTTTTTATCTTTATCTACAAGTGAGCTTATAATAAAGCTTACCTGTAGGTTAAAATAAATATCTTCTAAACGTGCGCTGTTTAGGAGATATTCTAGGGAGCAACAGCAGTTGACATCACCGGCGCATGTGCTCTGAAGGAATGACAGGGGTATGCCGTTCCTTCAGAGCGCATGTTCCAGTGACGTTACCTCTCCTTGTGCCGCAGCTGTGACTCCTATGTGCATGGGAGTGATGTCATTGTGGCTCAGCCTTGTAAGCGGCCGCAACCCGGAAGGAAGACCGGGTGAAGCAGTGACAACGCACAGCTGGAGGGTTTCTTTTCAAGGTAAGTCTTTCATAATGTGCTAGTATGCAATGCATACTAGCACATTGTGTCTTTACCTTGCATGATTTTTTTTTTTTTTTACTACTGCTTTAAACTGCTTGTCTACTAGAGGATTCACTGTGTGGTTTTTATCTGCTAACATATGCTCCTGAGGCAACAAGCACTTACATAACAGCCTATGTTCAATACAGATGTGAATATTTGAATATTAACTGACTGGATGTTGGCATGATACATAAATATGGCAACTGGAAAAGTTAAATGACTCAATATCAAAAAGTGACAGGTTGATGTAAAGGACATAGGCTGTTTTACACATGCAAGTGTTTTTGGGTGTGAGGATTCAGGAAACTGTTTCATCTTTTTATCTCACAGTTTCACATCCTTCTTCCCTTTCTCTGAAACCACAGTTACGTGTGAACCTTTAAGAAAGAGGTTAATAAGTAAAATAGGTACATACAGTAGGTATTTGGATTGGATTTTTAGGATGCTTTTTCCCAAATGCAGAGCCTGTCCCTTTTAATTAGCTCTAGCAGGATGCATTCATTGCATTTAACAATATTTAACATTTAACAATATGTACCGTATTTTCCGGCGTATAAGACAACCCCCCTAATTTTGCAATGAAAAACATTGTTTTGGGCTATAGTATACTATAGACTGTATAAGACTACCCCCTTCCTCACATAGGGGGGCAGTCTCGTAGCTCCGATCCAAGCCCAATCTCTGAAGGCAGCTCTGAAAGACTCATGCCGCGTACACACGATCGTTTTTAATGTCATTTTCAAAAACAACGTTTTTCTCGACGTGATTTTTCTTGTTTCCTCTCAAGCCTGTCTTGCATACACACGTTCATTAAAAAAAAAGCTTGAGCAAAGCGCAGTGACGTACGACACGTACGACGGCACTTTAAAGGGGAAGTTCCGTTCGAATGGCGCCACCCTTCATGTTAGTAAAGTTTGTTGAGCGAAGATTTTTCAGCCTCGTGCTTTTCAGTCCGTTACAGCGTGACGAATGTGCTATCTTCATTACGAACGCTAGTTTTACCAGAATGAGCGCTCCCGTCTCATACTTGATTCTGAGCATGCGCGTTTTTTTCCCTCGTAAAAGCATACACACTACCGTTTTTCATGTCGTTAAAAAAAACGACATGAAAAACGACGTGAAAAAATAGAGCAGGTTCTCATTTTTTTTAGGCCATTTTTCACGTCGTTAAAAATGCTCTGGAGCCTACACATGATCGTTTTTAATTTAAAAAATTGCATTTTTAACGTAGTGAAAAACGGTCGTGTGTATGCGGCATTAGATGCAGGTTCATCCTCTCTTCATGGTAGAGGTGAGCAGGCACTGCAGCAGATCCTCTTAGCTTCTCTCCTGATGGCTCTGGTCCCAGCAGGCTGAGAGCTCAGACCCCATCTATAGGTCTGCACTCTCCTCTCTCCTAGCTCAGTTTGCCCAGAAAACGGTGACACTTCCTCCTCTAGGTGCAGCCACTTTTGGTAATTGAAGTCCACAGTCTAATAGTCTCCATTGGCAAGTACAGTGCAGAAAACAATGACACTCATTGCAGTATACAGCACTGAGCCAATCACGGCAAGCGTAGTATTCTATTAATGAATACAAAGCCTGCTCGGATTGGCAGAGGATGTGACATCATCAGCCCGCGCCGCTCCAATCTGAGCAGGCTTAAAGTGGAAGTAAATCCTCCTATCATTTTCAGGCAAGGAAGCTGCCATCTTGGCCTCTGTTTAATCTTCAACTGCTATGATGCTGCACATGTGATCAGTTATGACACCAGCCATTGGATGGTTTGACAGTTTGGTTGAGAGCACAACCAATGTGACAGTTGGCATTCCCGGCATGCCAGAAATGTAACTGCTTTTTGAAACTGTTAAATCAATGGGTTTACTTCCGCTTTAACAAGCTCTGTATTCAGCAAAAGAGTGCATCGCCCGCGGGGATTGGCTGAGCAGCGCATACTGTATGTAACAGTTTTACCGAGCACCCGGCGGGCTTCACATCCATCTGGCGGCCTCTGCACCCAGCATATAAGACGACCCCCACTCTTTGGAAGTGTAATTAAGGTGTAAAAGGTCATCTTATACACCGGAAAATACGGTATGTCTTTTTTTTTTGCTTTGCCTGCTACTATAAAATATGTTGTGACCTAGTTTAGCAAATTACACCATTTAATGACAATATTATGTAGCGGGGCCTTCAAAGTTAGTGGGATACACCTGGGGGTAGAGTGACCCAGGTGTGTAATTATGTCAGGGATTAGACCCCTTTTTGTTATTTGTGGAGGATTGGGTGGTGCAATATTCTCCTTGGCCTGTGGGTGGCGGGGTACCTACAGACTCGAGGTAGAATCACTACCACAGTGCTACCCTTTTTGTCCCTTCCTGGAGATGGTACGGCTGGGGCGGGGAACCCGCCGTGGTGTCGATGGGAGGAGATAAAAGGGGGAGACGCCCTCGCAACGAGGTCGTCGGTTGGTCTTCGGGGATCATCTCGTCACGTACCCAGGCGCCCTAGGCCTGGGTGCGGGCGGTTCAAGGTTCCGGCCTGGGCTCCCTAGGCCTGGCCGGAATGAAGCTGGAGTTGGAGTCCATCCCAGGCACCTTCAGCCTGGGGTGAGGTACTTTATAAAAGGCCTGGGACCTGGTGACTTCGACCGGGTCCCGCGAGGGTGAAGTGATTCCAGGGTGCCCCTTGCGAGGGGACCCGCATCTGAGGTGAGGAGGCTGGGGAGGTCATCCGTCTGAAGACTCCGGAGCAGCGTCAACCCGGTGACGGACGGGCCTCCGGTAACTCCCTTGGAGGGTCATCTTCCCTTGATAGGGGCCGCAGTGCAGCGAAGTTGTTCTAATCAAGACTCCTGCAACCCCTGGTCATAGCACAGGGGGTGTAGGGACTACAAGCCGGATAGTGCCTTGGCCTGCTCATCCCACCGTATCCTGCCATACATTGTTTGTTGTGGAGCTACGAAATAAAACTAACAGTTGGACTGTGATCGGTGTATGGACTCTGTTGATGGGAGCAAAAGGGAGATTCCAGCATAGCAGGGCTAAGTTCCGCAACCCAATGCACATTTGGCCCGAGGAAGATATTGATGCTGGCCTTCACCTCACCCACAGCCATGGGGAGGACATGGGCCGTAGCGCACCTCACTCTCGAAACCCAGGTACCCCTAGACAAGAGCTTTCGGACAACCGATAAACATGTGAAGGGGGTGAGGCCGCTACACGTGGGGGCTCGTCCGGGATGAAATGTGTATTGATCCTAAGGGTTGGAACGGCTGTGTCTGGACTTTGCTGCCCGGAGGAGGTCCGAGCAGGTCGGCCATGTGATTGGCCAAAGTGCATCCCTGCTCGGAGTTGTGGACATGACCCTAAGTCGGGAAAGGCCCATGCGGAGGAGCGTAAAAAGGGAGAGGTCCAGCCGTGTGAAGTACTACATGTGGGGACTGTTAATGCACTGCGCCACGAGGCACCCCATGACTGTGCAAGTCGTGGGAGGAGTCTGGCCACGTGTGGAGATACACGTGGAGACTCCGGCGCGAGGTGAGCGCGTGATGGAAGAGCAGGTGGTCGGGATGGCCTCAAGCTCCCCATGGATGCCGGTACCTTACCCCACGAAAATGACTGCATTTGCTGCGCCCATTACAGACGGGGATAAGGCTCAGGCCCCGAGGACAGTTGGCTCTGTATTCATGCAGAGACACGGAGGCCCTCGGTGTGATCTGTCCCGGATGCTCGGGACTGGTGGTCCAACTGAAGCCGTTCGGGCAATGTGAAGCGTGCAAAGAATTTATTTTTGAGGTCGAATCATCCACAGTAAGGCCCCGGGCCCTTCGCCTCAACTGCATCACAGGAACCACCACTCCGGAGGGAGAGATCCAGGCCTTTGCGGAGGTCCCCGTGCGCGCTGACCAGGGCGACGGGACTGCCCAATCAGAGACTGAGAGAGAAAAATCCGAGGACGCTGCTTCGGTCACCACAGACTCCCTGCTCCCACCCCCGAAGAGGAAAGTCGGCCTGGTACAGGCATCCTATGGTTGTGGTCGAGCTTCACCCCGCCGCTTGCCTGGCCTAGATGGCGCCGGTAGAGAAGAGAGTCCCGGACATCCCAGTTCTTCAGAAGGTCCAGGTGAGCCAGGGGCTGGGACTGTGGTGTTGGTTGGAGGTGTCGGGGGTCCACAGTCGGTGGAGCCCGCAAGGAAGGGTAGCCTTCCGTCTACTAGAGACTACCTTCCCGCCGAGATGTATGACACCTCCGACCTAGAGTCGCTGTCAGACTGTGGGGATGACGGAGAAATAGACGAACTGTTTCACCGGAAGGGCTGGGACAGACGCCCGCTACCTGTGCTGAGTAAACCGCAGGATTCCCCCATGTCCATAGAAGACAGTACGCTCCGGGCGCAGGCCCCGGAGTTCCCGAGGAAATCTAGTCCTCCGACCAACCTTCCTCATTCAACTACATCACCCGCTCTGATGGTGGGGACGCAGCGTGCTTCGTTGCGGGCACCAAAGACAAAGCAACCCGAGATGGTGAAGGTACCTCGGCACCCGGAGGCCATCGTACAGCCAGGAGAAGGTGAGCGAGATGTGATGCCGCCTCTAGCCAGGTTGCAGAGACTTTTCTCCCAGAGAGTCGCCCGTGAATATGGGTGGGAGTACCCCTACTTGCCTCGGGACTTATTGTATGAAGTCGAGGTCCTGCGACCAAGGTGGTATGACGAGTTTGTATGGGAAAAGCTTAAAGTACCCCATGCCAGGCGATACCTGTCATGTTCGCCGCCTGTGTCTAAAAAGTTCAAGGACTGCAGAGCTGATTGGAGACTTGGGCGCCATATTCATGCCGATAAGGTGCTCATCTGCAGGAAAGAAGGAGAGGATGTCGAGTATTCGGTGGAAGTGTTTGACGGGCACCTGAAGCCTCTGTTTCTGCCGGATCCAAGGTTCTACTTATAGGAGAAGTGAGCTCCTATCTTGTTGCTGTTGAAACTTTCTGGAAGAGACATTTCCAGACGCCTAGAACTGTGCCCTACTTTTGTTTTGATTTGGGCTTTTCTTTTACTCACTGGAGATTTGGGAGCTGTTGTTTTTTTCCTCCCTTTTCTTCATGTGCCAAAGGCAGAGACTTTTTGGGGTAGAGTCAGAGTAGGAAAGCAGGAAGAATGAAGATCTCACCAAGTGTCATTACCGCAGCTCTGTCACCAGGTGGCAGTGTTGTGCAACGGTTGTTCGAAATGTTACACATGCATTACTTACTTATTGGAGTGAGCGGGTCTCTCGGCTGACAGACCCACTCATGCCAAGTTAACACAGAGTGTTAGGATGTGTTTTTTTTTTGTTTCCCTTCTGCAGGAGATTCGTCGGTCAAGACTACTGAGTATGGGGTGGTTCTTAGACAGTGACGGGAGGGATTGTATATGTGTACATGACAGATGTTTTATACAAAGGTTTTATTGTTTTATAGTTCCCTTTCCCTGGAGCAGGTCTTGGCACACACAGTATCCAAAATTTGAGGGATAGCCTCTGGGGCCCACTTCATGTCACCACTCCTTGGGAGACATGGGCGTGCACCTGACGCTGGGGACCAGCGTCAAATCACAAGGGGCAGTGTGTAGCGGGGTCTTCAAAGTTAGTGGGATACACCTGGGGGTAGAGTGACCCAGGTGTGTAATTATGTCAGGGATTAGACCCCTTTTTGTTATTTGTGGAGGATTGGGTGGTGTAATATTCTCCTTGGCCTGTGGGTGGCGGGGTACCTACAGGCTCGAGGTAGAATCACTACCACAGTGCTACCCTTTTTGTCCCTTCCTGGAGATGGTACGGCTGGGGCGGGGAACCCGCCGTGGTGTCGATGGGAGGTGATAAAAGGGGGAGACGCCCTCGCAACGAGGTCGTCGGTTGGTCTTCGGGGATCATCTCGTCACGTACCCAGGCGCCCTAGGCCTGGGTGCGGGCGATTCAAGGTTCCGGCCTGGGCACCCTAGGCCTGGCCGGAATGAAGCTGGAGTTGGAGTCCATCCCAGGCACCTTCAGCCTGGGGTGAGGTACTTTATAAAAGGCCTGGGACCTGGTGACTTCGACCGGGTCCCACGAGGGTGAAGTGATTCCAGGGTGCCCCTTGCGAGGGGACCCGCATCTGAGGTGAGGAGGCTGGGGAGGTCACCCGTCTGAAGACTCCGGAGCAGTGTCAACCCGGTGATGGACGGGCATCCGGTAACTCCCTTGGAGGGTCATCTTCCCCTGATAGGGGCCGCAGCGCAGCAAAGTTGTTCTAATCAAGACTCCTGCAACCCCTGGTCATAGCACAGGGGGTGTAGGGACTACAATCCGGATAGTGCCTTGGCCTGCTCATCCCACCGTATCCTGCCATACATTGTTTGTTGTGGAGCTACGAAATAAAACTAACAGTTGGACTGTGATCGGTGTATGGACTCTGTTGATGGGAGCAAAAGGGAGATTCCAGCATAGCAGGGCTAAGTTCCGCAACCCAATGCACATTTGGCCCGAGGAAGATATTGATGCTGGCCTTCACCTCACCCACAGCCGTGGGGAGGACATGGGCCGTAGCGCACCTCACTCTCGAAACCCAGGTACCCCTAGACAAGAGCTTTCGGACAACCGATAAACATGTGAAGGGGGTGAGGCCGCTACAATTACATGAGTATTATTTGATATGCTTTTATGCATAATCTATGTTTGCTAGCCTATACATTTTTTCTCTGGCTCTTATTATTGGCCAGAGACTTAAAACAGAACTCTGTCCTTACCCTCAGGCTTGCACATTTGTACATGCTCCTTTCATCCACTAAAACAGCTTACTGTGATTTCAAAGGACACGGTGAGCTTCTCACAGTTGGACAAGGGAAGCCAAAATATAAGCAGATTGAAGTGATATTAACCACTTCAATACAGGGCATTTTCACCCCCTTCCTGCCCCTGCCAATTTTCAGCTTTCAGCGTTGTAACATTTTATATCACAATTGCGCGGTAATGCAACACTGTACCCATAGAAAATTTTGATAATTTTTCCCCCCACAAATAGAGCTTTCTTTTGGTGGTATTTGATCACCTCTGTAGTTTTTATTTTTTTGCGCTATAAACAAAAAAAGACCGTCAATTTTGAAAAAAACACAATATTTTTTACTTTTTGCTATAATAAATATCCCAATTTAAAAAATGTTAAAAAAATTCTTCCTCAGTTTATGCCGATATGTATTTTTCTACATATTTTTGGTAAAAAAAATCACAATAAGTGTATGTAGCGGGGTCTCCTTTAAGGCCCCGGGACTACGTTACCCAGAACCCCGTTCGGCACCCAGAGTGCAAATGGGTCATCGCAGAGACTCATGGGAGGGGCTATTTAAGAAGGAGGCGAGGTGGAGCTCGGCCTCTTTGGACACCGCGCTGCAAGCAACAGTTTCTTCCTGTGCGGATCTGCTGCCTGGGGCCTTGCGCAACTTCCGAAGAGCCTTCCACCCCACTGCGGAGCCTGGGTGGCACCGGACTTGTCGAGTGAGGACATCAGTTAGATCGGGGACCCGATCGTTGCAGACGCTGTGTGCGGAGACACAGCAGGTGGAAGTCCCGGACTGGGATCGCGTCGGGAGTGCTGAGCGAGCACTTGCTCAAGCCCATAGACTGTACCGTGTTTAGGCCTATAGACTGCCTTGGCCCACCGATCGTTTGTTTGTTGTTCCATTAAGAGACCAGTAGCAGGACAGAGTTAAAGGGTCTCCAGTATAGTGTTCCTTGAGACTGCCTACTTGTGGATTACAAATACTATTTCATCAAGTGCACCACCGAAAGTTTGCATGCGAAGAAATAACAAGTGAAAAGACTGAGATTTCTTCTATGTCAGGCCTGACCAGGGAGGAGAGAGAGTAATATTGTTTAGTGCGCCACAGGGCGCGTGCACCATAATAGCTGCGCGCGGTGGGTTACCGTGCTGGGCCATTGTTGTGTGCTACACCTATTGCTGCAGGGTTCTGTAAGCAAGTTGCATGTGTTCTGTTCTGCCTATGCTTTTGGATATAAAAGTAAAACTGTTATATTTGATCTCTCGCCTCAGTGTGTTGTCTTATTGCAAAGAGATTACTTCTTGCAATACTATATTGCATGTGGTATAAGTTTAACCCTAGACTAACTGTGCCAGAGTGGGTCAAGTAAGATTGCCGGGGGTTGGCGGTGCTGTATACAGGGCCCCAAATTTAAACCAGCGGCTCTCTTAACTGGGGGTAGCGCTACATGTATATTGATTGGTTTGCACAAAAGTTATAGCGTCTACAAAATAGGGGATAGATTTATGGCCTTTTTTATTATTATTTTCTTTACTAGTACTGGCGGCAATCTGCAATTTTTATCGGGACTGTGATATTGTGGCGGACAGATCAGACACTTTTGACACTATTTTGGGACCATTGCCAATTATACAGCGATCAATGCTATAAAAATGCACTGATTACTGTATAAATGTCACTGGCAGGGAAGGGGTTAACACTAGAGGGCGATCAAGGGGTAAATGTGTTACCTAGGGAGTGACTGTGGGGGAAGTGGACTGACTGGGGGAGGTGACCGATCGGTGTTCCTATATACAAGGAAAGCATGATCGGCCTACTCTCCCCTGACAAGACGTGGATCTGTGTGTTTACACACACAGATCCACGTCCCTGCTCTGTGACTGCCAATCGCGGGTGACCCGGCAATCGCGGGTGCCTAGCGGACATCGCGGCCGACAGGCACACGCATCTGCTCCCAAGTGACGTGGTGGCACGCACGCCCCCCCCCCCCTAGCGGCCAGGAAGCCAAGGACGTCATATGAAGGCCGCCCAGGATGGCAGAGCCACCTTGCAGCCGTCATATGACTATACGCAGGATGGGAAGTGGTTAAAGTCAAGTGTTGTGGTTTTCTTTTTCTTTTTTAAATAACAAACATGTCATACGTGCCTGCTCTGTGCAATGGTTTTGCACAGAGCCGCTCTGATCCCCCTCTTCTCTCTTCTGACTTATTTATCCCCAAGGTAGAAGTGCTAATAATAATATGACCTAAAAAATGACAGTGCTATCCTTAATGCATATAATTATGGCAAAATATGCCATGTAAAATCAAAACCTTATAAGAATGAAATAGAACACATTATCTATAAAAAGATCCAAGCTTGAATGTGCTTAATACAGAGTCCTTAGCGGATCTACTACTTCCGCTTACCTCCTATTTCATAACTCGTGTAGTATACCAGCCTTTTTCAACAAGGGTGCCTTTTGGGCTCTTCAGGGGCACCTTGGAAAAATGCCTAAAAATTGCCCAAAATTTGTGTGCGAGAAAGTGGGTGGATCAAGCCAGCTTGCTTGTTACACAAAGCCACAGGTTTCATTGGGCAACATTACAAAATTGATCACTGTGTAGGGAAGCCTCCAGCATCCTAACAACCACTGACATCATTGGTTGATAAAGAGGACATTAGCCAACTGCACATCCTTGTTTCACCCCCTGCCCCTCTCTCTCAGCACTGGGGTCATGTTAGCTGCGTAGAAGGGAGAAAATGAGGAAGAAGAAATACCAGTCATTATCAGTGTGCAAAAGGATATTTTACTTCAAAAGAATAATAGACCTCTAATTTTGGGTGTGTTACGTGTGTGGATGCTGCTGCAATATGTTATTGCATAGTTTTTTTCTTCAGCTTTTTTACATTTTAAAAAGGGGTGCCTCAAGATTGTCTTGACAGGAAAAATGCTGAGAAATACTGCAATATACCATGTGGGATATAAGCCATATATAAGTAAAATATAATAAACACAGTCTCTATGCAGAATGAGATCAAACATAGGCTGTTCCTAAAGAGGCCCTAGGTGGGGCCAAATGTACATAGAATGTGTTTCTGGTTCCGGTGACATCACATCCTGCGCATGGAATGCATGCCAACGGCAATAGTCCCAAGCTTGGATTTGTTTTACAGATGCCTGAAGCTTTTAATTGGTGCCTGCCTTTTTACAAAACAAGTAAGTGCATTTGCATGTAAATTTTTATGAGTAATAAACAGTGTTGTGCTATGATGGAGCGCTCTGTTTTTTTTGACACACATGGAGTAAATCAAACTCTGGAAGGAGAGGAGGTCTGAAGCAAACAAACAGGAGCCCTGGAGAAAGTCTTACCAGATCAACCCTTTACACTGGTGTGGAAGTGGAATACAAATAAATAGCTTGTTGGTAATCATATAGGCACAGGGTTATAGGGTCACGACCTTCTGGGGAGTGGGGAGCATTTACAGGAGGGTACAGAGCACGTATGAAGAGAGCAAGGGAGCTTCAAAATTCACTGTGAAGGCACTGAGCACTGTGCATGATTTGTTAAAGACCGCATGAGCTATGAAATAGGAGTCAGGCGTAGAGATAGGAAATTCCGACAAGAAAAGTTCGATGTGAGCTTTTGGTCGGAAATTCCGACCGTGTGTAGACTCCATCTGTCTTTTTCTGTTGGAATTTCCGCCAACAAAAATTTGAGAGCTGTTCTCAAATTTTCCGACAACAAAAGTTCTTGTTGGAAATTCTGATTGTCTGTATGTAATTCCGATGCACCAAAAACCAAGCGATCGGTCTGGTAAAACTAGCGTTCGTAATGGAGATAGCACATTCGTCACGCAGCAAATTTTTGCATCTTTTAATGCAGCGCATTCTTTTCTTCTTTATGATGCTAGAATAATGAAGTTGTTTTGCCACTGTTATTCACACAGAGCTCTGACAAACGTATTTCTTTATTATTTCTCGTGATCTCATGAATAATCTTTTTCTTTTTTAAAGCCAGATCTCCATAATAATGTTTAGATTCATTTTTTATAGTCATCTTTTTTCCTTTTTTTATATTCTAATCAAGATCTCCTGTTTTTTTTATTATTTGAAAATTATTTTCTATTGATCTCCATATTTTTTTTTATTTTTTTAGTGAGTCAAGTTACCACAACAACATTATTATCTTGTATTTTTTTTACCTCATGGAGGATGGTTGGTGTCCCTTGTTAATTTGACATTGTATATTTGAAAGGTACCTGCCTACTTACAAACAAACTGTCCTTTTTTAAGAAAAACACATAGGCAAGTATTTGCAGAAAAAAAAATCCATTTATTCTGGGTCATAATAAAAGAAGGAGGAAGGCAACGCTGGAGAAACTGCTGGAATTTGCGAAGCCTTTGGACCCCAGGGCAGACATCATCTATTTCAAAATCAAAATTGGTAGCCTGAGGAGTCCATATAATAGGGAGCACAATATGGTCCAGCACTGCGAGAGATCAGGAACAGCAGCAGATGACATATATGTCCCCAGGCTGTGGTACTACAACAGCCTGCGTTTTCTGTCAGACCAGACGGAACCCATTCCATCACTTTCTTGTCTTCTTTACACACTTACCTCCTCGCTTCCCTCCAGCCTTCCCTACACGCTTCCTTCCAGGCTGTGGCTCTGGTGATGGAGTTGTGGCAGGAAGAGGAGGAGTGGGTTTTTGGTGTCAGTTGGCCCCTCAACCCCTTATTTGGGGCCATAAAAATAAGTTCCTCACAGAAGAGGAGTTGGCCCTCCTCCATGTCCTGCATTTTAGCTGCTACCGTGCAGCCATAGGCCTCTTGAAGGTTGGGGGGGGGGGGTCTGAGGGCCGCATTAGCCTCCCTAAAGAGGCAGAGTGCTGCCTCCTCCACGTTCCTCCCTTTCCTGGGCCTTTTGGTTGGAAGGCGGAGGGGAGGCACCTGGGATTCTGTGAGGCTACTGGGCCCGGCCACCTTCTGGCTGACACTTACCCCCGCCTCCTCCTGGCTGCCACATTCCAGAGCCTCGTCCTGGCTGAGGTTTTCCTGTGTATAAAAAAGGGACATAGTTTTAGTTTTTGGTTCATCAATCACACACAATTTTCAGCTCATGACTGTTGCAAATTTAATGTTAATAAATAGAAAAGACTATCATTCTGACCCCAGCATTTTTCATTCTTGTCCCAATAATTTTTGGCCACTACTGTCTATTGATATGTAAAACACTTTTTGTTAAATCATAAATTTGTTATCAATAATAACATCTAGTTAACATCATTAATTTTAGGACATAAAATATGTAGAAAAATACTATACCTGGCTCAAGCTGGGCTCCTCCACTTCTTCCTGGGTGGAAGGCCCAGGTTGCTCGTCAGAAGCCTCAGCTGGGGTTGAAGGAAGGGTGGAAGGAAGGCAGGAAGGAAGTGTGAAAAGTGATGACCTGACTTCAATCTGGTCTTCCAGAAAACGCATTCTGTTGTAGTACCACAGACTGAGTACATACAAGTCTTCTGCTGCTGCTCCTGATTTTTGGGAATCCAGGACCTTACTCCGCTCCTTCCTATATGTGCTCCTCAAGCCACCAATTTTGTTTTGCAAAAAGGTGATGTCTGCCATGGGGACTCGCGGCTTCACAAATTCCAGCAGTTTCTCCATCGCTGCCTCCCTGGTTGGTTTGTTTTTTGTATAAAGGGTGTTTGAGCTGCCACAAACAGGTCAGCTCCCTGTACATTTCTATAAACTGATTCATGAAAGTTGGGTCCTTGAATTTATTCATTTTCTCTGCAAGACACAACACAAGACAAAAACACTAATGTCAGGCTAAACTCTCCTAATCTTATCCCAATATAGGCCTCAATCTAGAAGCAGTATAGGCCACTGATGCTCCAAGTTAAAATTTTAACGATCAGCGCTTCCGTTAAGCCCTGTACACACGATCGGTTTGACTGATGAAAACCGTCCGATGGATGGTTTTCATCAGACCAACCGATCGTGTATGGAACCCATCGGTCTTTTTTCCATCGGTTTTAAAAAATAGAACATGTTTTAAATTTTTCCGATGGATAAAAAACCGATCGAAAACTCAGATCGTCTATGGGCAAGTCCATCGGATCAAAAACCCACGCATGCTCAGAATCAAGTCGACGCATGCTCAGAAGCATTAAACTTCATTTTTCTCGGTTCATCGGAGTGTTTTACGTCACCGCGTTTGGAACGGTCGGTTTTTTGACTGATGGTGTGTGGGCAAGACTAATGAAAAACAGTTTCATCGGATTTCCGATGGACAAATCCATCGGACGAAAATCCATAGGTTATCCGATCGTGTGTACAGGGCTTTACTCTTTTCTCCGCTCACAGATCGTAGTTACGACACACGGGTGTTAGCTTTATATACACTGCGCATGCGTGAAACTCCCCCCGCGTCGTCCGCCCCTGACGTTCTTTATAGTATATTCCCCGCCCCTTCTCTTTCGGCGCAGTGGGAGAGCACTATATTTATATACACATTATAGCACTAACGAGGAGGAAAGCCCAGAGACAGAAACGTTCCGATCCAGGAGGAGATATAAGGCCTCAAATATGTCCTTTGTAGAGATGGCGGAGATGGTGGACATCTTGAAGAGGACCGACTATGATGGGAAGTATGGACCGTATCCCAACCCAAATGTGAGAAAGGCCAAGATCATGTCTAAAGTTGTGAGACTTCTGCACAGGAATTTTGGGGTACGACGATCCAAAGAGCAATTGAGGAAACGCTGGTCAGACCTGAAATTTAGGGAGCACGATCAGTACAGAAGGATCAGGAAACTGCTTCTAAAAAGTACATATTTGTCCTGTGTTACTATTATTATTAGTACTTGCATGTTGCTCCATGTGCTTTTCTTTACTGTTGTACAGTTTAAAAAGGCAACTTTCAGGTTCGTGGGCACATCAGTCGTAATAAACATCGTTCGTTCGCCCACTAAATACAATGTTTTTGACAGATACTGGTTAACTACATTTGGTCATGCCTATTTGTATTAAAAGAAGTTTAGTACATTGTTGTCTAGATGTGTTTGTAACTAGAATGAAATGCAAACTTGATTCAGTGTAAGGAGAGGACTCAGGAGCACTAGTGTGGGACACCAGAACAACCTTTTTAGGGTGTCCCACACAGGTGCTCCAGTGGATACTTAGGGTGTCTCCATGTGTGAAACTTGTCCAAAAAAGGTAAGTATTCCAGCTTTGGTAAGGGAAAAAATCATGTCTTCAGCTTGGCACTCTGCCAAAACAGACAATTGTACCACACTTCCAAGCAATGTTTCATATTCCTATTT
Source organism: Rana muscosa (assembly GCA_029206835.1). NCBI lineage: Eukaryota > Metazoa > Chordata > Amphibia > Anura > Ranidae > Rana > Rana muscosa. Next base: position 224,032,109 of record CM055120.1, read on the forward strand.
CTGGCTTCAAATATCTGTGTGCTAAGTATACCTTTTGTTTCATTCTCACAGGGGAGAAAAGACTCGGGACATCTGAGGACACCAGGAACCCCACACCTCATGAAGAAGGGGAACTCAGCACACCACAACCTGAGGATGTGGAGGGCGGAGAGGTGGAAGAAGTGGGCGAAATAGTGACCACAACAGGTCAGTGTCTGACACCACAGCTTCAGGTAATAGATGCATGCCTGCATATTTATAATACATGGTGTGTTTTTTTATTTTAGGTGATGTGGATGAAGTATCTCGTTTCACCAGTGCAAGTGCACACATCCTCATCGGGGAGATAATGGTGTGCAATCGGGATTTAAACCTGATAAAGCAAAAAAATCAATGATGTTGAAAAAAAAATGAAGAACATGATTGATGCTTTGGGCAGAATCTAAATCACCAAAAAATGTTAAAAAAAATTGTGGTAATTTTTTGGACGCATTTTAAAAGCCAAATTTTGAAGATGCACACAGTGTGTCAACATGTGCTATCTGCCATCACGGGAAATGAATGTACGTGAGAGGAAGGGGAAGGGGTTGCACCCACAAAACACGTCCATTGATCCCCCATGATGGGAGATAGCACATGTTGACATTAGGCATGGGATCAGGAGGGAAATCCCCATTTTGACTCACAATTTGTGTGCATCTTTAAAATTTGGCTTTTACAGGGGTGACATCACCACATCTGATGAAGGCAAGATCAACACATTTTTGACATACTATAATGTCTGATATTGCCTTCCCTTTTTCTACATTGAACTTTGTAAGTTCCAGAGTTGTGTATGTTATGGTTTGAAACATGGCTGTTTATGCAAAAAAAAAAAAAAGTTTTAAATGTAAAACTATATTAACCAAAGATGTCTTTTTGTTGAATTATTTTTTTTAAAACGCACATGAGTGTGCACGGAGTAAAAGTTTTATACTGAACAATCTGTGGCTTCTTCTTTCAATGCTCAATACCAGTTTTTGTATTTAGTTGGAGTTTATGGTGACAATGGGGGTTATTTAATAAAGGAAAATACACTTGGCACTACAAGTGCACTGGGAGAACCTAGGAGACAGCTAAAAGAAACACAAGCAGTAAATCAAATTCAAGATTTTATCAGATCCAAATAATTTTTTATTTTAAAAAAGATTAATAAATTTGCTGGCATATCAATGGCCCCCCTACTCGTAAATTATTCCAAATATTTTTGCCGGACTTCACGGGCTCTTTGGGGGGGGGCAAGCCAGGACGGCCAGCTTCCAGGGCCATCATAGTATTTAGTTCATAAATTCCTGCCTCAAGCCCATCTGAGGCCACATAGTTTGTAGCATTTCTATGTAAATAGTTATGGAGTATGCAGCATGATAGAACAATGTGATTACGTTTATATTCCGCCATATTTATTGCTGTAAGGAATAGGTGGAACCGGCTGGCCATTATGCCAAACGCATTCTCCACCACTCTTCTGGCTCTGGCCAGCCGGTAGGTAAAAACCCTCTTCTCCGGGGTGAGGGTCCTCATGGGGAATGGCCTCATCAGGTGTTTACCCAGCCCAAACGCTTCATCAGCGATGAAGACAAATGGCAGTCTAGCCACATTATCTATAGCAGGTGGCAATCCCAAGCCACCACTCTGGAGCCGTCTGGAAAACTCGGTCTGGGCGAAGACTCCACATCCGACATCCGGCCATTCTTCCCCACGTCCACATATAAGAACTCATATGTCGCTGACACCACTGCCATCATCACAATACTATGAAACCCCTTATAGTTGTAATAGTATGACCCCGAATGGGGGGGGGGTGGGACGATGTGGACGTGTTTCCCATCGATTGCCCCTCCGCAGTTGGGAAAGTCCCACCGCTCAGCAAACTGGGAAGCCACAGTCTGGCATTCCTGTGGCGTTGAAGGAAACTGTGGAGTCAAACCAGGAAAAATGTAATTATTACTTTTGCACATAACATTGCAAGCAGATTACACACAAACATTCTTGGTCAACATCGGTATAACATTTATTTTAAGGAGTATTTAAAGACAAAAATATAAGGTCCACTTATCAGATTCCTCACCCCCTCTGATGGCCCATTGTAAAAATTTTAGGGTGTGGGGGAGGGTTCCAAATGAGTTTGGGACCCCCAAAAAAAGCCTCTGGAACTCTGCCTGAATTTAATGACAACAATAACATTTGTACACATTTTAGGGGGTGTTTAGGGTAAAGCACTACAATGGAGCTGACAAAATACATTGTTAAGTGACTAGGCTAGGTGTGTATGGGCCCAGGATAGCATGCTGGAGTGGTTAGTGAAGGCAAATATGCATGTAGGCCACAAAAGGAGCATTAAAAGCTTACAGCGTGCTTGAGGACAAAGTGGACATTCACAGCATATTACAATCATGTCAATTAGGGAATTATGAAAGAAATACAATACATTAGCAAACATTAAATACATAGAATGTGTTGTTAAAGGAGAAAACTTACCTTAATATAGTCCTTTTGCAGGACTTGTATGATGGCAGAACAGGTATCTGGAATAATGATCCCCAGAGCCTGGGGGGAGATGCCTGTCGAGAACTTGATGTCCTGCAGACTTCTCCCTGTCGCCAAGTAGCACAACTTGGCGACTAGCCTTTGTTCAGGAGTGATGGCTTGCTGCATGCAGGTGTCCTGCTTCATAGTATAAGGGGACCGCAAAGCCAACAGACGGTGAAAAACGGGTTCCGTCATTCGGAGATAATACCTGAAATCATCAGAATTATTCTCTTGGATCTCCCGCAGCAAAGGCATATGAGAGAATTGGTCATGCTGGAGCAACCAATTCTTCGTCCATGAACTCCTCCCCACCCTGTTCATGGACTGGGCTTGGGTCAAAGTAAGAACCCCAACACCAAGCCCCCGTACAGCAAGAACTCTACGACGAGTACGTAGACGCAAGAAGGCTAGAACGAACTAACAGAACGCACTGAAGAACAGAAAGGCCTGCGAAGAACGAGCTGAAAATCTGAAACGAGCAGACAAGAACGCACTGAAAACCAGTTATGAACTGACTACACGCACTGAAAAACAGATACGAACCCACAAGCACAAACTGAACAGCAGTAATGGACTGAAAAGCACGAAGGCTGAAAAGCGCGAATCGTCTCTCACCAAACTTCTACTAACACAAGATTAGCAGAAGGAGCCCAAAGGGTGCCGCACTGGGTATGGAATTTCCGTTTTATAGTGCCGTCATACGTGTTGTACGTCACCGCGTTCTTGACGGTCGGAATTTGGTGTGACCGTGTGTATGCAACACAAGTTTGAGCCAACATTCCGTCGGAAATAAATCCACGGTTTTCTTGTCGGAATTTCCGATCGTGTGTACGCAGCATTAGATTAGAACAAACAAACTAACATATGGGGCACTCGTGGGACGTTCGCCCGCTGTGGAGTGCCCCGTAATGCACTGCGAGATCGCAGTGCATTGAAGGCTGCTGATTGGCCAAAGCATGCACCTGACCTGTATTCCATGGCCAATCACAGAGCCCCTGCTCTCTGCGGTCATCACAGCGGTGGCTTCCCCAGCTCCCTGCGGGTATCATGGCGGCGGCTTCCCCTGCTCTCTGCAGTCATCCTGGTGGCGGCTTCCTCTTTAACTGCTCTCCGCGAGAGTCAGGGTGGTGGCTTCCCATTTTCTCCCTTCTCCTCGGTGGCCAATCGGGATGCTTCTCCTTTCAGCTTATCGGGAAACGGGTCTCAGACCCGCTTCCTGATTGGCCGGGAGGATCAGTGTTTCAATAGCGAATATTCATTTGCTATTGTATCACACCTGGGTGGGCTCATAGCGCAGTGCTCTGCGCCCCGAGCCCACCCTAATTTGAAGCCTATTAGAGCCTCTGGCTCTAATCAGGTGCTTAAAAAAAACACCCACCTGGGCGCCCCTAATGGATGGGCCGCCACTGTCTGTAAATGGTTTACTGCTGCTAATTGACCATTATCTTTGTATTCTAGTCTATTGTTATTCCTTGTGTTGAGGTTGTGCACATGAATACCATTATTCTTGTGGTCTGCCTATTCTGGAGTAAAAGCTTTAAGGGTGTCACTGAAGAATTGTGTCCAATTTGTCCAAATCCAAAATCGTGTAAAAATTTGATAGGAGTTCCAACCCTTCCCCAATTTATCTTATAACTATCTTTATAACTTGTTATTATACTAGTTTTCACCACAATACATTACATCCATTTTCTACTGCCCCCTTTATAGCAAACAGAGTAACTTAATCATTTCACAGTTATCAATTCTCAAGTCTAGAAATTCAAACCTAAAAGCTCACATACAAAAGTACTGTTATTTATTGCCATATTTCAATACCAATATTCAGTGGCGGCTGGTGGTCTTTTTTTTGGGGGGGGGGAATCACCCACCCACCATACACCCTCCCCCTCCCTGAGCAGCCAGCTGCACCTCCAATCTCCCCCCCTCCCCCGTTGTCTGCCAGTCGGTCCGGCACTTACCCCATCTAGGCGGGTAGCGGGTGGTGGGCACCTGGTACGTGTCCTCTCCTCCATCACGGTGGCTTCCAGCATGCAGCTCCTCCTCTCCTCTTAGGCATCCAAAAGGATCACCTGTCCTTTCAGTCAATCGGGTGATGGGTCTCAAAACCCACTTTCTGATTGGCCCGAGAGGAGGACCAGTGTTAAAATAGTGAATATTTATTCGCTGTTGTAACACCCCTGGATGGGCTCTGTTCGCATTTTTTGTGCCCGAGCCCACCATATTTTGAAGCCTATTAGAGCCTCTGGCTCTAATCAGGTTCTTCAAAACCCCCCCTCCCTCCATTGGAATCTATGCATCCGGCATCCTGAAAGGGGCCGGACGCATTGATAGGTGGGGGCGGCGCTCATTTGCCCTTAATAAATGGGCCGTCCCTGCCAATATGGTATTTAAAGCAGCACTCATTTTTTTTTTTTAGCCTTTCTTTCTTCTATTTTCATCTGGTGATCCAACCAGCTAGTCTGTTGTATTTCAAAAGCACAAGCTCTCCAGCAGAATATATCAGTTTACATTGATGAGAAACCATTTAACACTGGCATGGGCACCTAAAATGTTCAGCTTTTTCTTATTCATGAAAACCTTTTATCCCAAAAGGAAAAAAATGTTTGCTGCAACTGCAAGCTGAAGTTTGGTCTCAGTTTGGTAGATCTAAATCTGCTAATACAGTTAACGCTACCAGCCCCCCAGACTAACACTGCTGTTGTGTGCTGTGCCTCCTGTTCTTATTCATCCAGAGCGGTGTCTCAATAATAAAAGGTGTGTTACTGGCCAGATCATCAGATGAAAACAGAGGGAAAAAAGCCAAATTAAAAAAACTGATACAGCCACCTAGCACATCTGATAATTGGTAAGCTACAATATAATACACTTTTGGTTTTGGGTATAATACTGCTTTAAAAGATTTGCGTATTTTCAATGTGCCCTCAAAGCCACAAAAATATCATGTCCTTGCTGTACAGTATTTTTTTTTTTTTTGACAACGAATAGATACGGCAAGAGAAGCTAATGCCGCGTACACACGGCCGTTTTTCTCGTCGAGAAAAACAACATTTTTCCCATTCGACGAGAAAAACGATAGTCTGTGGGCTGTCTGTCGTTTTTTTCGACGAGAAAAACAGCATTAAAAACGAAGAGAAAAATTAGAACATGTTCTAATTTTTCTCGTCGTTTTTTTCGACGTGTTTTCTGCGGCAGTGTTTCCCATAGGGAAACACTGCCGCGGAGCCCACAGACGGTCGTTTTTCTCGACAAGAGAAAAAACGACGTGAAAAACGACCGTGTGTGGGGAACAAGCCGTTCCCTCGTTTTTAATGACATTATTCACTGCGTTTTTTTAACCGCCGTGAATAATGATCGTGTGTACGCGGCATAAGAGTGGACTGCAGCTCATACATTTTTTCATATCTAAGTTTGGGCACAAGCTCTTAGCACATAAGTGTGTTTACATATATGCGGCCTCTGGGCATTAACGCCCACATGCCAAGAGGCCACATATATGTCGGCGGGAAGAGGTTAAGAGTTACATTTAAGGCTGGGTTCACACTGTGACCCGCATCCAATTCACATAGCAGGAGATTGTGAATGGCTCTCTATGGAGCCGGTTCACACATCTCCGCAGTGGCTCGGGTGCGAATTGCACAGGAGTCCTCTGCATTTTTGGTCCGTTTCAGGTCTGAATTCAGCCAAAAATTCATGCTGAAATTGGACCTTAAATGGTGAATGGGGATGCACCGGACTCCTGCTGTGAGCCAGAGCGTGCTGCAGTGTGAACCCAGCCTCAGAGTTAAGATTAAATATTTGGCGCAGGAATATCATTGTAAAGTCACTTAAGGCACCACCTATGGAATAATGGAACTTTAGAAACTGTATTTCATTAGCATCCCACTACAGCTCTCTGCATCATTAAGCTGCTTAGTCTTCTGTTGGTAAAAAAAAATCGAAAGTTAGCTCAGCGGTTTAACAAAATCAGCTAACAGTAATGACTGAGCACTTTCTTACTTTTTCACTAGATCAGACAGTAAGCAGTACAGGAAACATGCACTTCACAAATGGTTTTACAGATGAAGAATATTGGTCAAAATCAGTGAACAGGAACCAGGTCCACTAAAGTAGAACCAGGTTATTCTAGGACAATGGAGATGACAGAGTCCAATGTCAGTAGTACCAGAGAAAGCGGGTTTGGCATGAAGGACGCTGAAATTGCAACAAATAATTGCTGGGGGGGGGACAGCAGAATAAAAAAAGGTGGAGTTTGAACTGAAAACATTGAAACAGGTTATTAACGGAGACTATGCCATAGATTTGTGAGCAGTGGAGCTGACAGTAGAGAAAAAGAAGATGGGGAAGGGGGGCAGGCCTTTGTAACTTGGGAATGTTTTAGCAGGACAAAATACAGTAGAGAACCAGCAGCAATCAAGATGAGATTAATGTTTGTCCGTTTGTATTGAATAGATATAATAGTTGTAGCACACCCCCGTAGGAGTTGCTGATTTTAATTTGGGCCTTGCACATTACCTCGGTTTTCGTTGTCTAGGGGAAGAAAGTCTGTAAAGAACTCCAATGTCCACACAAAATGTAAAACCTTCTGCTGTTAGGCTTTATTTTATTTTGCTTAGAACTTGTGAAGAATAGAAGAAGGATGAAGGGAAATGGGTAGGTTCAGGTACGCAGCACAGATCACTGGGGAAAAACTTCTCAACTACAAAGTCATTCACCACTCCTCCTCGAGTGGGTATTGCTCACCTGGATAGGCCCCTCTCACATGGCCCAGCAGCCGGAATGATGCACTGACAATGATCAGGACCAGTCTCTGCCACAGACCAGTTGTGGACAAAATTGGATAGTCCGGGATCCTCTGCCACAGGACTTAAAGCCCGAACTTCCTTTATTTATTTATTATTTATCAACAAGGTTTCTTAGACAATCGATTATTCCAAAGAAACAAAATTCAAATCACAATCCATTTCTGTATATCTCATCTTTCAAAAATTAATTCTATGCCAACTCCATAGTGTATTAATAATATATTAATTGATTGTTTATATTTAGACTTCATACTAACCGACTTTCTTTCTTCATGCTTTTTACTTTCTATTTATTTAGTTTCCTTCATCTCTTATCTACATATTTTCATCTTCCCCTGTTGTCTTCCCCTTATCCCCAAACTCCTCCCGATATCTCTATACCCATTTCCCATTCCCTTCAATCCCCATATTCCTCCCCTCCCGGAAGAAAAAAAAAGGGAAAAACCATATTGAAATAATTAACGATAATTTCTCTCTCTCCCCTCTCTCCCCCTCCCTACCCTCCCATTAACCTCCTACCCTCTTCTGATTGCATATATGTCTCCCATGGAGCCCAGATTTCTTTAACTTGTTCCCTTTTATCTAATGTTATAGGTAGCAATTTCTCCATTATTCCTATCTTCCTAACTTTCTTAAGCCACTCCGAAACCATCGGAGCTTTTATATCCTTCCAATTTGTTGCGATGCAACTTTTTGCTGCATTTATTAGGTGGCACATAATTGAATTGATATATCTTTTGGAAGGTATTTCTACATTATGCAACGAAAAGAAATCTGGTTCCTTTGGGATTAAATATTCAGTAAACTTCTGTGTAATTCTATGTACTGTCTCCCAGAATTGTCTGATTACTGGACAAGACCAGAATATGTGTATCATTGTCCCTCTTTCCTTGCATCCCCTCCAGCACCTGTCAGATAATTCTGGGAAGAATTTATTTAGGGCCACCGGTGTATAGTACCAGCGTGTTAAAATTTTATAATTTGATTCTTGTACTTTAATACACCTTGATGATTTTGTAGCCAATTCTATTATATTCTGACATTGTGCTGGAGAGAAGGCGTGACCTATATCTCTCTCCCATTTACCCAGACATTCCATTTTAAAGTCATCTAGGGGTGCAATCAATAATGCGTACATTTTCGATGTGACATGTGACAGTGGTTCCCCTCCCTCACAGAGATCCTCAAATCTTGTCCGTGTCCGTCTGTATATTTCCGCTGATCCCAGTTTTTCTAGATAATGTTTAATCTGCCGAGCTTGCCAAATCGGGATTTCATATTTACCTCCTTTTTTTGTTAACTTATCTATTGTTACCCATCCCCTTTCTCCTATGAAGTCCGACACTTGAAAAATTCCTTTTTCCCTCAGTTCCTTAAACTTTACTGACTCTATCCCGGGTAAAAACTCAGGGTTTCCTATTATCGGATATAGTGGTGATTTTTTATCTGTAAATTTAGGTTTCTGACATATTTTATCTCCTACCCATAGCGTCGGCCCTATCGTGGGGTGTGATTTTACCAAAGGGGGCAAGACTCTATAGCACCATATTGCCCTATTTAGTGGGATTGAACTTATTTGCTGCTCCATATTTATCCATAATTTGTAATCTCTATGTCTGCTCCAGTCTACTAGCCTCCCAAGATGCACTGCTTGATAATATTTATATATGTCCAGTGCAGATATACCTCCTACTCTTTTTGGTAAAGTTAAAAGTTTTCTGGCTAATCTTGGCTTTTTACTATTCCAAATGAATTTCATAAACAAAGTTTGGACTTGGTTAAAGAAAGACTTAGGAATTCTTATCGGTAATGCTAGAAACAGGAAGAGAAATTTTGGCATTACACTCATTTTAAGAATATTGCATCTCCCAAACCATGAGTGCATACCTTTACTCCAATTTTCCAGTAACGTTCTTACAGTTCTAACTAATGGTTCGAAATTTAATTTGAACGTTTTCTCCAAATTTGCGGGTATCTGTGTACCTAAATAATTTAAAGCTTTCCTCGTCCACTTAAACTTAAAGTTTTGTTCTATTACATTTTTAATGGGACCCGGCAGGGCCACCCCCATTGCCTCCGATTTACCATAATTTATTTTAAGATTCGAAATCTTCCCATATATTTCTACTTCTTTCATAAGATTGGGTAGAGAAATTTGTGGTCTTGATAATGAAAAAAGCATATCATCTGCATAAGCAGATACTTTATATTCCTTTTCCCTAATTTCAATACCCTTAATATCCGTGTTCTGTCTGATCTTGTTCAAAAAGGGTTCTAAAGTCAAAGCATATAACAGGGGCGAAAGGGGGCAGCCCTGCCGTGTTCCATTTACAATTATAAAGGGCTTGGAATAAACCCCATTTACTTTTACTAATGCCCGAGGATTCTCATATACTCCCTTTATCCATTGTAGCATCTTTTCTCCTATACCCATTTGTGTTAGTACTTCGATCATAAATTTCCAATTAACTCTATCAAATGCTTTTTCTGCATCCGTATTCAGGAAAACACTCAATCTTTTTTTGATTAGCTTGTTGTATCAAGTTTAGTACTTTAATAGTACTATCCCTTGCTTCTCTCGTAGGGATAAACCCTACTTGATCTAACTGTACCAATTGTGATAAATAGGGCTGAATCCGGTGCGCTAAGATTTTGGTAAAAAATTTTAAGTCGACATTTAGTAAAGATATTGGTCGGTAACTGCTACATATCTCAGGGTCCTTCCCCTCTTTTGGTATCAAGGTAATATGTGCAGTTACAAACTCAGGAGGTAGCACCACTGTTTGTCCGACTGCATTAAATACTTTTATCATATATGGTCCTAATTGAGTAATACACTTTTTATAATATTGTATGGTAAAACCATCTGGTCCTGGTGCTTTCCCATGCTCAATTGTTTTCATTATTGATTGTAGTTCTTCCATAGTAATTGGCCCTTCTAGTTTCCTTCTATCTGGTGATGATAATCTAGGTAGTCCTGTCGAAGTCACATATTTCTTTATAGCCCCAGGAGAAACGCCTGTTTCTGGCAAATTATATAGAGTGGAGTAATACTCTTGAAACTCTTGTGCTATCTCTTTTGGAAGTGACTTCTTCATATCTGCCTTTCCTTTAATAGTTGGGATATAAGATCGTGTCAGTTGTTTTTTTATTTCTTTTGCTAATAACCTTCCACATTTATCTCCTGAGTTATAATTCTCTTTCCTTCCGTATTGTAGGACCGCTCCTGCCTTATATCTGAGTAAATCTGCAATTTGTCTCCTTAAGTATGTTACCTTGTTTCCTAGTTCTCTCTCTGTTGTCTTCTTATGTTGCGTCTCTAGATCATGTAACTTTTCTAGCAAGTGTTTTACCTGTTCTTCTCTGACCTTTTTTATTCGAGTGCCGTGTTTAATTAATATTCCTCTAATTACCGTCTTATGGGCTTCCCAAACCATTCCCGGGTCGCTTTCTCCATTGTCATTTATTTGAAAATACCACGTTATTTCTTTAATTAAATCTTCCATAATTTGGGGATTTTCTAATAAGCTTTCATTTAACCTCCATCTCCATTCCGATGAGTAATTCCCCCCCACCAAGTTCATCTCCATTATAACAGGTGCATGATCTGTCCAAGTTATGTTTCCTATTGAAATATCACATATTGAGTGTAGCAATTGGTGTGGGACTAGAAAAAGATCTATTCTTGAATAACTTTGGTGAGGGTTTGAGAAGAAAGTGTAATCTCTCTCCCCTGGATGTATAATCCGCCATCCATCTACTAATTGTAATTCATGAAATTTTCGTAGAATAGACTTTCTAACCCCCTTAGCAACTGATGAAGTCCCATTGGAAGTATCTACTCTTGGGTCCAGTGGGATATTTAAATCTCCTCCACATATCAATTTTCCTTCTCTGACGTCCCTTAATTTTGACATCAATGTAACCAAAAAGCTATCTTGATGTGAATTTGGGGCATAGATAGTGGCCAGAGTCACTTTTTCTTTACCTATCGCACCTTTCAGAAAAAGGTACCTTCCCCCTGGGTCTGAACATTTATCTGTAAGTGTCCAAGGTATTTTATTTGAAATCATAATAGCGACTCCCTTTGTCTTGGCTTCCTGATTGGAAGCTTGATAGACATTAGGGAAATGTCTATTTTGTAGATATGGAAAAGTCCCTTCCCTGAAATGTGTCTCTTGTATAAATCCTATATCTGTATTTAAATGTTTTAATTCATTCAGCAACATTTTACGTTTTTCTGGAATATTAAGTCCTTTAACATTTAATGAGGTTACTCGTATTCTATCCATCTTTTATTCACAGAGTGTCAGGTATACTATTCTAACTCCAATGTCTAGAGGGACAGAGGCAGTCAAAAGGAGAGAGAGAGAAAGAGAAAAAAAAAAAGGGAAAAACACGGAGGGGAGGGGTTTTATGGAGAGAGGATGGGTATAGGGATTAAACCCCGGCTCCTACTTGGGACTTCAATTTTCCCGTAGGTAGCCGAATTGGGGGTATTGGTCTAGCTTTGGCGTGAGTGGCTGAGCCCCCTCCTCACCCTTCTGATCCTTTATTATGACCCTTCGATCGAGTCCCTTCTCAAACTATGTTTATTCCCCGTTTTTTATCTCACATCTCCTTCTCCTGTATTTCTCCTGTATTTCCTTTTCTATTTCTAAATATTCCGTCTTTCCTCCCCCTTCTCCCCCGTATTTAGCTTTCTTTATATGCTAGTTTCTACATTTTAATTCTGCCTTTCCTACTACCCTCTTTATCTAATCCTCTCTCACCTCCCCTTTCTTTCTTCTAAATAATAGTATTCACTCCTTATATGCTTTATATCCAGGTTAGTCCTAGTCCTAATATTCTCTTCCCCCCTAAGTCCCTCTCACTAGTAATAACAGCCCTATCCTTTTTACTATTCCTTTTTAGACTATTATCGTTCTTTAATATATATTATACTCCACATAATCATATCATACCTTGTCATATTAAATTCTTTAAATCTGGGGGGGCGTGGCCAAGATGGCGCAGGGAGCGGACGCTTGATTACTGAGCTCCCGCTCTGAATCCTAATCCTTCTCCATCCTGCCGTGGATTTACCCCGGAGATCCTGTAAAACCTCCTAAAACACTCCCGGGGCTCTTGGGGAATGCGTAAAGGCAACAAGGGGACACAGAGGAGAAGGGGACTGGACGCTGCCTGCACGCCGCCGAAGCCTGGGCCTAAATCACCGCCAACGTCCCACATGGAGACACAGACGGCATCCTCCTCAGACGGAGCCATCCAGGCAGGCTCGCCGGCTTTCGATGCCCTGATGCAGGCAATCACGGGATGCCAATCAGCGCTCACGGTCAAGATAGACCATGTTCAGGCTGAAACCGCCCTCATCCGCCGCGACATGGACAGGTTCCGGGACCGGATGGCGGAGGCGGAGAGGAGGATCTCGGGCGCAGAAGACACGCAGAGGGAGCAACATGCGGACTTGCAGATCCTTAAATCCAAGGTGCGGGCCCTGGAGGTAAGAGCAGAGGACGCCGAGAACCGGAACCGCAGGAATAACCTGCGGGTCCTGGGCCTACCGGAGGGTGCGGAGGGCTCAGATCCGGTCGCATTTATGGAACATCTCCTTCCCACCCTGCTCCCAGAGGCCCGCTTCTCCTCGCATTTCTCCATTGAACGGGCGCAACGAGTCCCGGCCCTCCGAGGTCCGTCCGGAGCGCCGCCGCGCACTTTTATTTTTAAGCTCCTCCACTACAGAGACAGAGACACTGTCCTCCGTTCGGCCCGTGTGCAAGGGGATTTGAAATATCAGAACACAAAGCTGCTGATCTTCCCTGATTATTCTGTAGAAACTCAGAGGCAGAGGAAATCGTTTGACCCAGCCCGAGCCATCCTGAGAGCTAAAGGCATCAAGTACAGCATGCTTTTCCCCGCCAAGCTGAGGGTCCAAGATGGAGATCGCTTTGAATTCTTCACATCACCCAGAGAGGCGGTGGAGTGGGCTGAATCCCTTCGTGCCTGAGACCCTCCACCTGCACCCACTGACTGTGAGTATGCCCCGGGGGGGGCTTGGTAAGTTGAACTCCTCCAATCCCCCCTGCTGCCTTTCCATGGGGACCTGATCCCTCTTCTCCTGATGCTCATCATACTCCCCACTTATGGACTCTGATCTGTCCCCCTCTAGCAATTCTGTACTCTCCATTAGAGACTGGGGACAAAAACTGCCTGTGTGAGCTGGAGAGGAATGTTATGCTCTGGAGGGACACCCCACCCACCCCCCCCCCCTGGTCATTAGATGCTGCTCAGACCTTTGTGTGACTCAACACATGACCCTTTCACCCAAGAAGAATGCCCCCGGAACATCCGGGAGATCCATGACACATATCCTGCATTGGATTCACAAGCTTGCCTTACCCAGTTTGTTGGTGAGGGGCCTGTTGCCTCTTGCTCACTGCCCTCATGTTCAGCAAATGGGCTGACAATTGTTTGGGGACTCAGGCCTTCCTCCGGGGACGGGGGGGGGGCGGGGTGGGGGGGGAGTTTGGGAAAGTTGAGCCGTGTTTTTGGCTCCCAGTTGATGATTACTTGTTATGTGATAGACGTGTCCTTGGTGGTGACTGTTATACTGCTGTGGAGGCCTGGTTCTCCCCCTGACCCGGGAGGAAGGGGTGGTGGAGCCCCGGGCCTCGTAATATGTATTTATCCTCTTTATTGTGTCTCAGGATATGATAATGGCTGAGCTTGATGTCCTCTCCTGGAACACACGGGGTATGAACTCTCCGATTAAACGTTCACTGGTCTTCCAATTTATTAAAAAATATAACCCGCACATCTGTGTGTTGCAGGAGACGCACCTGGTGGGCAGCAAAACAATGAGTCTGAAGAAGCCATGGGTGGGACATCATTACCACTCAACCTATTCTAATCATGCCAGGGGTGTCAGTGTGTTGGTGGCAAAACCCTCCCATTTAAACTGTTAGACTTAATCCTGGACCCTGATGGCAGATATATACTGCTCCACGCCTTAATACATGGTGTTCCCTGGGTGATGGTGGCTCTTTACTTGCCCCCCCCCGGCCTCCATTGCACTCCTGAATCTACTCACGGCCAAGCTGGCCCAGTTCCCCCCAGACAATGTCATCCTTCTGGGGGATTTCAATTTAGTGCCGGACTCTGATAGGGACAGATGTGCTGCAGCGGGTGCGACCCGTCAGGGCCTAGCCACTTGGGCTGATACCTATGGCTTTACTGATGTATGGAGGTGGAAATATCCCCATTCCAGAATGTTTACCTGCCACTCAGCCACACACAAATCATTTTCTAGAATTGACCTTGCATACGTGGCGGCGCCTGTCCTTCCCAGAGTCCGGAAAATAGCTATCCTCCCTCGCGGAATCTCCGATCATGCCCCACTGTTGCTGTCCCTGGAGCTGACCACGTATCCCTCAGACAGACTTTGGAGACTCTCCAGGTTCTGGATCTCGGACAAAGATGTCGATTCTAGATTTCACCCCACCCTGCAGGTGTTCTGGGAGGAGAATCTGGGGTCGGCCGGGGACAGCTCCACATGGGATGCCTTCAAGGCCTCCTCACGGGGACACTATCAAACTATCATAGCTGCGGTGAGAAGGGAACGTAGAGTAGATCTTGAGAGGGTGGAGAGGGAGGCGTCGGCGACGGAAGCTCTCTATGTTCGAACACGCGACCCGACACACTATACCCAACTCCAATCTCTAACGCAACAGGCCTTACTCCTTCGCACTTCTCTCACGCAAAAAAAGCTTCTTCATCAATCTCAGCGGATATTTGAGCAAGGGGACAAAACGGGAAGACTCCTTGCGTGGCTGTCTAGAGAACAGTCCGGGGTGGCGACCATAGCACAAATACGGGACCAGGATGGGCACCTACTCTCTACTCCCCAGGACATTAACCGCAGCTTTGCCGAGTACTATCAGCACCTGTACACTTCCAGGGTGACTTATGACCAGACAGACCTTGACCGTTACCTAGCCGAGATTGATATACCGGTCCTTACGACAGTAACTGCCAATAAACTGGACGCCCCAATAAAGTTAGAGGAAATACAGTCGGCCTTGAAGGGGATGCAGACAAATAAAACCCCGGGCCCGGACAGGTTCCCGGTGGAATTTTACAAGACATATATGGAGGACCTGGCCCCTAGACTGCTCCGGACTCTAACGTACGCATCCGACTCGGGGGCCCTCCCAGACTCGATGAGCGAGGCAGTCATAGTTGTTATTCCCAAGCCGGGCAAAGACCCCCTGCAGTGCTCCTCGTATCGCCCCATTTCCCTCCTAAATGTAGACGCCAAGGTCTTGGCGAAAATTCTAGCGAACCGCCTTACTACGGTAATCACAGCTCTGGTCCACCCCGACCAGACAGGATTTATGCCAGGGAGGGGTACTGACATTAACATCCGTAGGTTGCACACGCATATAGCGAGTGCTGACCCAGATGCCCCAGGAGTGGTGGCCTCACTCGACGCGGAGAAGGCTTTCGACTCGGTCGAGTGGGGCTACCTATGGTCGGTTCTTTCCAGGTACGGGTTTGGCCCGAACTACCTGAAGTGGATACAAATGCTTTATGCACATCCCAAGGCCCGCATCCGTACTAACGGCACGCTGTCGGGCCCTTTCCTCCTAGAGAGGGGGACCCGGCAGGGATGCCCACTATCCCCATCCCTTTTTGCCCTGGCCATGGAGCCACTTGCCGCACATATTAGAGGAGACCCCTCGATCAGGGGCATTCGTGTAGGTTCCTTGGAGGAAAAACTTTCGTTATATGCCAATGATTCCCTCCTTTATTTAGCGGATAGCTCCACCTCCCTGGACTCTGCCCTGGCACAATTTGACACTTTCGCCCAATACTCAGGGATCCGTATCAACTGGGACAAATCAGTGTTATTCCCCCTCCAGGCATCGGTACCATCGACCCCCTCCCACACGCCACTGACCTGGGTGGAGAGGTTCACATACTTGGGGGTAAAAATAGGCCCCAAGCTGAAAGAATATTTGACTAGGAACCTATTCCCCCTGTTGGAACAGCTAATATGGAGTTGCGCTGGCTGGCGTAGTCTCCCTCTCTCCCCAGTAGGGAGGGGAAATTTAATTAAAATGATCTATCTCCCCAAGTTCCTGTACTTCTTTAGACAGACCCCCACTCCTATTCCCCGTTCTTTCTTTAAAAAAATTGACAGTGTAGTGTCCTCCTTTATTTGGGCAGGGCGCCCCCCTAGGGTGGCTCGACGGTCCCTTTTTCTCCCCTTGTCTGCGGGAGGTTTGGCCCTTCCAAATTTCCTTCTATACTACTGGGCGGCGGTCCTGGTCACGGTGCGGTGGTGGTTCTCCCAGCCGGAGCAGAACCCTGCTGTCACCCTCGAGGCTGCTCTCCTTGGGTCATATGCAGCTCTTTCCAACCTGGTTTTCAGGGGACCCAGGGAACATCCCCGAGTGACCGAACCAATGAAGACTACCATTAGGGTGTGGCAGACCTCCAGGGCCTCGGGGATCAAACCCCTTACGCACTCCCCACACACCCCGTTGTGGGGCAATCCCTTGCTCCCCCAACTCAATTCAGTACCTGACCCGGCAGCCTGGGCTAAACACGGGGTTGTAAAACTCAAACATGTTATGGTGGACGGGAAAGTTGCAGCGTTCTCGAGTCTGAAACGGACCCATCGACTCCCCTCATCTTTTTTCTTTCGATATTGGCAACTCAAGCATGCCATTAACACGCAATTCCCGGAGCCAATTATCCTTGAGTCGGATCGAGTTGAGAGAAGACTCATGTCTGGAACGATGGAGAGGCCCCTCTCCACCCTTTATCTATACCTTACGACGCCAACACAATTCCTCTCCTCCATAAATGGAGGGAAGACATTCCCGACCTAGATGAGGAAACCTGGGAGGAACTGGTTTCCTCCTATATTCCGTCCATGATTGCGTCCAGGGACCGTTTCATACAGCTCAAATTCCTACATAGAGCATACTACACTCCACAAAGACTGCCCAGCATCTATCCCTCCTTGAGCCCGCTATGCGGAAGATGTGGAAGGGATGAGGGCTCCTTCTTCCATATGGTCTGGACCTGCCCAAGGATCCAGCCTTACTGGCAGGAGGTAGCAGAGACCGTGGGGAGGATTGGTGGCATAGACCTGACGCCGGATCCTAAGCTCTTTCTGCTTAGTTTCCTGGGAGACATGGAAGGGAGTAGATACACCAAACTCTGTGTAACCTTCTTACTGTTCTACGCCAGGAGAGAAAGCCTTTTAAAATGGAGGAGTACAGAGGTCCCCTCTGGGGCCTCCTGGGAGGCTACGGTTAATAGGGTGCTGCCACTTTACAAGATTACGTATGAGAGTAGGAACTGCCCGGTAAAGTTTGACAAGATCTGGTCCTCCTGGTTGGACGGGTGGGGTGATGGCCTCATGGGCACATGACACCTGGCCACAGACGATGAAGAACCTGGTAGTGGAGCTGATGAACTCTGTGATGTTTCCTGACTTCTTTCCCTTCTCCTCCTCTGCCCTTCCCCCCTCTCCCCTCTTCCTTCGCCTCCGGCCTCCCCTCTCATCCTGCTTTCCCCCCTTTTTTCCCTCCCCCTCCCCTTCCCCGACCCCCCTTTTCCTGCTGCCTTCCCCCTCTTTCCCCCTCCCTCACTCCTCCCCCCCTGGTAGCCTACTCCCCACTGGCTGCCCCTTTGTTCCCCCCCCCTCCCTCCCGTGTTGGGGGGGTGGGAAACCCCTGGGTAGAGTAGTCCTGCTGTAACTCCTACTGTACCCCTGCTTCATAGTATGATGTAAGGACCCTGTCATTATATGTTCCTGAGTGTTCCCCCGAATATTTTTCTCTGATTGTACAGCTAAGCTCACTTTTTGCCTACTAACTCTGTATTATGCCTGAGACTTTATTCTGTCACTGTTGTATTATCCTATTTTTTCGAAATAAAAACCTTTTCTGTTAAAAAAAAATTCTTTAAATCTTTTTCTACTATAAGAATTATATCACTTTACATTCTCTATTTCTTTTTCCAAAGAATACCATTATATCACTGTACATTCTCTATTTCTTTTTCCAGAGAGAAAAAAAAAAAAAAAAAAGGGGGGGCTTGTTACATATTGCCTCTAAACCTTCCCCTTTCACCTCTTCCCTCTCGTACATATGCCTCTCCCTCTTTTTCCCTCCTCTCCCTCCCCATATCAAATTCAACCAAGCCTATCAAATTATTTAGTTATCTACTGAATCCTCGCCCTCTTGATACCCTTTCCCCTTGTAATATATAGTGTATAAAGTGCCCCACTCCCCCCTACCTTTTCCCCTACTCCACCCTATCTCCACTCCCTGATATATACTCAGTGTATGTGCAAAATGTAAATTTTATTAAGATATGTTTATATAAATTGTGTCTTATTCATTTCATATACGTTATATGTGTGTTGTGTATGTAGTCTATGTGTATACTTATTATTATGTGTTCCCTCCTCACAAAAAAAAAAAATCACCCCCCCTCCCCCCCCCCCCCCACACATACACCCCCAGAAAAAAAACCAACATTATTGCATGAATTCAGTGCCATAGTGCATGCAGTTTGTAATTTTAAAAGGCTTATTGTCCCGTTAAAAAAAAAAAAAAAAAGGAGAGAAAAAAAAAGGAAAAAAGGGGAGAAGAGAAAACTAAAGTTCCACCATGAGGGTCCGGGGGGGAAAGCCCGAACTTCCAGCCAAGCAGTCAAAGAGCCTTTAAGCCGACCTGGCAGACTGCAAGGTGAACTTTAGCTACGGTGCATCCTCCAATGGGATTACCAGGTCTTCCTCAATACACCAGCCTTCCGCTCGGTCTCCTCCAGGACAGGTCCTCCCCTGGTTTCCTCCATTGAGTGGCTTCCTCCTGCAGGACGGACAGCACAGGATCACCTTCAAAGTGTAGGCCCCAGTCAGCATAACTGGGCCTACTTGGTAGAGTTGCAGCCTCGGACCAACATGGTCCCCAGGCCGAAATCACACAACCCATGAGGGCCACGAGGGGAAGAAGGACCCCAAAAGATGGCGTCTGCCCCTTAAGTGCCCTTCCCCAGCATGCTCAGCGGGTCGACCACGCCCACTGAACTGTTCCCGGGGAAAGATACCCAATGCACTCTGGCCTGTGAGTCTTCCACATTGGCCTGGGGTGGTAATGCCACCTGCAGGAAAACAGTGGGAAGTCTTCCGACACAGCCATAGCCAGAATAGAGACTGATTTAGCCTTAATTATTTACAGAGTCTGAGCTAACTACCAGCTCAGACACCCACTAAATTTAACATAGCACCCAGTCATTGGGAGCAGGGCGCTACATAGTTTAAAATGCATATGATGGAGACTTGAAGCTAATGCCCCATACACACGATCGTTTTTCATGCCATTTTTAAAACTGACGTTTTTCTCGTCATTTTTTTTCTTGTTTCCTCTCAAGCCTGTCTTGCGTACACACCATCATTTTAAAAAATGTTCAAGCAAAGCGCAGTGACGTACAACGGCACTCTAAAGGGGAAGTTCCATTCTAATGACACCACCCTTCATGTTAGTAAAGTTTGTTGAGCGACGATTCGCGCTTTTCAGCCTCGTGCTTTTCAGTCCGTTACAGCGTGACGAATGTGCTATCTCCATTACGAACGCTAGTTTTACCAGAACGAGCGCTCCCGTCTCATACTTGATTCTGAGCATGCGCGTTTTTTTTCACGTCGTTAAAGCATACACACTATCGTTTTTCACGTCGTTAAAAAAAACAACATGAAAAACGACGTGAAAAAAGAGAGCATGTTCGAAATTTTTAATGCCCGTTTTTCACGTCGTTAAAAATGCTCTGGAGCCTACACACGATCATTTTTAATGGCCATTTTTAAAAATGGCATTTTTAATGGCATGAAAAACAATCGTGTGTATGGGGCATAAGAGTTTAAGCATGTGCACTGGGTACTTGGTGCTGAGGGGTTATGACACATGCACTTGGGAGAAGGCACTGAGAAGTTAAGGTATATGCTCTGGAGACTTGGTGTGGAGGGGCTAAAGTGCATGCATCAGGGACTGGTCACCGAGTGGTTAAGGGGTGAGCGCAGGAAAAAGTGAACATTTGCTATGTTATAAAGAACATTTAGAAATGACAATTGTGTCTGGAGACCTATCACTGAGGGGTAAACACACATACACTACTGGTGTGAAAACTGGTTAAAAACTGGTGTGAAAACTTGCCCTAGGAGCTAGATAAAGCTGTCCCGGTACTGGTGTGCTGGTGGCAGGTTACAATGGACAGACTAATGGGTGCTGTTTGTAGGATCTCACAAGTAGATCATGTTCTGTTCAGCTAAATAAAGTACTGGAGACAAAATCCCCCAGTGAGAAATTTAACCTGACAATCTATTATTAATAATACTATAAATAGGATGGGCTTAGGAACAAATGAAATGCAAAGGCAATCTTTACTAAAGCTTGAAGACTACAGATTTGTTTTGCCTTTGTAAAACAATTGCTCTTCTTAACAGCCTGTTCATACATGCACTCTCACACAATTTTTAAAGTAAAACCATATGTCAATCAAAATTTCACATTTCTGATAAGTGCCTGCTGTGTACCATGTGCTTGCAGGAAAATTTATCTTGTTCTCTTTAGATTACTTCCTTTGTGTGAAATCCCTGTTGTTCCTGCCAGTCCCTCTGCTTTCCTATTTAAAACTGACCAGACTAGGCGAGAGAGCACAGTGTGATCAGTTTTCTAGCCATGCCAAGAACTCTGCTCTCCTCCAATGATCTGACTTGTCCTGACACCCCGTCCCCTTGCACAGCCATTTACTGGGAAGACCTAGTGTACTGCTGCTTCCCCTCGCCCAGCTCTCTAAGATCCTTATGCAGTTAAGAACAGAGGTAATGTGATCAAGAGGAAAAGGGTATTTATAATGTTTTTAAAAAATATATAAATACACAAATGTTTTATCTTTCATTTCTATTTTAAACTGAATGTGTTGTTTTACAAGGTGAAGGTTTACATATACTTTAAAGCAAAATATGTTTTTTTTTTATAGAGTGGAGACCACCTGTCACAATGTTATAGCTGTTTGCAGGCCCGGTCTGGGACAAAAAATGAGCAGTCGCGGCGGCGGTTGTAGATGGGATGTGGGGTTCCAGCACCTTGTACCTCTAGACCCCTTTACATTACACAGCACCCTGCACCTCTGGACCCCTTTACATTACACAGCACCTTGCACCTCTGGACCCCTTTACATTACACAGCACCTTGCACCTCTGGACCCCTTTACATTACACAGCACCCTGGACACCTTTGCATTACATAGCACCGCACCTCTGGACCCTTTTACATTACATGGCACCTTGCACCTCTGGACCCCTTTACATTACACAGCACCCTGGACACCTTTGCATTACATAGCACCGCACCTCTGGACCCTTTTACATTACATGGCACCCTGCAACTCTGGACCCCTTTACATTACACAGCACCCTGCACCTCTGGACCCCTTTATATTACACAGCACCCTGCACCTATGGACCCCTTTACATTACACAGCACCTTGCAACTCTGGACCCCTTTACATTACACAGCACCTTGCAACTCTGGACCCTTTCACATTACACAGCACCCTGCACCTCTGGACCCCTTGATATTACATAGCACCGCACCTCTACACCCCTTTACATTACACAGCCCCCCACAGTTTGTTACACAGACAGCCCCCTAACAGTTACGGACCCCCTGCATGTTACACAGACCTCCCCCCTACAGTGCAAACCCCATCTACAATACAGACCCCCTCCCTACAGTACAGACCCCCTCCCTACAATACAGACCCCCCTACATTACAGACCCCCCTCTACAATACAGAACCCCCTACAATACAGAACCCCCCTACAATCCAGACCCCCCTACAATACAGACTCCCCTAAAATAAAGACCCCCTACATTTCAGACCCCCCCCTAAAATACAGAACCCCCCTACATTTCAGACCTCCCTACATTTCAGACCCCCCAACAATACAGAACCCCTCCTACATTTCAGACCCCCCCCCTACAATACAGAACCCCCCTACAATACAGAGTTCCTGTACCTGTTTTCTGAGGAAAAAAAGCCCTGATATAAACTATATGCAATTGCGGAAAAAAACATACCGTATATACTCGAGTATAAGCCGAGTTTTTAAGCACAATTTTTTGTGCTGACAATGCCCCCCTCGGCTTATACTCGAGTCACCTTTTTGCGCCTGATCTCCCGGATTTTGGGGAGCCGGTACTGGCCGGCCGTAGGTCCCCGGGGAGCACCGATTTTTCAAACTCGGGCACCCCTTCTATAGACTCCCATGTTAAACAGTCATTTCTCTGGTGATTTTGGGGACCCGGTACCGGCCGGTCGTAGGTCCTCTGGACCCCAAGCTTGGCACACATATAACCCGACTCTTTCTCTACAAGTTTGCAAAGTTTCTTGTCCGGGGGACTTACGGCCGGGGAGCACCGATTTTTCAAACCCGGGCACCCCCTCCATAGACTCCCATGTTAAACGTCAGACTAGTCATGGACACAGTGAGGCATGGACACTGTAACAGTGGGGTCACTTTGGACACAGGGTGAATAAAAGAAACCCCCGATATGGTCTGTGATAGCCATATTCAAGGCTGTATATACATTGTATATAGATTGGATGTATACCCCCTTGATATTGGGGTGCTGTTACAGACACAATGAGGCAAAGTGAGGCACACCCTAGGCTTATACTCGAGTCAATAAGTTTTCCCAGTTTTTGTGGTAAAATTAGGTGCCTCGGCTTATATTCGGGTCGGCTTATACTCGAGTATATACGGTAAGTAGAAACATTCCACTGTAAAGTAAAAATGTTTTTTTTTTTTAAATCTTTATTTAGAAAAAAATATTAATTCTAACATTACAGACGCCTTTAGAATGACATGTGTAAGTTACACTCCGTTCAATGGCAGGTGTCATAAATAAAGAAAACAGTTATAACAGAAAATATACTCCTCGCTCACCTCTTTTATTATTTCACTTATTCTCCTCCTGTATTTTTCTCCTCCTTCTCACATCACTGCGTGAAGTGGGAGGGCTAACGTCATGCAGGAACATTGTTACAGCCTCATTGGCTGGAATTTAAGAAACCGGCATTTCTGAACAGCCATTGGCTGCCTTTCAGCAAGGCAGCGGCGCTGAGGCTAAGCCAGGTTGCGCACTAGGAAGTGAGGGTATGGGCAGTAAGGATGACAGGTCTCTCCCATACCGGCCAGCCAGACATCATATCATATTCATTAGAACCATATACTGGGGACCTGAGAAACAGCCGGCTCTTTGTGGGAAAAATGGCTGTTAGCACTAAAGATAAATATGCTGTGAGGGGGTTAGCTCGGCAGCGGGTGTGTGTGACCCCCGGGATGGGCTCCCCACACAAAACAGGCCCAGCAAACGGAGGTTGTGGTTTTCAAAATCAAAAAGGTGCGGTTTATTTTCTATTTACAGTGACAAAACACAGCAAAGCAAAAGAAACATAAACAAAATAAATCCTGGTCAAGTTGACCTCTGACTAAACATACAGGTTTCCTAACTAACAACTGGGATCAGCCTAGTGCTGTCCTAGTCCCTAAGTCCCTGGTTTTAAATGTCCAAGCAAATAGCCACACAGGCTTTGTCTCACCGCACAGGGGTTCACTCTCCCTAGACAGTCCACACAGGTCTGGTTCCAGGCATGAGCTAACATCTAATGAAGCTGGGAGTTCTTATAGAGGCCTAAATGAGCTGACAAGCTTCAGCTGGTCTCATCAACTCCCTGTCTGCACGACGCCCAGCACTCTCCCTAGAGGTATGAGTCATCCATGAGCCCACTAGCCTTAGCTGGGCTTATACAACTCTCCACCTAGTTGTATAAGTCGGCGTAAAGCCTGAATCTGGGCGAAATATATCTACCCCCCTGGATGCAACCAGGTGACTTTACCTTCCTGCTGTCACAATGCCCAAACCTTTACTATAAAATACAATGAAAAAGTGCAGCGTTCAAAAATACGAACTGTGATATGTCTCATAAAGTGCAATTATTACCATCAAAAATATTAATTAGTTGTCCACATATATAAAAAATGATAGCAACAGTTCATAAAAATGTTAACACGTCTCCACCTAGTGACATATACTGTAAGTCTTTATGAACTCTTCAATGAGATTCCTCTGTGTATCCCACCACCAATCCAATGCATTAACCAAAACATATGGCTGCACAAATTATAGACAGCAAACGGCCTTAATGGCATCATCCAAAAAGCAACATTTTATGACTTTGAGGATGGTCTCTTTAAGGTGGTAACCCTCTGGAGATGACAACACCCAGACTGGTTCACCATTAAAACCAACAGATGGATGGCAGGACTATGTGGAACAGATTCTTCCCAAAAATAGAGTCAAAAAGCGTGTACTGTATATAGTGTAGTATTTAGAGAATATATGCACTACTTACCACCAATCCATTGCACTCACCAGACCAGATGGCTTCACAAAATGTGAACAGCAAATAAGCACAGTGGAAATCACCAGATTGCAGCGATGAACTCTTTCTGGATGGTCTTTACTCTTTTTAAGGAAATGGTCCTTTCATAATGACACTGACCAGGCCATTATCCCGTGGCAATACCCAGGATAGATGGCATGACTGTATGGAACAAGTGCTCACCAAACCAGTGCCACCAATCATCTCAGATAAGGCATGGGCTAGGACTGGATCCAGGACAGAGCTCTATTGTGCGGCGCATCCTGGGCTTTTTTCACTAGTCCCCCTTTGTGCCTTTATCATCAGATCTCTTCACACACAGGTTATTCTCTGGGGACAATTGTCCTGGATCCAGTCCTAGCCAGTGCCTAGGATAATTGGAGGCTCTGTTTTGGTTAGCACTTGTTCTATACAGTCTTACCGTCCACCTGGGTGTTGACATAGGATAATGGCCTGGAAGGTGCCATTATAAAAGGAAAATGTCCTCAAAGGGTGAACTATTGTGATATGATGATTTCTACTGTGCTTATTTGCTATTCACATTTTGTGCAGCCATCTAGTCTGGTGAGTGCATTGGATTGGTGGTGGTGTACACTGTGGAGTTTTTTCTCATTTTACTATTGACAAGATCACGTTCAATTTTCATTTATTATTGGTCTCATATATGCTCTAAGTACTACACGATATATACTATTTTTGACTCTACTTTTAGGGATCAGCCACACAGTCCCACTATCCATCTGTTGGTTTTAATGGTGTAACAGTCTGGCCGTTGTCATCTCCAGAGGGTTATCTCCTTAAAGAGACCATCCTCAAGGTCAGAATGTCAGTTTTTGGATGATGCCATTGAGCCCAGTTGCTGCCTATAATTTGTGCAGCCATATGTTCTGGTGAGTGCATTCGATTGGTGGTGGGACACACAGAGGAATCTCATTGGAGATTTCATAAAGACTTAAATGTCACTTGGTGGAGACGTGTTAACATTTTTATGAACTGTCACTATAATTTTTTATATATATTGACTACTGTATATTTTTTATGGTAATAATTGCACTTTATGACACATATCACAGTTTACATTTTTGAGCGCTCCACTTTTTTTATTGTAATTCATTAGAACAATAGTTTCACTATTAGTAATAAAAACACCTAAGTGTGAGTTGTGAAAAAGATGTAATCGGATGACTGTAGAATAGATCAGTTAGCAAATCGGCATATTCTGCGATATATAAATTGTGCAACATCCTTTCAGTGTTTTTTTTTTTAACTAAGATACTAGCAAAGGGTGTGCCTTTGTGGTGGCAGGAGAGATGGGGGGGATTTAAAAAAAAAACATATTTTCAATTTAAAAATGGCTGTGAAAGAACCACAGGTAACACTACATCAATTATCCAGTGCACACCAGCAGGAAAACTATATATTTCTGTATAGTAAAACTATAAAGTACTCATTGTGAAGGGTCACTAATAAACCAGACAGCCATTGCCCACTATCTTTAAGGCTACAGCTGATATCATCTACAATAAAAGGCATCCCAAGGCTCTGCAGCCATGTCTAGTAAAGAGCCCCTAGACTATTAAATGACCCCTTGACTATATACTCACCGGTTACTTTATTAGGTATGCCTTTCTAGTATCTGGTTGAACCCCCTTTTGCCTTCAGAACTGCCTTAATTCTTTGTGGCATAGATTCAACAAGGTGTTGGAAACGTTCCTCTGAGATTTTGGGTTATATTGATATGATAGCATCACGCAGTTGCTGCAGATTTGTTGGCTGCACATCCATGATGTGAATCTCCCGTTCCACCACATCCCAAAGGTGCTCTATTGGGTTGAGATATGGTGCCTGCGGAGGCCATTGGAGTACAGTGAACTAATTGTCATGTTCAAGAAACCAGTTTGAGATGATTTGAGTTTTGTGACATGGTGCATTATCCTGCTGGAAGTAGCCGTCTGAAGATGGGTACACTATAGTCATAAAGGGATGGACATGATCATCAACAATACTCAGGTAGGCTGTGGCGTTTAAATGATGCTCAATTGGTACTAAGGTGTGCCAAGAAAATATCCCCCCACACTAACACACCACCACCGCCAGCCTGAACCATTGAAACAAGGCAGGATGGATCAATGCTTTTATGTTGTTTACGCCAAATTCTGACCATCGCAGCTGAAATCGAGACTCATCAGACCAGGCAATGGTTTTCAAATTTTCTGTTGTCCAATTTTGGTGAGCCTGTGCGAATTGTAGCCTCAGTTTCCTGTTCTTAGCTGACAAGAGTGGCACCCGGTGTGGTCTTCTGCTGCTGTATCCCATCTGCTTCAAGGTTCGAGTTCAGAGATGGTATTCTGCATACATTGGTTGTAAAGAGTGGTTATTTGAGTTACTGTAGCCTTTCTATCACCTCAAACCAGTCTGCCCATTCTCCTCTGACATCAACAAGGCATTTTTGTCCACACAACTACCGCTAACTGGATATTTTCTCTTTTTTCTCTGTAAACTCTAGAGATGGTTGTGCATGAAAATCCTAGTAGATCAGCAGTTTTTGAAATACTCAGATCAGCCCGTCTGGTGCCAACAACTATGCCATGTTCAAAGTCACGTAAATCCCCCTTCTTCCCCATTCTGATGCTCGGTTTGAACTTCATAATGTCGTCTTCACCACCTCTATATGCCTAAATGCACTGAGTTGCTGTCATGTGATTGGCTGATTAACAATTTGTGTTACCAAGCAATTGAACAGGTGTACCTAATAAACTGGCCGGTGAGTGTGTGTTGCGCTTAGCCCCGAAGGATCTGCTGTTTCTCAGGTCCCCAGTTCTTGTTTCCACAATTCTGCAAATGAAATCACGCACTATGACACACCTGGCTGGGTAGGGAATATTTATTGGAGATGTATATGCCTCCCTAAGGCGCTCTCAGCCGAAGTTGTATGTTTGCCTCCTCCATGAATAATGCAGGGTTAATCTTCCTGCATTGTACGTGATGATGGCAAGGGACCGCACACAAAGCTTTGGTTAGAAAAGAGCACCACTGGAGCATACTACACCAAGGGACAGGGTAAGTATTATTCCTTATCTCCGCACTCCTAGACTAAACAATCACTTGGGGGGGCATTTTGTCTAATTCCCACTTCAAGAATTGTATGGATTCTTGAATAAATATATATTTTTATTTTTATCTAAGACATAATACATTAATAAAGCTTTATTCAGACACACGGTGACAGCTCACATGCCCAGTCACAGCTGCCCTATTGGGTGCAGTTTCTCTGAGCACCTGAGCGGCCGATGAGTGGAATTTATATCCCCTGGGAGTGTATTGGAGTCCAGGGGATAATGGAATGATTGTTCAGGGGATGATGAAAGCTTGGTCAACGTTGTAATGTGGTGATCATGGAATCTTTCCCTGGCCAGATTTTAGAGCCCTCATGCCACAGGAATCCTGACTCCTGTCAAAGGTTACCTATTCCTCTGAATCCGTTTACCACACAAACTGCCCCAACCATACAATGGGCTCTCTGGGGTTGTTTGTCAGGATTGTCACATATCAATAATACAGTTAGCTTCTCTCTGCTGCTGAAAATTCCAAATAAATGGCACATGAGAAAGTATACAGTAACCCAAGTCATAATAAATATGCACACATCACCAAGTATATGAAGAACTGCAACACCTGATTTATCTAACAAACAAGTTATTTCAATCATTAATTTTTTTTACTCTGAAACATCTGTAAGTTTGAGCATTGGAAACCTATTTACACATGTTTTTAACTGTAGGGGGTATATGTATACTGCAGTGAATGTGACATGCACCAAACATTTACTGCATTTGTATTTTTCTTGGGTATGTGTTTTAAACCACAGTGACCAATTCACCAAACCAAAATATCACTTTTGTGTGGACTGACCCTTTAAAGCATAATTTCTTGCAAATATGAAAAAACGGTTTAAGTATGCCTCTAAAACTATATGTAGCGGCCTCACTCTCTCTCTCTCTCTTGTATCGGTTGTTTGTGGCTGTTGTCTAGGGGTACTCTGGAGGAGAGAGTGCAGGACACTACGCCAAGCTCTCACCCTCCGTGCATGTGAGGTTTGAGCAAAGTCTTTTCTGAATTACCTTCGGGTCTGCATCCTGCATATGGAGCCTCCGCTTCTTCCGTGGAGGTGTATCTGCCAGTAATAGAGCCCCACACCATTCAAAGTTCAACACTCCTTTATTTCTTCAATGCCAGAATGAACATAATCAGTTGAACTTCCATAACAGACAGACAGGGGTGTGGATATGAGTAGGCCCAGGCACAATGAACTCTCCTATCCCTTTCTCGTGCTGATAGGCCTGGCGCACGGTCTCTGCCACCGACCGTGAAATTGGTAGCTGCCACCTACCGGGTGAACTGTTGGAGCCCCTGCCACGGGCCTAAGTAACGGTCTCTGTCACGACCCTATAGTAACGGTCTCTGCCACCGACCTTAGAACATGGACCACCTTCCGTGTGAATATGGCCCCTGTTTGGCGAGGACATCCATCCCGACGGTCTCCGGAGGCCCTATCCCGGCACTGGCAATCTGCTGCACCAGATCTACGGGAAGGTCACCTGCGCGGTCCCTTACGCCTGGATTCAGAAACCCGATTCTGTGGGTGTCTTAGGATGGTTCCTCCCGGGCGGATCCCAGTGGAAGAAGCTGGGCCCCAGGCCTGAACGATGCACCTCACCCCAGACTGAGGGTGTCTGGGGTGACTCCCGAACTCCACGTGTCCAGGCCTAGGCCGCCTGGACACCGACCACTGGACAGCAGCCCTCAGGCTAAAGGTGCCTGGGACTCGGACCTCGTGGCGAAGATGTCCGCCCCCTTTATAGCCTCTCCCAGCTAGCACAGCGGGTTCCCCGCCCTGCCGTACAACCGCTGCAAGAGACCAAAAAGGGTACGGCACTCCAGCGATGGTTCGACCCTGGCCCAAAGTGACAGCGCCACCTGCTGGGCCGCAGGGAACTGGACACCACTGATGTCTCCACCCGAATCAACATACTGAAAAGTACCTACCCGCTACATATAAAATGTAAAAAATACTGCTAACGTGACTATCTGACATCTCTTTTCATGTTGTTTCCCCACACACCATTTATGTACTCAGTTGACTGGTACATAGTTACATAGTAGGTGAGGTTGAAAAAAGACACAAGTCCATCAATTCCAACCTATGTGTGTGATTATATGTCAGTATTACCTTGTATATCCCTGTATGTTGTGGTCGTTCAGGTCAGGGCCGGCCCAAGACATTGTGCTGCCTGGGACCAAGAATAAAAATGCTGCCCCCCCCCCCCAAAAAAAATCACGCCCACCAAAAGGCCCCCCACATTCATTATTTTATATCATCATGATAACTAAAAAAGACCAGTCATGGCTCTATACATGTATAAAGGAGTATAAAAGGACCTGTCAGGGCTGTATACATGTGTAAAAGGACGTGTCATGGCTCAATACATGTATATAGAAATATAAAAAGAGGACCGGTCATGGCGGTCTACATGTATATAGGAGTATAAAGAGGACCTGCCATGGCTCTATACATGCATATAGGTGTATAAAAGGACCTGTCAGGGTTCTATACATGTATACAGGAGTATAAAGGGACCTGTGCATTGCCGGCGGCCACGATGTCTTTTGCGCAAACTAATCAATGTAAGCAAATTGTGTTTTTTTTTGGTACCAAAAATATGTAGAAGAATACATATTGGCCTAAACTGATGAAGAGATTCGTTTTTTTTTTTTTTATATACATTTTTGGGATATTTATTATAGCAAACAGTAAAAAATATATATATATTTTTTTTAAATTGTCTTTTTTTTGTTGTTTATAGCACAAAAAATAAAAACCGCAGAGGTGATCAAATATCACCAAAAGAAAGCTCTATTTGTGAGGAAAAAAGGACATCAATTTTATTTGGGTACAGTGTCGTCATGACCGCGCAATTGTCAGTTTAAGCGACACAGTGCCGTATCGCAAAAAATGGCCCGGTCATTAAGTGGGCAAATCCTTCTGGTCCTTTAGTGGTTAATCAGGGCTGGGCAAGGCAAGTCCCTCTCAGGCTCTCATGTCTCATACAACTTGTGATGCGTGTCTGTACTTACAGTTTTGCTTCGGACTCCACCACCAGATGCGGGTTGTCACCTGCCACAGGTTGCGGATTGTCACTTGCCACACGTTGCGGATGGTCACTTACGTCACCTGCCACATGTTGCGTGTTGTCATTTTCCACGTCACCTGCCACACGCTACGTATTGCCACTTGCCACAACGTCACCTGCTACTCATTGCGGATTGTCACCTGCCACACGTTGCGGATTGTCACCTGCTACACATTGCGGATTGTCACCTGCCACACATTGCGGATTGTCACCTGCCACACGCTGTGTATTGGCACTTGCCACAACGTCACCTGCTACACATTGCGGATTGTCACTTGCACTACGTCACCTGCCACACGTTGCGGATGGTCACTTACGTCACCTGCCACACGTTGCGTGTTGTCATTTTCCACGTCACCTGCCACACGCTGTGTATTGCCACTTGCCACAACGTCACCTGCTACACATTGCGGATTGTCACTTGCCACTACGTCACCTGCCACACGTTGCGGATTGTCACCTGCCACACGTTGCGGATTGTCACTTGCCACCTGCCAAACGTTGCAGATTGCCACCTGCCACACGTTGCGGATTGCCACCTGTCACACGTTGCGGATTGTCACTTGCCACACGTTGCGGATTGTCACTTGCCACCTGCCACACGTTGCGGATTGTCACCTGCCACACATTGCGGATTGTCACCTGCCACACGCTGCGTATTGCCACAACGTCACCTGCTACACATTGCGGATTGTCACTTGCCACTACGTCACCTGCCACACTTTGCGGATTGCCACCTGCCACACGTTGCGGATTGTCACCTGCCACACATTGCGGATTGTCACTTGCCACACATTGCGAATTGTCATGACGTCACCTGCCACACGTTGTGGGTTGTCACTTACTGCGTCCCAGAATAAAGGCAGGCAGCAGAGAGATGTTTTAATCTCTCTGCTGCCTGCGGCTGCACAGTGAGGACAGAACTGCGGTGATGCAGGGTGGGAGGTGAGAGATGACATCATCTCTCTGCTTCCCTGCCACTCACACGCTGACTGCTTCCCCCCCCCCACCAGCCCCCCCTTCGAGCGTTCTACCTAGCAGCAGCGGCGCCTGGCTCCTCACAGGCAGCGGCGCCTGCCCTGCTAACTCGCTGACTGCCCCCCCGCTTCGAGTGTTCTGCCCGCCCGCTCCTGTCACCACTAGCAGCAGCGGCACCTGGCTCGGGGTTTCTCACAGGCAGCGGCGCCTACCCCACTCACCCGCTGACTGCCCCCCCTGCTTCAAGTCTTCTGCCCGCCCGCTCCTGTCACCACTAACAGCAGCGGCGCCGGGCTCCTCACAGGCAGCGGCGCCTGCCCCGCTCCCCGCTCACTGTTCCCCCCCCCCACCGCTGCAAGTGTCCTCACAGGCAGCGGAGCGGGTGGAACGAGCTGGCTGGTGGGCGGCAGTATGCCGCCCCCCTTAAAGTGCCGCCTGGTACCCATGGTACCACCTGGTCCCATCATAGGGCCGGCCCTGGTTCAGGTGCTTATCTAATAGTTCCTTAAAACCTTCGATGCCAACCGCTGAGACCACCGCCTGTGGA
The DNA here is from genome assembly GCA_029206835.1 of Rana muscosa. Lineage (NCBI taxonomy): Eukaryota > Metazoa > Chordata > Amphibia > Anura > Ranidae > Rana > Rana muscosa. The sequence continues at coordinate 224,064,703 of CM055120.1, forward strand.
AGGAAATTACACATCCTCTTTTCTTCTATATTTAATGAGTGGCTACGTGTCTTGTTAAACTCACTTCCGTGAAAAAGATTTATCCCTATTTTGGGGTCACCAATATGGTATTTGTACAATCCCCTGCACAGAAGATATCAGGCTAAGGTCAGTTTATTGAGCCAATCAGTTTCTATTGCACTGCACAGTGCTGTAACATATATTGGGCACTGGATCCTGGAGGACTTTAGCTGCGTGATTATGACTATTCATAGCCCAAAAAACTAGTGACACAGGAAATACTTTAGGCCTCATGCCCACTGGCGTTTTTACAGCTGCGTTTTTGAGCGTTTTTTACAGCTTAAAAACGCCTGTCCATGTTATTGTAAATATTATTATTTTTTTTTTTTATTTTTTTTTTTGAAAAAAAAAAAAAAAACGGCGGAGCTAAAAACGCGACCGCGCGTTAGTGCGCGTTTTTTGCGCGTTAGTGCGCGTTAGTGCGCGTTTTTTGACGCTCGCGTTTTTTCCTGCCTAGTTCTGACGCTGAGGAACGCACTGGCCCTGGGTTTTTTTTACAGCTTACAAACGCCTATGCTCTTTACAGCTCAAAAACGCCTAGGTGGGCATGAAGCTATAGACTAACATGGACAGGCGTTTTTAAGCTGTAAAAAACGCTCAAAAACGCGGCTGAAAAAACGCCCGTGGGCATGAGGCCTTAGAATCAAAGAAAACTTCAACACTCCAACTCTCCAATTTCTCCCCTCATGTGCTGGAATCAGGTTCTGGTTTGAAGTCTGTCACTCCTCTACACATTCAGTATCTAGGTATAATCAGGGCTTTTTTTTAGGTGGAACTTGGTGGAACTCAGTTCCACCACCTCTGGCTCAGACCCTTTGGTGCCTGCTTACCACAATCATTTGTAAACACAGAAGTCTGGTTTTTGTGTTTACAAGTGACAGCTCTGCACGCTGTGTGTAACCCCCCTGAACTCTGCACTCTGTAAGTAATGCAATCCTTGGTATTTAATGACCTTTAAGACCCTCCTACTGTTCGTGAAATTTGACTGACCACACCCACTACTTGATGTGATTTGGACGGTGTGGTTGGGGGAGGGGTTTTGGGGCATTGTGGTTGAGTTCCAGCACCTATTATTTGAAGAAAAAAAAAGCCCTGGGTATAATCCAAAAGAAAAACAGCACATCAGCGATCTCTTCACAGACATTATTTGCGTGCAGCTTTTTCTTTGGATTTTACCAAGTGACACAGGAAGTTGCAAATATGCAACCAAAATAATTGGTGTCACTCTGCTGATTATGCATTGAGGAAGGTCCTTATAAAACAGAGTAGCTGAAAATATTTTTTGTTTTTCTAAGGGGACTTTTATCACATATGTAATTTAAATACTGTATATGTGTGTAATTATCCCAATATGTAGGATTCCATGTGACCTCTTCTACATGTCTTCAAATTCAAGTGTAGTTTTATTGGACTTGACTGCTGAGGCGCAATGAGCCCAGGTACCATTAACTGGAACATAGCTGTATATAAAACCTTCCCCCTTGCCCCCTCACTCTATTAAATAAACACGTTTACAACCATTAGGTTGGAAAGGGCAAGGCCACAGCTTTATTAAATCCAACTTAACATATGAACATTATTTTTTTTAACAAGTGCCAGTCACAGTTGTACTGTGAGCACCCAATTCCAAAGGGGGGGAGGGGCCTGTCCTTACTATAAGTGCTGGACAGGCCACCTACTTCCGATATCCATCAAGGGCATGGCCCATTACAGCCATTTTATGCTGGTAAGGTCAAGAAAACAGCAGCAAGTTGTGACATACCACCGAAAAAAGAGGGCGGGAGGGTGGGCAGCTCTTCCCAGCACGTTTTCCGAAAGGACCCAGAATTCCCTGGGGCGATCCTTTACCCGAGCTCAGGCCCATCCCATCCCCCAAATCGACCAATCCTTGGGTGACCACCACCTTGTCCTGTACCTGGCCATGCCCCCATCAGTCAAGGCTCTCTTTCCCTAAGGGGCTCAAGAGGCCTTCATTGAAAGAAATGTGTTTCCAGAGAGAACAGTTGTACCTGTAAAACCAGAAAAAATCTACAACTTATGCATCAAATTAAAACAATTATATATGTAGCGCTACCCCCAGTTAAGAGAGCCGCTGATATTGATTTGGGCCCTGCAGTGCACCGCTGTCAACCCCCGGCAATCGGCTCTAACCTCCCGTGGCACAGCTGGTGATAGAGAGATAGGACCGCGTGATCGCAACTGTTGGTGACGCAGTCCTATAACAAACATACACAGAATATACTTTAAAACTCCTATTAAAGTAAGCGGAACCGACACCAAATGTACTTTACCCAGATATTTTACTGAGGCTAATGGGCAAGTAATAAACAACAGTATAACAAGTTGCAGATCCCTGCAATAAACAGTAATAAAGATAAACAGGGTAATCAGAATAATAAAGTATTGCTATGCAACTCTAGCGCTGCCCTTTTACAGCTACTTCCCCTCATGGGTAGACTAACACCCAGCAATGTCTACCTATGCAGTCAGGCCTGACTGATCTAAATGGAAGTTCAGTGAAACAATATTCGCTAGCAATCTCTCGGTGGTGCACTTGAAGAACATCTTTGTAATCCCAACGAATAGTAAAGATAAAGGATCTGTCTTTAAACAGCTCTCACCACCTGGACAAGTCCAAGTCCGTTCCCTCCATCGATTCGTCTAGGAACAGGAATCCACCGACATCCAAGTCTTCAATCCTTCTGGTGTACTGCAGCAAGGAGGATTAGATGTCTCTAAAGCTCTGCTAGGCTGGCAGAGGGCTCTTTGGAAAGGAGCACACGGCCCAGGCTTCAGGCCTTGTGCACACAGCAGTTCAGCACAGACATCCTCTTGCTAGGAGAGGGGTGTCCAAAGAGGCCGACCAAAACTCCGCCTCCCCTTTATAAAGTCTGCCCCAGCAGTCTCTGTTCTGGAGCAATGCACCCTGGGTGCTGCAAGATGTACTGGGAGATGTAGTCTCTCTCTCCTCTGCTTTCACTTCCATAATGTCTCTTTACTTCCTCCCGACTCACCTCTCACCTGGAACTTCTTGTCTCTCTGCATTAAAGGGGAACACCCCGCTACACACTCCCCCCACTTGAACTCTTTGGTCCCCAAAGATAAACTTCAACAAATACTGTTTACCATTTTGGACAATGTCGAGCATGATGTTGGCATAGGGAATTCCCACCAAAACTTTGGGATGGAACTCTCTTGCCCACAGGTCACACTACCATGAGTGGCCTGCCTAACTGTGCCAGAGAGTGAGCTGGGGTTGCCCTCCACCAAATGGACGGTGGAAGGATCAGGTTGTTCAACACTTCTCCTAGCCGTTACAACAGAGTCCTCTGAGCTCGTCCCCATTTGGGGGTAAGTTAGTTTCTTGGGAGGCCTGATGACTCTGCGAGCCCTCTGCTCTCTTGGTGCTTCTGACTCTGGCACCACAGGCTCTTCTTCAGGAGTAAGTTCAGGTAACATTGCTGGTTCTGGAACCTCTGATTCAGAAGTCGACTGACGTATGGAATCTCTAGAGTCCTCCTCTGCGCAAGTGTCAGGAACATCTTCCCAGTAATCAGCTGAGGGACTGAAGGGTATGAATTCAGTAGCCTCCGGATTCAGCGTTGCATCTGGGGTATCCCCTCCATTTGGGAGATCTATGGTGGACGTTCCCAGAGTCGAGGGAGGCCACAGCCAGTCCAGTTCTCCACCTTCTTCTGTACTCAACCTCCCCATCTTTGGCTCGAGAGGTCTGGGACCGAGTGTTCGGCCTAGGAATATCCAGGATAGAGGCCGGTTCAGGGGAGTCTCTCACGGGAGGTATTCTGACTGCCTCAGCAAGTGGGAGCAGGTGTTCCGATGCCACGTCTTCAGTGGACCCACCTTTCCTTCCTTTCCTTCTGGCTTTAGTTTGTAGACAGGCAAACCGGGCAACTTCCTACAGACAACATAGGGCTCAGATCTCCACCTGTCGGCAAGCTTGTGTTTTCCAGGGACCCCCAGATTGCGTAGCAGTACTCGGTCCCCGGGCTGCAGATCTTGCACTCGAACCTTCAGATCAAAATTTCTCTTGTTGCGGGCCCCCCTTTGATCCGAAGCCGCCTGGGCTTGTTCATAGGCCACCTGCAAGCTACGTCTAAGTCTGTCCATGTATCCCTTGTGGGATGTAGCTGAGGTATTGTCTATAGAAGTGCCAAAGGCCAGGTCCACAGGTAGCCTTGCTTCTCTCCCAAACATAAGTCGATAAGGGGAGTAGCCAGTGGCGTCACTTGTGGTACAGTTATAGGCATGTACTAGGGCTGATATGTGCTGACTCCAGTGTTGCTTCTTCTCTGTTTCTAAGGTTCCCAACATGTTGAGCAGGGTCCGGTTAAATCTCTCCGGCTGAGCATCTCCTTGTGGGTGGTAAGGCGTGGTTCTGGTCTTCTTTATTCCTAATGAATCCAAAAGTCTTCGGATCAACCGACTCTCAAAGTCCCTTCCTTGATCTGAGTGGAGTCTCTGTGGTAGTCCGTAATGGACAAAATACTTCTCCATAAGTATCTTGGCCACGGTGGATGCCTTCTGGTCTTTGGTTGGGAAAGCTTGAGCATAGCGGGTGAAATGGTCGGTTATTACCAGAACATTCCCCAATCCACTCAGGTCGGGTTCGAGGCAGAGAAAGTCAATGCATACCAGATCCATTGGGCCTTGACTCTGTAAGTGGCCCATTGGGGCAGCTTGATGGGGTAGGGTCTTTCTCTGAATGCATCGTGCACAGGAATGGCAATACTCCTCTACTTCTGCCCTCATGCAGGGCCAATAGAACCGATTTCTGACAAGCTGGAAGGTCCTTTCTGCCCCTAGGTGACCATGATGGTCATGCAGGGCAATTAGTACAGTCTCTCGGTGCTTCTCTGGAAGAAATAACTGCCACTTATCTTCTGAGTCATCAGAGGGGCCCCTTCGGTAGACCACTCCCTGATGTACCTGTAGCCTGTCCAATTCCTTCCTCAACAGGCGAGCCTCCTTTGAGGGGTGATGTAGGAATTTGTTGGGATCCTGATTCTCCAGGGCTTCGAGGACCAATCTCCCCATGGGGTCTTCCAATTGGTCACACCTCAACTCCTTCTTGGACAGTCTCGGTAGGTTGTCTTCCTCCAGTTGAGTTACCCCACAATAGTGTTTGGGGACTCCTACCATGGTAACCCCTATTTCTTCTGCTCTGGAGCCTCCTCTGGCTTGGAATTCAGCCCCTTGACAAAGGGCCCGCACCCCGTCCGGTGCCACTTGGGTCCAATCTTCCCAGTCATTTGTCGTGGCATGAGACCTCCGGGACAGGGCATCTGCATCCCTATTTCCGGCTCCTGGTCTGTACTTCAGACTGAAGTTGAATCCAGACAATGCGGCCAACCACCTGTGTCGGTGGCATCTAGTTTCGCGGTGGTGAAGAGGTAGGTCAGGGGGTTGTTGTCTGTCTTCACAGTAAACTCTGCCCCATACAAGTAGTCTTTTAGCTTGTCTACTACCGCCCATTTGAGGGCCAGGAATTCCAGCTTATGAGTGGGGTAATTCTTTTCTGAGGGGGTCAGGCTCCTGCTCACATAGGCCACTGGTCGCAGTTGTCCTTCATGTTCTTGGTAGAGTACACCACCTAGACCCTCATGGCTGGCATCCACATGTAATTCATAAGGTCTGGTAGGGTCGGCGTAGGCCAGGACTGGGGCAGTGGTTAAGCTCCTCTTCAGAGCATGAAAGGCCTCTTCACACCTTGGGTTCCACTGATCTTGAACTGACTCACCAGGCCTCCTGGGCCCTGAGTCATCCTCTTCCCCTTCTGCCTTTAGCAATTCATTCAACGGGCGGGCAATCCGAGCAAACCCCTCCACAAACCTCCTATAATAGGAGCAGAACCCCAGGAAGGATCTGAGCTCTGTTACTGTGGTGGGTCGTGGCCAGGAAGTGACTGCTTCCAACTTCTCAGGATCTGTGGCCACCCCTTCTTCAGACACTATGTGCCCCAGATAGTTCACAGAAGACTGGTAGAACCGACACTTCTCGGGGGAAAGCTTAAGTCCCTCTTCGCTGAGTCTTCTCAATACTTTCTCCAACCTGGCTTCATGTTCTTCCAAGGTTCTTCCAAAGACAATGACATCGTCCAAGTACACAAGGACTTCTATAAGATTCATGTCTCCAACAGTCTTCTCCATAAGGCGTTGAAAAGGTAGCAGGAGCTCCAGACAGACCCTGAGGCATCCTATTGAATTTGAAGAATCCCACCGGGGTTATGAAGGCTGTCTTCTCCCTGTCTTCTGGGTGCATAGGGATTTGATAGTACCCACTCTTGAGGTCCATCACACTGAACCATTTGGCTCCAGACAAACTTTGTAGGGCATCTTCTATCCTTGGCGTGGTGTATTGGTCAGGGATGGTTCTCCTGTTGAGAGTCCTGTAATCGATACAAAGCCTCAACGACCCATTCTTCTTTCTGACCACCACGATTGGGGAGGCATAGGGACTTCTAGACTCCCGGATCACACCAGTCTTCTTTAGTTCTACAAGTTGTTCCCTCAGATCCTCCAGATCTGCCAGGGGGACCCGCCTGACCCTCTCTCGGAAGGGCTTATGTTCTTGGAGGCGGATCCGATGGGTGGCACTTCTTGCACACCCCACATCGAATTCATCTTCGGAAAAGATCTTCTCCCACCTGGTCAGCTGGGCCTTGGCTCTTTCTTTCCAAGCCCTGGGTAGGTTCGGGTTTTCCACGGACAGTTTCTCCCAAACATCTCCTCCGTCACCCGTCCCCTTGACTTCGGACCAAGTGACCGGGGCAGCAGGGCTCACCTGACCAAGCAACACTCTGGCAGGGATCTCCATGGGTCCTCCCGTAGTGTTCCTAACACTCACCGGAACTCTGCCATGGGCCTTCTTCAGGGCCTTGAACGGAATCACTTCTGGTATCACTTCCAGGCCTGAGGACTCTTCCCTTGGGTCTGATTCCAGCATGACAAAGGGGCCAGGTTGTTCCCACGAAAGCTTCACAGTGGCCCTAAGACAGGTTACTTCTCCGGGCTGTAGCACTACTCCTTCTCTGCCAAGTCTCCACACCTTCCCTATCCCCTCTCCCGGGGTCTTCTGCTCTAAGACCAGTCGTTGGTAGGCCGTCTTTAGCATGGGATGGATTTTGGTGGCTGAATGGTTTCTCTCTTTCACTAGAGGGGTCAGGAGTCTCCTGACTAGATCCGTGTTTGTCCCAATGATCAGGGAAATCTTGCTGGCTCCAGGCGGCCGGGGACACACAACTGCCAGGGTGTCAAACACTTCAGCCTTCCCAGCCACGGATGGGTCGAAAGTCATCTTTATGGGCAGGTACCCATCATAAGGGAAACTCTGGGTTCCAAGTCCCCATATCTCCAGCTCTTCTATCTTCTGGATAGGCAGATGACTCAAGTGCCTATCATAGAAGTCCCGGTATAGTAAAGTCACCTGTGCTCCGGTGTCCAAAAGAGCTTTAGTATAGACTCCTTCCACTTGAATGGGCACAGTAGGAGACGGGCCCACCAGTTCCTTTGGGTATGGCCAGACTGGGGTCACCTCTTTTTTTTTGCTTTCGACCCTTGCCCTGCTCCTTTTGGACTTTAATTTTTCCTGAGCCTGGCATGCATTGACTTTCTCCCTCTCAATGGGGGCACAAACCCGCTGAGGGATGTTATTGTTTCTTTTAGGTGGATGTTCCTTCTTTGGGGTGCTGTACTTCCACTGAGGGGTCTTGCCCCCTCCCTCTGGGGTACATCTTGGTGGGGGTGTACTATACCTCCTCCTAGGAGTTTTGTCTCCTCCATTCTTGGCCTTTTTTTTTAGTTTGGAGCGCACTGAAGATGATGGGCACCCGGTTGACTCCTTCACCGGGGCCCTTTGGAGTTTCCCGCCGGCTTGCAATTATCTGTTCTCTTCTTCTTTGGGCTGGAGCATACGTTAGCAAAGTGGCCACTCCCTCCGCAGTTATAGCAAATCACCTCTTCTCGGTCCTGTAGGGAGGCCGGTGCTGAGGTGTTCGGGAACAACTCCTTTCTTGGGCTTGGTTTCTCTCGTCTTCTCTGATCTTTCTCCATCAAAGAGGTCAGCATCTCCAACACTTGGGCCATTTGCGATTTCAGAGTGTCAACCTCCGCATCTCTTTCTGGGCTCTTGACAGAATGGACCAACACTGGTACAGGTGTGACATTCGCCTTGGCCACCTGCTGATCTTCCTGCAGCGCCTCTTCGTCCCTAATAATTTTTATTAGATCAGAGTAGGTTAGTGACATTCCTCCTCCTGAGGTTTTCAGGTGCAGCCAGACCGGGTCTGAGCACCGCGCTCCCCTCATGATCTGCTTCATGCGTGCTTCATCTGCATCTTTGGGCAGCATTCCCTTCTTCAGTACAATCTTGCATAACTGCCTGTTCAGCCTTCTAACATATTCTGACAGTTTCTCATTCGGCTGCTGGAGAGTGTGTTCAATTTGATAAATCATCTGACACCTTCTCCAGCTGACCAAACTCTTCCTGCAGCATGGCCAGGCAATCTTGAGCTGTACAGTTTTCATTTCCAAACCGGAAGCTCTTCACCGCTTCTGCCGCGGCACCTTTCAGACTTTCTAAGACTCGCTGTCTCTTCTGTGCCTCAGGCACCTCCCATGCTTCTACTGCCTGCAATGCCTGTTCCATCCAAGTGTCAAAATCTTCCTCCCCCACAGGGACGGGGAGCTTCCCTGAGAAGGTGCTAAGCTTCCGGTAACCGGCCTCCACATGCACCGTACTGCTTTTCTGGCACTTAATTACAAGGTCTCCTAGAGCATTCAACAATTCAGGCCCTATAGCGGCCAGCGGTGATCCCGGGCTTAATAGTTCCTTAAGCTTTTCTGCTTTAGGGGATAGTGGTGGAGATAATTGTGGGAGTGATGGCTTTGGTGTCTGAAACCATTCTTCCTTCACTGGCAGCGTATGTATCAAGTGATAGATCTGATTATCTATGGCTTGTATACTCTGACTTTTAAAATGTTCTGGGATTTCGTTTTTCCATTCTACCAGTGCGTATGTAAACAAGATCACTGGATCTGGCCTAAAATCCATCACCCATGCTTTGTGGCTCGGAGACAGTAACAATACGAGCTGTTTTATCTCCTCTTCCTTCCATCTTTCCCCCGGGAGTACAATGACTACCGCCGCGGTTGGATCGGTGCCAATCGCTGCGCACCACTGTGACATTGCCAGCGGGTCCATGCTGGTACTTCTGACCGGCTTCATTGCAGCGTGCAACGTACAAGGATCCCGGATTCGAGCCCCCACGTGTAGCGCTACCCCCAGTTAAGAGAGCCGCTGATATTGATTTGGGCCCTGCAGTGCACCGCTGTCAACCCCCGGCAATCGGCTCTAACCTCCCGTGGCACAGCTGGTGATAGAGAGATAGGACCGCGTGATCGCAACTGTTGGTGACGCAGTCCTATAACAAACATACACAGAATATACTTTAAAACTCCTATTAAAGTAAGCGGAACTGACACCAAATGTACTTTACCCAGATATTTTACTGAGGCTAATGGGCAAGTAATAAACAACAGTATAACAAGTTGCAGATCCCTGCAATAAACAGTAATAAAGATAAACAGAGTAATCAGAATAATAAAGTATTGCTATGCAACTCTAGCGCTGCCCTTTTACAGCTACTTCCCCTCATGGGTAGACTAACACCCAGCAATGTCTACCTATGCAGTCAGGCCTGACTGATCTAAATGGAAGTTCAGTGAAACAATATTCGCTAGCAATCTCTCGGTGGTGCACTTGAAGAACAACTTTGTAATCCCAACGAATAGTAAAGATAAAGGATCTGTCTTTAAACAGCTCTCACCACCTGGACAAGTCCAAGTCTGTTCCCTCCATCGATTCGTCTAGGAACAGGAATCCACCGACATCCAAGTCTTCAATCCTTCTGGTGTACTGCAGCAAGGAGGATTAGATGTCTCTAAAGCTCTGCTAGGCTGGCAGAGGGCACTTTGGAAAGGAGCACACGGCCCAGGCTTCAGGCCTTGTGCACACAGCAGTTCAGCACAGACATCCTCTTGCTAGGAGAGGGGTGTCCAAAGAGGCCGACCAAAACTCCGCCTCCCCTTTATAAAGTCTGCCCCAGCAGTCTCTGTTCTGGAGCAATGCACCCTGGGTGCTGCAAGATGTACTGGGAGATGTAGTCTCTCTCTCCTCTGCTTTCACTTCCATAATGTCTCTTTACTTCCTCCCGACTCACCTCTCACCTGGAACTTCTTGTCTCTCTGCATTAAAGGGGAACACCCCGCTACATATACAATAAAGAAAAATAAGTGGAACTACAATCACTGGGGTGCTTATCACTTAGCAAGAAGCAGCTCAATCCCTTCATTTCCTGGCCTCCAAAAAAATGTTCAGATGTTGCATCCTTCCTTCATCACTATTTCCCAATGAAAAAATTATTGTGAAATGTGCGAAACCACAAAAGTAAGTGCATGAAGGTCACACATGATATTTAGGACATGTGCACACAGGCACTTGTTTGCATAAGAACTGCTTTTCTCCGCAATTCAAGTCCAATGGGTATGCAAAAGCAGGTTAGAACCAGGTCAGAAGCACTTCAAAATCATCTCAAACTGGTCTCAAATGCAAGCCGAATATATATATATATTACTCCTTACACTTAGAGCCTGATTAACTAGAGTGTCAAGTAAGTACAGAACAGTAAAGAATACCTTCACACTTCACAGAGCATATTCAAACCCAAGGAGAAAAGTTCTACATATTGCAACTTACCAGTCAGAACATCTATACCTTTCCTTATATCCAAAACATAGGGGGGCAGGCATGGGCGTCTGCTCCATAGGGCAAGGGGGGTCAATTGCCCCCCCCCCAGAAGTCAGAGTGAAGACACACTTGCCCCCTGTGTTGCAATAGCCCCCGTGGCCGCCTACGCGGCAGCCGTGGACTTCTTTTTTTAAGTCTGCAGACTGCTGGGGGCTGGGGCTGCTCTCAGTCTTTTCCGACTATCCGTCCCTCCCTCCTCACTCCCGGCCCAAACATCAGATTGGCTCTGCCGATTGGGCCTCTGCTTAATCACCGTTACCCGGCTGTTCCGTGATTGGCTGCTGCCTCAGCCTGCCTCTGTCTGTGTAAATGTACCTATGCCAATCCAGCCGGCGTGGCGCCGGCTCCTCCCACAGGTGCGTGGCGTGCAGTGGCCGAGACAAGAGACTGAATACGCTGCCAGTGCCTGCCCTGGGCCTATCGCTGAAGAACTACAGGTAACAGCAGTGCCTGTGCCATGACACCACGGTGTACATATTTTTGTATTGCAATACATCTGTTGTGGGCGGCCATATTTTGATCTTGATGAAAACAACCTATACAGTATAGGCTGTTTTCATAAAGATCAAAATATGGTCACAACAGATGTATTGCAATACATTGCAATATAGAAAGATGTACATTCTCTAGGCTATATTTATATGGGCATTGAGTAAAGCTGAATTATCTCAAGAGCTATTTCACACTGCCAGATGACCGCGTTATCGGTAAAGAGCGCGCTAGATTTAGTGGCGCTTTACCATTGTTTTAGTGGCGCTATTCGGCTGCTAGTGGGCACTTTTAACCCCAGCTAGCGGTCGAAGACAGGGTTAAATGCAACTGTGTATCGCCGCGGCCGAATCGCTTTGTAGGCGCTTCGGCATCGGTGCCCATTTATTTCAATGGGCAGGGGCGGTGGAGGAGTGGTGTATGATGCCCCCCCCCCTGAAAAAAGTTCAGCGGATGCCCATGGGGGCAGGTGTTTATCCATAACATAGGGGGGCAGTTTATAAAGAACTTGGTAAGCTGATAATACTGTTTGAGGTTTCAGTTCAATGTACAGGAAGTGACAAGGACACAAGTTTTCTGGCAGGATCAGCAGCTATTTTCAGTATTTATATATAATTAACTTAGCCTGAAAAAAGACCAATGCAGGCAATGCTTCTAAGGAATGGTAAACAGCAATGCATTGCATTATTGTTTTTGGGATATAATGTACTTTCAGAAAATCTGATTCTAGAATGCAAATCTACAAAATATGCACCATTCTGTGCAAGAAACTACCTATATTAACAAGTTTTAAATTACGATAAAAAAATATATATATATTTTCTATCAAGTCGTTTTTCAAGTAATTTTCTTTTATTTCCTATTATTGTCCTAGAGATGTTTATCTTTCAATTTTAATTGTGTGATCTAGATTGTTTAAAAAAGTAAAAAAAAAAAAAGTAAAACTATTTTATGGAAAGTGTGTACTTACCATCACGATTTTGCAGCTAGTACAGCCCTTTATGAAACCTGAGAAGCAAGTGATTTTTTGTAATGTTAGCGTTACACTTCACTGGTATAATAGCTTTGATTGTGCTTCCTGTAGTCACGGAGTTGTGAAATTTCCAACAGTCTTCTTTTGATATGCTTCTTTATACTATAGGAAATGTGATAACATTTCTTTAACCTGTTGCAAACCCAAGTCAAGTAGTGACAGAAATGTCTTTTTAAATAATGTCATCTCCAACAGTGTATTCACGGTTGCAAAGAAATGCAATAAGATGAAAAAACAAAAACAAAGCAAGCATTTGTGAAAATACATCAAAATTGTGGATATGCAAAATGAGGAATTTTGAAAGAATCTATCAGAGTGGCATCTTCTCAGAACAACATACTGAGCAGGAGAGACAGCTTTTGTGGGTTTCACTGGGATTGATTTACTAAAGGCAGTGCCAGGACAAGGTCACCTAGAGCCCAGGGCGAACATAACAAACTGTGACCCCCCCCCCCCCCAAGATTTATGAGCATTATGTGTCAGCAAACCCCCCCCCCCCCCCAAAAAAAAAAAAATGCTGGGCACTAATCTGCATGATTACCACCGAAGCATAAATCCCCCCCTCCTCCCAGTACAAATTCTCAATACAGCCCCCTACAAGCACAAAAATCACAATCACTCCCTCCTAGCACAAATATCCCCCAATCATCACTGCTAGCACAAATTCCCCCCCCCCCCCCACTCCAAACAAAACTAAGTTTTCTAGCACAAATTATCTAAGTATCATCTCTTCTAGCACATACCCCCCCCCCCAAATCAACTATCTTAGCACAAATCCTCTTCTCCCATCCCCCTTCCAACACAAATCCCCCTGAATCACCACTCCTAGCACACACCCCCAAATGTCACTGTTAGAAAAATTCTTACCCCCTTCTGCCCCCCCTAACACAAATCCCCCCCCCCACAATCTCCTTGCGGTGTCCCCCCCCCCCCCTCACATATTACCATGCCCAGCAGCCACCCCTCCTGCCCACCCCCTTGTCCTGGCCCTGAGGAGCAGAGACTGTTGACTTAAGCCTTGTACACACGATCGGATCTTCGGCAGGGAATTGTGTGATGACAGACTGTTGGCCTAAAATCCGACCGTTAGTACGCTCCATCAGACAATTGTTGTCCAACTTTCCACCAACAAATGTTGGATAACAGGCTAGTAAATTTTCAGCGGACAATGGTCTGTTGTGAGATTTTCATCTCGTCTGTACACACAAAAGTTCAAACACGCATGCTCGGAATCAATGCTCACCAAACACGACGCAGGTGCAAGCTCTGCTGAACACACGTTTTTAAACGCTGAAACCGGCGTTTAAAAACGCGCATTTTGCCGTGTTTGCGGCCAGCGTTTAGCGGCGTTTTACCGCGTTTGCCTTTATAAGCGTTTCATCATAAGACCCTCCCTAAGCTCAAAAAACAGTAAATTTTAACCATTTCAGCCAGTTTGTGAGACCAGAGTGAGTAGCAGCAGCTGAGAGAGCAGCAGTGTACTTGTATTTAGCGTATCACTTGCCACATCACCTACCACAAGTTGTGGATTGTCCACTTGCCACGTCACCTGCCACGTCACCTGGCCACGTTACCTGCCACATCACCTAGCCACGTCACCTGCCACAAGTTGGATTGTCCACTTGCCACGTCACCTGGCCACATCACGTGCCATGTCACCTGGCCACATCACCTGCCACAAGTTGTGGATTGTTCACTTGCCACGTCACCTGGCCCCGTCACCTGGCCATGTTACCTGCCACGTCACCTGGCCACATTACCTGCCACGTCACCTGGCCACGTCACCTGCCACAAGTTGTGGATTGTCCACTTGCCACGTCACCTGGCCACATCACGTGCCACGTCACCTGGCCACGTTACCTGCCACGTCACCTAGCCACGTCACCTGCCACAAGTTGTGGATTGTCCACTTGCCACGTCACCTGCCATGTCACCTGGCCATGTTACCTGCCACGTCACCTGGCCACATTACCTGCCACGTCACCTGGCCATGTCAACTGCCACAAGTTGTGGATTGTCCACTTGCCACGTCACCTGGCCACATCACGTGCCACGTCACCTGGCCACGTCACCTGCCACAAGTTGTGGATTGTCCACTTGCCACGTCACCTGGCCACATCACGTGCCACGTCACCTGCCACAAGTTGTGGATTGTCCACCTGCCACGTCACCTGGCCACTTCACCTGGCCACGTCACCTGCCACAAGTTGTGGATTGTCCACTTGCCACGTCACCTGGCCACGTCACCTGGCCATGTTACCTGCCACGTCACCTGGCCACATTACCTGCCACGTCACCTGGCCATGTCAACTGCCACAAGTTGTGGATTGTCCACTTGCCACGTCACCTGGCCACATCACGTGCCACGTCACCTGGCCATGTCACCTGCCACAAGTTGTGGATTGTCCACTTGCCACGTCACCTGGCCACATCACGTGCCACGTCACCTGCCACAAGTTGTGGATTGTCCACCTGCCACGTCACCTGGCCACTTCACCTGGCCACGTCACCTGCCACAAGTTGTGGATTGTCCACTTGCCACGCCACCTGGCCACGTCACCTGGCCATGTTACCTGCCACGTCACCTGGCCACGTTACCTGGCCACGTCACATGGCCACGTCACCTGCCACAAGTTGTGGATTGTCCACTTGCCACGTCACCTGCCACGTCACCTGGTCACGTCACCTGCCACAAGTTGTGGATTGTCCACTTGCCACATCACCTGGCCACGTCACCTGGCCATGTTACCTGCCACGTCACCTGGCCACGTTACCTGCCACGTCACCTGGCCACAAGTTGTGGATTGTCCACTTGCCACGTCACCTGGCCACGTTACCTGCCACGTCACCTAGCCACGTCACTTGCCACGAGTTGTGGATTGTCCACTGGCCACGTCACCTGGCCACATCACGTGCCACGTCACCTGGCCACGTTACCTGCCACGTCACCTGGCCATGTCACCTGCCACAAGTTGTGGATTGTCCACTGGCCACGTCACCTGGCCACATCACGTGCCACGTCACCTGGCCACGTTACCTGCCACGTCACCTGGCCATGTCACCTGCCACAAGTTGTGGATTGTCCACTGGCCACATCACCTGGCCACGTCACCTGGCCACGTCACCTGGCCAGGTCACCTGCCACAAGTTGTGGATTGTCCACTGGCCACATTACCTGGCCACAAGTTGTGGATTGTCCACTGGCCACGTCACCTGACACAAGTTGTTGATTGTCCGCTTGCCACGTTACCTGCCACAAGTTGTGGATTGTCCACTTGCCACGTTACCTGCCACAAGTTGTGGATTGTCCACAATGCAATGCAAGCAATTACAGTTTTCTTTTATATTTTTTAATAGTTTTTCATCATTTGCCATCATTTTTGAGATTTCTAATGTTAAAAAATAGGTCACCTTTAAAAACGCTTATAAACGCAAACGCGGCAAAACGCCGGTCCCGCGTTTAGCCGTGTTTAGCGTCTGAAACGTGGAAAACTTTTGCGTCTGAACCCATTTTTTTGCTTCTGGAAAAACGAGGTTAAACGCAACTGCTTGTAAACGCCAAAAAACGAGAGTGTGTGCATGGACACATAGGATAACATTGAATGGGTTCAGGGGCAGTTGAAAAAAGTGTCCAACTGCCTCTGAACACGCGTTCAACAGCAAATAACAGCGTCTCGTGTGCATGAGGCCTTAGAGGAGTGAATTATTTTGCAGTGAATTAGTTGAAGTTATGTTTACTAACAAATGAATGAGTACTCAAACTGAGTGCAGCTCTGATGTGTTCATTACATTCACTGTACAAAGAGAACAGCTTCCGTTTCTTTATAATATCACTCTCATTGTGTAGGAAATAGGAAGTAATGGTGCAGATATATGTACGTGGAAAAACCACAAGAGATTGGTGGTCCATAACCTCCAGTACATGCAGTATAAAGAACATCTGCTGCTAGTCTGTACACTGCAAAAGTTGAATTTTCATTTAGGGCTTTCACTTGTCATAAAGTCTAAAAATAAATATTCAAATTCATAGCAGTTAGTATTCTGAAGAATTTTATTAATAGGAATTGGTGTTATACTGTACAACATGAGCACACTTTAAAAAAATAAATAAAATACATATAAACATTATAACAATACACAATTTCAGGCTCTGGAAATGTGAGACTTCCATTATAATGATACAATGGATGTTTATTCTTTACAAAGGGGTTAGGAGAAAAAAAATTCTAGTAGTGAAGTGAGTATAATGACATCTGTCTTCATATTGCTGTCATCCAGGATTTATTGGTCTTTTTTTCTGGATGCTGATATTTATTTTGTGGCACTGACCTTTGTAAATGGATATTTCAGACAAATGTACTGTAGATGGAGCATTGAACAACATTTCCCATAAATGTCCAGATCCGTGCAGCTTTATAAAATAAGTTGCTCACAGTGTTCTCTTCTGCTTTTGAGCATTTCTTCAATATTATGTAGCACTGACCCCCAAAGGAGCTGCTAAATTAGATTGGGCCTGCACTCTGCTATTAAACCCCCACCGACTTGGCTCAATCCCCTTAACACAGCTGTGGTGCAATGTTGGGGTTAAGCTAATAGTAAAGGATAACCCCACAATATGCAATATAACAATAGTATACCTTTGTTATTACCTGGGTATCCGAGGTTCCACCTGCTGGAAAAGGAACAACACTCCACACCAATTGTACTTAACCATGAACGTATTTTTACTGGAACTGGTTTAAAATAGTAATTACAGTATTTGCACTGTCACACAAACATAATGCAACAGCACAATAGGTATTCACAACAGTTGGTACATATAAAGCTGTCTTAGATGACCCCTGAGAGCAGTGGTGGCTGGTGCTCAAGATTTTTGGGGGGGGCGCAAACAAACAAACAAAAAAATCATCAATTGCCGCCACTGTGCCCATTAAATGCAGCCACTGTGCCCAAACGCCACCAGTTTTCCCCCTCAAATGCAGCCAGTTTCCCCCCAAATGCAGCCAGTTTCCCCCCAAATGCAGCCAGTTTCCCCCCAAATGCAGCCAGTTTCCCCCCAAATGCAGCCAGTTTGTCCCCAAATGCAGCCAGTTTCCCCCCAAATGCAGCCAGTTTGTCCCCAAATGCAGCCAGTTTGTCCCCAAATGCAGCCAGTTTGTCCCCAAATGCAGCCAGTTTGTCCCCAAATGCAGCCAGTTTCCCCCCAAATGCAGCCAGTTTCCCCCAAATACAGCCAGTTTGTCCCCAAATACAGCCAGTTTCCCCCCAGCCCTGCACTTACCTTCATCGGGTCAGCGCCGTCCTTCTTCCGTCCTCGATGTCTTCTCCCACCCTCGATGTCGCTTCAGCCAATCAGGTTACCGGTAACCAGACCCGGTGAACCTGATTGGCTGAGACGCCTGTCAGTGTTAACCAAGGAACGCACCCCCCGTGCGTCCTCTGGTTAACTATTTGGAAGCAGATTACAGCCCTCAGGCTGTAATCGGAAAGCCTATCAGAACCGCTGGCTCTGATAGGCACTTCCAAACACCAACCAGCCGCTGTTATTCAGATGGCCGGCGCTCAACAGGGGCTGGCCATCTGAATAGTGGGCGGCAGTGGCGGCGACAATACATAGGTTCATGCAATGCATGAACCTATGTATTGTTGTTGTGAGTGACGGGCGCAGGAGCGAGAGGGGGCGGTGCTTCTGCGCCCACTATGGACGCACCGCCACTGCCTGAGAGTATGTCTCCAAGTAGGACTAATGCTCAAAGCGCCAATGCCTTAACTTTGGGCACCTTCCCACTTCCAGCACACCTCTGTAACCACAGGAATGCAAAGTTATCAATATGGTACAATACAATTACTAGGGAGATCCCCCTACTTTATAATGCAGTCCCTCTTAGCATTAATAGGATGCAAGGCCTTGCAATGAGAAGTGCAGTCTTTAGTCTTCTGTCTTCTGCTAGCTATTTGTGTTGTAATAATTGTAATCCAACAGTTGAACAAACAAGAATAAAGTAAGGTGAATGTCAGTACTGTTCTTGTAATGCAGTACACCTGTAACTGCCTCCAGTGTAATTGGCTTTGAATAACACAGTGTCAGTAATACAGTGAAGGGTAGGCTTGAGGCCTGTTTAAACTCAGTCTTTTTTGGATAAGATCTCCTCTGCAGGACTACAGGTCCCAGCAACACTGTGTTAAAAGTCTAGGTGTATAAAAGTGTGTTAAGAAACTATGGGCGACAGCCCTCTCACCCAACTTGGCCTGGAGAATAGAACAACTCCGCTCCGGTGCACTCGGTCTTGCTTCACGCCAGCCGGCGCCATCACACCGCTCCGCATGATGGACCGGGACCCTCTGATGACTCCGACAGGTGTCTCTGGATCCTTCCCGATCCGGTCACACAGTCTTTCCAGCTTTTAGGTACAAGGCAGAGTCCCTAGTTGTTCCGCTCCGCAGTGGCTGTAGGCCGTGCTCTCTGGAAACCTCCTCACAGGTCCTTGCAGGCAGG